>CM076978.1:16872094-16979594 GCA_039105355.1 Benthosema pterotum
TTTTGCTTTTGTCCACAATTCCAGGCTGGATTTTGGGAACAAAACAGCCAAACATAGAACAAAAAATGACGATGAATATTTTAAGTCTTGAGAGTGTAAACATGAAACCAAATGGACCCGCAAGGATCCATTTGGTTTCATTTTCAAAGAGTTACATCTGGTTAACCAACTTTCCATTATTTAGCTGCTGACCTGGAACCCTCTCAAGGACCACTGGTGGTCTCCGGACCACTGGTTGAAAACCACTTCTCTAGACGGAAGAATAGCAAAAAACAGGAGAAGAAAATAACAATATTTGAATTAAATAAAATCACTATATATTTAGCATTTCCTACCTCCAAACAAAAAACATGTTGGGAATCATGAAGCACCACAGTTTTTTATATATATTATTCTTTCTCCAAACGTTGGTTCCTCTGAGTTTCTCTTTCCAGCACCATTTCATTCAGCCATTTCCCTGGATGTGATAGAGATTGATGGATGACTCTAGGGCACGCACGTGTGTGTGTGTGTGTGTGTGTGTGTGTGTGTGTGTGTGTGTGTGTGTGTGTGTGTGTGTGTGTGTGTGTGTGTGTGTGTGTGTGTGTGTGTGTGTGTGTGTGTGTGTGCGTGCGTGCGTGCGTGCGTGTGTGTGTGTATACACACACATGCAGCAATGTGATGCTATGCTGAGGCGATGTTGGATTGAACACACTGCGGGTCCAGATATCCAGGAAAGGAAATGGATTGGGGGCCAGCGGCTTATTTATCAATTTGCTGTGTCTGTCGTTCTCCCATCTCCTCCATCTGAGGTCAAGCGAACTGCTCTGAAGCCAGTTGGCTGATGGGAAGTCCACACTTCTACTCATTTTGCTGCCTTTTCATTTTCTTTTTACATTTTAGACATACTGTATAAATGGTATTTTTATGCTTTGATTGTAAGAGTTCAATGTCTACTAACAGAAAATGTTGGAGTCAGGTAGGACTTTGTTTGATCGTTGTTTGACGCCTGAAAGGAAACACGATTTCTATTCACTGAAGGTAAACTGGCTGAGACATCATCTCCAATTTAAGTAACTACAATGTCGGTGCATGTGCGCGCACGTGCGTTCATGCTAGAGTGTGTACACGGATATGCTAGCATTAGAGTGGGAAGTTAAAGATGGAGTGCCATGATTTTTTTCTACCCTAAAACATGATCATCAGGTATTAATGTTATATGAAAAGTGATATTTTTTCCCAAAAAGTGTTCAGTGTTTGTTAAACTGTCATTTTTATGATTCCACCCTACCAGTTCATTAAGTATGCCTGGTTTGCCTGGTGGGTGGTGATGGGTGGAGATCCACCTGAACTGAAGCCACACCCACAGCTGTAGTTGCATGATAAAGGGGGAGGAGTTAGGGGAGGGGCTGAGCACATGATGTCACTATATTGAAGTTTTTTTTTCATTGGCACGTTTGACTGGAAAGGTTCAGCCCCCAGGAAGAAACCCTAAATACAAAGGGAAGACATCATTGCACATAAAAAACACACCAAGGGATCTATGTACATACTGTCACCTCTGAAACATGTACAAAATTGGAAAAAATACAAAAATCACGGCACCCCCTCTTTAATGTCATCAAACTCTGTTGAACCGGAGCCCTGTACTGTAGATACCCTCCCTATAGATAAGAACAATGTGAAATGTTCTGTTATTGGGATCCCTCACACCAAATCATCTCAGATGGCTGTGGCTTAATATTGTATCAATTTTGCTGTCATTGATATGAAAATGTTTTTCAACCACAGTTCCTGTCCAGAGGGTACGTGGGGAGACGAGTCAGAATCAATATTTAGTTGAGTATCTGTGTGCCGTTATATCACGCTCATGCATATTATGTGCAAAGTGTGTGTGTGTATGTATGTGTGGTGATCGAGGCCTTACTTGGCCGGCCAGGGGATTTACAGACGCTGATACAATTGGAGGCTTTAGAAGCTGACATTATTGATTTTCATTATCCGGTTTCATCGCTGTCATACGTAATCAACTCTAATGACATCAAAGCTCATCAGCTGGGGAAAAACTGTAGCAATGGGAAACAGACTGCAGAGTGTGTGTGTGTGTGTGTGTGTGTGTGTGTGTGTGTGTGTGTGTGTGTGTGTGTGTGTGTGTGTGTGTGTGTGTGTGTGTGTGTGTGTGTGTGCGCGCGTGCGCGTGCACGTGCATGGATGTGTGTGCGCGCGCGTGTGTGTGTGTGTGTGTGTGTGTGCGTGCGCATGTGCGCAAGCCTGTGCGGGTCCATTTGTATACACTGAATACGGAACCCTTATCCTGAACAAAATTTATTCGGGATAAGGGTTTTATAAGAAATATTTAACATTTCTTATAAAATAGTGGTCTAGCATATCTACAAATGTATATACAGGTAGAATGCATGGTGCCCTTGTAATACGGCTTTTGCCCCAGAAAATGGATGGAGGATTAATGTGGTATGTCAAGATATTACTATTGCTACAATCCACTTACTGTAGGTCATGATATTAACTATATACACAATCCCAGATCCCAATATCTCTCCAATCAAGGTACCAATATATATCAGTACTGTTATTTCTCAGGTTGTTGGATTGGCTCTTTCTATTATTCTCTCCAATTTCCTCTTCCATTATTTTGTCTTCCTGTGTGTGTGTGTGTGTGTGTGTGTGTGTGTGTGTGTGTGTGTGTGTGTGTGTGTGTGTGTGTGTGTGTGTGTGTGTGTGTGTGTGTGTGTGTGTGTGTGTGATAACCCATCTAGGACATGGATGTGTAATTCCTCTTTTAATTCATTTATATCCCAGACGGATAACTCAAGTCGATTCCCTGGGCAAGGCTCTGCTCTGCATATTAAAACATGCACATGTGCACAGCACACACACACACACACACACACACACACACACACACACACACACACACACACACACACACACACACACACACACACACGCACACGCACACGTGCATGTGCAAACACATATGCACGCACGCACACACCTCCTCAGAGATGCCGGCTCCATTTCATAATTACATGTAATGCTGCTTTAATCTGCTCCTATAACTACCGTGATCCTGGCCTTGATTCTACTTAAAGGGAGCATCTTTCTTTCTCTGATTAGCATATTAACTATAAACACAGACATGCACATGCACACACTTAAACGGTTATTAAGTAATCAAATGAATTGATTGAAAAAATAAGCTATTTTACATTTTAGACTATCGATTGAAAACTTGGCACGTCAATAAAACAATAACTCATTGGGCTAAAATGTTGGCCATTATTATTTTATTTATTTATTTATTTATCAAATATTGCTACAAGTAGAAATCTACCTGTGCCTTGTAGGGTTAAATCAAAGGGTGACAGACATCTTAATTGAGCAGACACAGACATTCTTTGCCTGAGAAAATGTCAGCCGAGTGTTGGCTGACATTTTCTCTGGCAACGACGTTGGGCCTTCACAGGTGTTACCGATGATACAACCTAAGGCTCTGTTCCATTTTGGCCCCATCCTGAATCCTAGTTTGTAAGTGCATCCACAAAAGTTTTTAATCATATTGCTATTTTGTACACATGGAATGAAATCTGAAAACGACACCCTTGCCACTCTGTGTTTACAACAAATATGCATCTTTACTGAACTGATGACGCCCCCGCCGGTTCCATCAACAACAAAGATGGTGGCGCTCATCAATGATGTGTGTATGCTGTAAGCTAACAAGCACAATTAGGTCTTATGTACTGCTTCTGTATGACCATCATTAGCAACTGAATTCCACGTATGGTTTATATTGATTTGCATGTACATGGTCCATGTCTTCTTGTCCATTTTTGTTGTTTTGTGGCAGCTTCACAGCACCACTTACAGGCCAAACATGCAACAAGCATTTTCAGTAGTTGTGTTGCAATGTGTTGGCTTCCTTGTGCACGTGTTTGTTATGATACTGTAGTGTTTAATGAATCTATAATGTTGGCTTACAGCATATCAGAGCTGTCGGTCGATCACCAGCTCCAATTCGATTGACCTTCCTTCAGGCTCAATGCATTGAAAAACAAAAAGGTGAATGGTGGCAGTCGCCTAACTATTACTACTGTCCCCTGGTGCTGCGGTTGAATTATTGAAGTAGGGGCATGCCTCAATGTATTGCCAATATGGATAATGTGATGATGTGAAATAGTGAGGCTACATAACCTCGAACTCTATTAAGATGTTCAGTCTAAACTACTAGTACTAATAATACTAACACGTATTCGGATCGTATATGGGCTTATTTAAATCATGTTTTGGTATGTCATGTGCAGAGATGGGTGTAACTAGTAACTATTAATATTTTCTTTGTAACAAGTAATATAATGAGATTACATCCTATCAAGCAGTAATATTACTATTACTTATAATAATATTAATAGTTACTTTCGTCGTGCTGCAGCTTTCAATAGTATCGTGTTGGTGAAGGAGATGAGCTAATGCAACTTTATTTGTAAAGTGGGTGGCTTTTATTCGTGTAACATACTATTATTACTCTTCTAAAGGGGTAATAAGTAACAAATAATCTAGTGCTTTCCTAAGTAATATTGCCCAATACTGGTTATGTGTAGCCGCACAAAGCAAAAAATCCACAATCCTCCAATCTTCTCCACCCAGCTGTGTGTAGTAGAAGCATGACAGGTGTTGTGCATTAGCGTTGGTGCTAGCCAGCGTTGCAGGGCCCCCGTCGCCATAGAGGTGTGAACAGCCGCTCACAAATTAGCCGCCTTGCTCCCCTCATCCATCATTCCATTTTCTTGCCTTTTTCCGTTTCTTTCATTCTTTCTTACTCTTCTCTAGTGGTTACTTCCTTCCTTTATTATTACACTTTTAAAATTCTTATACCAGCTTTCCCAAATCAGACCACCAGCTGTCTGGATAATAATATCCAATTCATGACTCTGTATGGCTGTGTGCGCCAGTTAGGGGTATTTTTGAATTGTGTTTTGTTTGTCATCTGATGTGATGTAGATGGAAGTGAACAGTGACTCTGAGAGAAGAGTCCATTAAATTGACATGGATGGTTGATAGAACCCTGGCTGATCACGTTCCTGTTTTTGATTCATTTTTGTTATTCAATCCCCAGTTCCTTTTTATTCATAGCAAGAAAGTAAGAACGCATAAGGATACAGAGAGGAGAGACACGGTGGTTATAACCTCTCTATTCTATTCACAGACACTATTCATGTATTCTCATTGACCACCGACATACTATTACCTCAAATTATTTGAGATCATTAATCTATCGCATTTGTGGGTAGATGCTACTGTAAGATTGCTATATTTCTACTACATACAGGTAGTGAAGTAAAGTTCATTGAATGGAAAGCCCTAGTAAAATCCATTAACACAATCTATGTTGGATTTGATAAATTGTGGTATATGGTATTTAAACTCGGCTGTACCAAGACGAGAATTCTCGTCTTTTGTTGTTTTTATAACTGCATTTTTCTTGCATTTGAAACTCAGGCCACCTTTATGCGAGAGGTCACCAGAGAACATGATAAAGACCCTGTTGTGTTCTTATTCCTTATCAACCATTTACATGAACACACGCACACCTCATGACCCATGTTAATTGTGACATAAGTCATCTACTACAAAAACCGGCTCGCACCCATTTGTCACGCCTTCATATAGAGTATGGTCACAACTCATGACATCAAACCTTGTGACATGTCACATGACCATACAGTATATGGCCCTCTCGATATAATGGATCACTGTATATGGGCAAGACAATTTCTTCTAACTTTCAACACGCACACACCTACCTAATTAATTCCTACGCACTGTGTGTAACCTGCTTTACCGCTATTACATAATTGGAACTTAAAGCATATTTTATTTTCCAATAAGAAGGTTTCAGAATAATTATTATTCTGTAACCCCTAGTTACCAGTAGGTCAAACTAAACAAATACAAACAAGTCTAATTTTATAGCAATGATCCTCTTCTTTCATATAAAAGAAAAAAAATAATCATGAAAATGAACCCCTTGGCCATGTTGATGTTGCTGTACCCTACAACCTTCCAGCCTCTCTGAACTTGTTGAGCAGTCTGTCACCTTCTTTCAAGGTGAAGAACAGGGTGTGGCTTCTGTAATATTGTGGATACAACTGGAGGTTCTGGATGACATTCTGGATGAGATGGGCACGCGTCATCTCACAGCCGGGTGCATCATATTCCAGCGCAGTGAAATGGACGTGGAGGTGGTAGTATGATGGCTGGTAGTGGAGGTATACCCTTAGCTTCGAGGCTGGCAACCCGTATCGCTGGAATATGGCCTCCTCTCCCTTCCTAAGGATGTTCTTGAGAAGGGGAACATGCTCTGGGGTCAGGTCTCTGAGGCACTTGATTCCTCTCTGATGAGCTATTGCAACCAGGTACAAGTTGTCATTCTGCTTTTGGTCCCACTTGACATCCGGTAGGAGGACAAAGCCAAGCTGTGGGTCTGGATCTTCACAAACGATGCGATTGGTCTCTGCCCTCTTTTCTAGTACATTGTACATCCACTGAATGCTAAAGCTCTGCTGTTCAATGTATGGCAGAGTGATGGAGTTGTAGTCCGCTTCCGTCTCCTCCACCAGAAACATCTCCCCACTCTGGTACTTCCTCATGTGTTCCTCTGTGGCGGGACACACCACTGTGGTCATGATCCTGTTGAGATGGGCAGGGGGCTGTAGCTGGTAAGTGCTGCATGTGTCATTCCTCATGTCCAGTTCCATCCTGGAACTACTGAACAGCTCATCCAAGCTGTCCTTTGTAATTGGAGTCTTCTCCAACAAGACCACCGCCGCCTGGTCTGCTAGTGTTCCATGGAGAAATATAGTCTTCTCCCTTGCACAGTCTCTAAGAACCCGGGTTGTTTTGAAACCAGACAGGATATCTCCATCTTCTTCCACAGGCAGTTCCATGAAATTGTATTAACCATTACAGGTCAAGCTTTGCAATAAATATTGTACAATTACAATATTGACCGTATTATCGTGCCTGGGACCCAGGTTTTATAGAGCTTATGATGACGTGGTATGATGTGGCGACACGAGCTGGCGCCATGATCCGAGGCGTAAGGAACTGCCCCGCGACTTCATACCTACGTCATCAATTATAAATGTCTCGTGGAGTGTTTATTGTGTTGGATGTTTACTATGTATACTATGTCTACTATGCAACACATTGAAAGGCATATTAACACATAGAGGGCTGTGTAATCAAATAGACCCGAACAAGGATGGAGGCGTGATGCTCCCCGTATGAAAATGCCTGTGTTATTGTTGTAATGTATTTGGGGGCTAGATCCTGACAGCATACCTACTTTGTTGAAACCATGACTTTTTTATTTTTCATGGTATCAATCTTTTGTATGTTTATTACCCTATATAGGCACGAATGAGGCTCACACGGAGGGAGGGTAGTGCGGCAGGATGGTGGTGGAGGAGCTTAACTAAATTTCATTAGATATATTTTTTCTGAATATTGGTTGGCTAAGTGGTTTACAAGTTATTATGAGGGCTGTGGTGTGTGTGAAGAACCTAATCTCTTCAGTAGAGGTTTATGATAGATCCATTGCTCTCCATCCTTGTGAAACATCCTTGGCTCCCATTGCTTTTCATTCCGCTTCCTCTGCAGAGCATCGAATCTTTGTTTATCCTCCAGGCGGCATTTGGCTTGTGTTGCTGCGTTGATGTTCTTATGTTTCAGGTTCTGTGCCACATCTTTCCAGAGGCGGCGAGACTCATATTCCAGCTGGTCCTCCAGCTTCCTGACCTTCTTCTTATTGAGTCCCATTCTGTTGGTGTCTATGAACAAGGATTTTTCCCCGGACGACCACTCGGCATGCATCGCTCCATTCCATTCCCCATCAATGGAGCAGAAAGACTTCTCATCCTTTGGTGCAAAGATCTCCGCAGTCACCCGATGTTTCTTTCCACCATAGAAGGGCTTGGTGTGGAACAGAATGTTGGCACTGTAGCCTGTCCTGGAGCAGGAGATTGTACACTCCCCACCCAGCTCGAACCATGGGACTGTCAGGATTGACCTGCCATAAGCATTGGGGAAAGTGAGAATGTAGTGTTCGTCGTGTTCGAAACATGAAACACAGCCTTGGCCAATATTGTGGACACCTACAGATAGCCCGAGGAACTTAGACTTAGTCCAGATGTGACCGTTGAACTGAATCTTCTTATTGTAAGACTCTGCATAGAATGCAGAAACAGGCGGGTGGTGCGAGACCTGCTCTGCTGCAAAACACAAACTGTTGGGAGAAGACCACGGGATTGGACCATCCGATAACGTCTCCTTGGGCAGGGCAGGTTCCTCTGTCTCACTGGGTAAATCCCAGTGGCAGTAGAAGGCCTCTCCCAGGATTGGATTGAAGGGCTTCTTGGCTAACGAACCTCGCCGTCCTACATGGAACGATGAAAGATACCATTTCACCACTTGTACCATTCGCTCATGGGGAGCTGGCTGCTCTGCGATACTTACAAATAATTCTGGATGTGCAAAGAAGTCTGCATACATTTCTAATAAAGACCTCCTCTCCAGGATGAAGGTTGGTAAGGTCACTGCTGTGAGGTCCATGCCGAGTCGGAGTTGAAACAGCAGGTGCACGACCACGCTTTTTTCCTCCGCTGGCTCCAACTCCTCAGTGTCGTCATGGTCATCATGGCTGTCAAATGGGTATGCATCGGTTGTGCTGTTGTACGTGGACGAGTTGACTGATGCGTCTGAATCTGTGGTGCTGTTGGATATGAGTGATTGAGTTGTGTATGTGGCTTCTTCGGATTTGGATAGGGGTGACTCCAGAGATTCATTGGTTTGGATTTTCAGCACTATTTTCTCAAAGGGCAAGGTGGCTGGAGGTCCTGGAGGAGACCATTTGAGCCTTTCCATTGCCTTGCCTCCTGACACTACTGAGTGTGTTGAAGTATGGTCTTGGGTGCTCATACAAGATTCTTTGGGCCCAGAGGCCACCTGGTGTTTTGGGGAATTGTTGCTATAAGAGCACTCGCTGGCATCATAGAACTCATCCTCACTGGAGGAGTCTGAGACATCTGGCACTGAGTGAGTGGGGATGGAGGTGTGGGTGGGAACGGTGATGCTGCTACTGGTGATCGGTGTTGGCACGGTTGTGTTGACTGCAATCATGTCCAGGGGAGGCTGGTTGATCTCATTCACTGGGTTGATGGTATGCCCACCTGTGAGTGGCTGTTTACTATTTGACTCATTAGCGGTTTGCACTAGCGCAACACATGTCTTTATGGACTCTACCATACTGCAAGTTGTCTCCATTAAATTGTCAATCCTATTGCGTGACACATCCATGCAGTCCTTGACCTTCTCAAAGAGCTTCAGCTTGATGATCAGAGTCTGTAAGTAGGTGTCCGCTTCGGCAAGCTTCTTCTCAATATCTTGAATGCTAGGGGCAAATACAGTTTCTGCCTGCCTCAGCTGAGGGGTGTGACGGTTGATAGTTCCCTCCAATTGGTTTATCCACCTATCTCGCTCATCTGCATTTCGGGCTTGGAGATGGAACATCTTATGGTCCACAGTGATCGTAAAAGTGCTGTCGTCCTCATCATCAATGCCGATCACAGCTCCTTTGAGACACATGTAGCCCTTTCTGGAACCCCGCATCATCTTATCCTTTGATGTGTAGTATGAGAGCAAACCAGCATTCTCGTCCAAAACAAACCAGCGGTATTGCCAGCCGTTGACAACGTTAGTCCACTTGCATAGTAGTCCCTCCATCACCAGGGAACTGCGGTCACAGTCGCTTCGAAGGTCTGAGTAGAGATTGGAAGTGAGTCTGCCAGAGTCTGGGTCCAACCTCTTATATGATAGACATGATGATGTCACAACTGGGAGCCTCACATGATTGGCTGAGAGATATCATGACATCACACCTTTAAACAAGAGTTGTGCCCCTACGGGGCACAGGTATCCACCGTCTGGGCTCAGGTTTGAACGTGTGCTAGTACTAGTGTGTCAACTATGACGTCATCATGACGTCATAGTCGCGGGCACAGACGGACAGATCGAGGGCACAGACGGGCTGCGTGCACGGACAGAGGGCGTTTTATAGTCACCAGTCACCACCTACGGTAGAGACAACTACAGGTATCCTCTATCCTAACTACAGGTATCCTACAGTATATCCTAACTACAGGTATCCTACAGTATATCCTAACTACAGGTATCCTACAGTATATCCTAACTACAGGTATCCTACATCCTAACTACAGGTATCCTATATCCTAAATATGACATCATTTTGACGTATTTGGATGCGTCAGGGTATGTTCGCGGAAGGACAGGGCACGAAATATATATGACGTCATCGTGACGCCATCGTATGCACATATGGGCGGATGGAGAGGGTATGAGATTTATGACGTCATCATGACGTCATCGTATGCACGGACATGATGACGTAACAGGGAGGGGGATGATGTAACAGGGAGGGGGATGACGTAACAGGGAGGGGGTGACACAGCTGTCCAAGGAAGGTGGAGACCAGATCTAGTTAAATTCTGCAACCATGTTCATTTAAGATGGTTGAACAACATTTCTATAATAAAGTTTGTAAGTAGAATGATAAAAAAGTACAATGAGTGAAAAAGAGAAAAAGAAAAGTGAACATGATAGTTATATCATAGATTTGAGAAATATCCATATTTGAGTTGACCTTTAAACAATTATATTGTATCATATCAAGGGTCTGCCAGTCTATGCAAAGTCATCTAGCATTGCATGTTAAAACCTCTTTCATTACAATGAAGAACCTATATGTTCGAACAGATCGCTATAAGAGAAAAATGAAATGTCGGATGTGATTACTGTTTTCATTGAGTCTTCGAAGCATGTTGTGTGCGATCGTGATATTGGTATGATAAAAAAAAACACATGGTCATGAGAGTGATTTAAGAATTGGTGTTTGACAAGAAAAGCGAGATTGAAAAAGGCGGCCTTCACAATGCTTTTGATAAGGGGACCTGAGGGTAGGTCATCTCGCTTTGCGGCCAATAGCTCCGGTTCTGTTCGTGTCTGGGCTTTGGTAGTGGCATTGGGTGAAAGGCGATGAGTTTGACTACTAATCTCCGAAGACCATAATCAGACTCACAAAACGGGGCGTAGAATGGGATAGCACCCCTCAAAAGGTATCAGACTGTCAGTGTTGATTAAAATGTTAGGGTAGGGGCTTGTGGAGAAGTGATAATTAAAAGACTCGTCATTTTTGTTTTGTTGTGCTTAAGTGTTGACATGTCAAAATCAGCACTGGTCAGTGTATAGTCGTGTTATAAGGCATACTTTTCACAAAATTTACTACTGAATGGGAAACAGCTGAGGTACTCCAACCACGGCCAATTAATGGGGTGGACGTAGAACCATATCACAAGAAAGACGAACAGGACAACGTAGACCACCAGGGATATAACGATGAGGAGGCGTTTCCGGTACTTGTCAAACGTCCCGAAGGTGATGTAGGGCAGGAAGGAAAAGGAAAGCAGCAGACCACTGAGGAAGCCGAAAATGTTTGCAATGTTGTCAATCCATGGCATCAGGCCACACAGGAACAGGAAGACAACGAGGCACATCATCTGCATGAAGGAACGCCATGGGCTCTCCAACATCTGCCAGCTTTGGAAGAGCTCTACAAAGAGGCACGCGAGGACACCAAACTGTGACCCTGCCGGTCCCACCTCGGCTCTAGAGGGCATGAACTGTGCAGAAGCCAGGTTACCGGTTATGCCACTAAGAATGTATATAATGGAGATACGCACCCACCCTGCCAACTTCTCGAGGTCTCTCACTATTATCATCTGGAACACCACGGACACCAGACAGTGAAACAGTCCGGCATGGAGGAAGAGAGAGAGTATCAGGCGGTAGAACTGGTCAGGGACGTCTGGGTCGAGAAATGGTAGCATGCCACACACCTCATCTAGACAGTGGACCTGTGAGCAGAGCGTGGCCTCCTCGTGGAAGTAACCATGCATAAAAGAACAATACTCTCTACTAGAGATCTCACACCTGCCCTTGGCTCCTATACAGCATGGCCTACCTATAAGGTTACAGTCCATGTGGCTGTAGCCTGTGTTCTTTACCTTGTGGGGGGATGTGCACACTGGCCACTGGGTGATGTCATCAGGCCACCTGTGTGGCTCTGTCGAGGCAGGCTCTTCACACACCCTGGGGTCCTGGTGACAAACTGCGCCGGAGGACCTGGTGATGTCCACTGGCTCGTTGTGCCATTTCACAAAGGTGGCCAATATCCTCGAGCAGTCAGACCTGAGGGTCTGCACACAGCCAGAGTTGTCGTTCTGAACACAGCAGCCCGACTCTCTCTCTAGACTCTTGGCCGTTTGGGTCAGGTTGATAATCCGGGGGTCCTGTCGGATGCACGGAGAGAACGTGGCTCCCAGGTGGATCAGGTCCTCAGAGCTAGGTCCGATCCAGAAGTTCTGCTGCTGGGTGTATCTTACACTATCATAGTAGACTTTGTTCCTCCGTACTAGTTCCGTAGTAGAATGCTGGGCAAATCCAATAGGGGCAAAGCCATATGTAAAACAAATTAGCAGGGTGATTAGTATGTGGACAAAGGTGATCCAATATGTAAAGTAGGGCCTGTAACTGTGGTAGTCATCTAGCTGGTTTTGGACATTTCTGCTGACACTTTGTTTATAGTGGCGGTTCATCCACTTGCCCAACACACCCATCCCATATTGACGCTTGTGCGCACGGTCCGGTGGGCCACAACACCGATTCAGCAGGTTGCCGGTGGCTAGGATGCTCATGCTGGCAACAGATATGTGTTTAGGTTTACGGTTATCACCAGCATCCCGGCGGCTGACAGTGCATTGTGAACTGTACTCCAAAGGGACGGAAGCCACCGGATGAGGCTCCTGCACGGGTTGACCCTCCCTTTCATCCTGCCTGGCTAGAGGGTCCACAAGTTTGGGTATCTCATTTTCTGTCGCTAAGTCCAGGCCCTGATCGATGGCAGTGAACATCTTGGGCTCTCTGTATTGTGCCTTGAGCTTGCCAAAGCGCTTACTAGAGTGATGTCGGATCTTCTTCTGCCAGAACTCAACGTCATCTCCAGCACCAAACCACTGGGCTGTGCTCACGAGAGCACCCTTACAGAATATCCTCAAGCGTGTAGCCCAGAGGGCTGGCGTTGGGGAACACTGGTCCGGTGGGAGGCTGGCCGTGTGGCCGTCATCACTCCCCTGGGGTGGACTCACTGGCTGTTCAGCAGGGCTGTGGTCAGCTGTGGCTTGCTGGTCATTTTGAGGGGGAATAGTTATGACCAAGCTGGCTATCTTCTTGATTTTCTCATGACTGTCTCCCTGGCTGTCCTCCTCCTCTGCTCGTTGTTCTAACATCAAGTTAGATGTCTAATATTCACAGCTAATATCTAATATACTGTGTAATCTAATATCTATTATCACTGGAAGCAAAAATAGCCTCTGGCTCACTTGATTTCACGATAGGTTAGTCGTTCTTCTGAACTCATGGGTGAACTGAACTGGTAACGGCTGACCTTATGCTCCAAATATGGCTGTCTTGTGACTACACAGGGAAATGTTTTACAGTGAGTGATTCCAGACCTGACACAATATGAACAGCCGAGTATCCGCAGAACTCTTGGGTCGGCGAGTTTGTTTGTTCTATATATGGACATCTGTCGTCTTGACTATCCTCCAGCCATCCTCCAGTGAAGGATTAATTAAATAATAGTTAAAAAATAAAACATTTCAGATACTCAAATTGACTGCACTTATGTCTAACAAAGTATGTCTCTCCGCGCTCCTCTATCTGCGATCCTGACAACCTTTGTTGCGTGTCACTCCCTATTTCTCTCCCTCTCTCACATTCACTGTGTATATTGTATATACTATCAAAGGCAAAAATGAATAAATAAATGAATAAATATTAATTTAGTAGATTTGTTCTTCCGTACTAATTACTCGCACGAGCGGAGTGGGCTCAAGTTAAACGATCCGTGCGTGGTCTGCGGTCGGTAGTATTAGCTTACTCCATTCACACATGTGACGCTACTTTTGGCAGTGTCACGTGGCGCTGCCACATGACGTCAGCGTCCACCACACCCAAACAATACTGACACTTGAGCTTGGAGTCCATGCATCGGAACTTTTAACCAGGGCACTGGCTACAGAAGTCAGTGTACTCATTTCTGGACCCTTTGGGTCAAGCCCCTGCCTGACCACAAGGGTCCGTGACATTGGTCGCCGTCTGTGTTGTCTGTGGGTCCTGCAGGCCCTTAACGATGCTGATGGACAACTCCGGCTCTCTGTATTGGGCCTTGAGGTTGCCGAAGCGTTGGCGACAGTGACGCCGGCTCTTCCTCTGCCACCGCTCAGAGTCGTCTCCGGCACCAAACCACTGGGCTGTACTCCTGAGAGCACTCTTACAAAATGTCCTCAGGCGTACAGCCCAGCGGGTCGGCGTGCGAGAGGTCTCTGCTGGCGGGAGACCTGTCACGTGTCCAGCGTCTCCCTCCGGAGATGGACTCACTGGCCGTTCTTCAGGGCTGGGGTCAGCTGTGTCCTGCTGCTCCTCTAGAGGAGGAGTAGCTATGACCGAGCTGGGAGGCGTCTTGATTAGAGGACACCTGTCTCCCAGGCTGTCCTCCTCCTCTGCCCGCAGTAATAACATCTCTTCAGTAGTAGTGTCCATCGCTTATGGGAGGAACCAGAGATGCTCCATGAATCGCTGTCCATATGTGTGTCTGGTCTATATATGGAAGTCAAGTCATCATGACGTCAGTACTACCATTAGGCCACTCATCCTCCACTATGAAATAAAACATGGTACAAGGTACAGTAAGTGATATAGATTGGTTAAAAATGCAACAAACTATTTGCACTAGCCCCTGTCTCAGTTCAATACCAGGCAAAAGCAGTGGATTAGGACTTACTATCGGACCTCCATAGACCATTTTATCAGAATGCCTGCTGATATAAGTTGATATAAGTTTTTTGTAAAAATGAGCCAATCCTGCAAACCTTTAAAGCCAGATAAGCCAAATAGAATGGCAACATGACATATCGCACAGCTGTCTCAAAGCACATGACTATAGAAATAATGTATAATAATTTGCGAGAATTGGGAACATAATCTGGAGGAGTAGTATCCAAGAATGTATTTTACAAACGTCGGTCTCCTAATGGTGCTATAAAAGGCTGTTCTGCAAAATGGCACACTACACCACGCACGCATTCACACATGCACACATGGTGTGCGCACACACACACACACACACACACAATACTCCTTGTCGCTGTAACCCATACTGAGGGCTGTTTCGAAGGAGAAAACAAGAACAAAATAGTGTCAACACGGTGTGTGCGTCCTGCCACGCAAGTCATGCTGAAATGTTGGAAACTTGATTTAGTACAGGACAATAGACAGGAAACAGAGGGCAGACAGGGGAGGGCGAAGGACATGTGACACAGGTCTCCAGACAGAGTCCAACTGCAGAATTACCAGGGATTATGTGGTCGATGCACTTTAGCCCGCCAGCTCCCGCCGGGGCCCTTCAAGTTTATTTTGTGTGTGTGTGTGTGTGTGTGTGTGTGTGTGTGTGTGTGTGTGTGTGTGTGTGTGTGTGTGTGTGTGTGTGTGTGTGTGTGTGTGTGTGTGTGTGTGTGTGTGTGTGTGTGTGTGATTGCTCGCTAACACTTTCACTTATCTGTGTTATCTTCATGCATGCATGTCTGTGTTTGTGTGCTGTGCGTCCAGGCGTCAGCTTGTGGTCAGGTTTGAATTATTTGTCTAATGGATTCCCCTATAGGATTTTGTGTGAGTGTGTGTAAGTCCATGGGCCCGTGCAAAACACACACACACACACACACACACACACACACACACACACACACACACACACACACACACACACACACACACACGGCAGCATGCAGTGAATTGTGTCGTTCCTTGTGAAAGGCAAAGTGCATTACTGCTGGATCAATAAACTGAAGATTCAGAGATGGATGTCTGGTTGTCTGGTTTCAGATCCGGTGTGCAGAGAGGAAGAGTTCTGCTGCTAATGGAGAGCACTACGTGCACCCCCCCCCCCCCCCCCCCCCCCCACACACACACACACACACACACAGACACATGCATACACGGTATGCAATCACATAAATACACAAGACACCAGCACGGCGGCGGGCACACATGCAGCAGGGGCGGATTTAGGCATGGGCATGGGCATGGGGGGCCAGTGCCCCCCTAAATACCCAGTCTGCCCCCTCAAACACGATGCCATGCAAAACAACCCAAGATATTTCAAATTAAAGTGCTTATATTTAAAATGATTTGAAACACTACTACTGCTACTAACTAACTACAGCTGTGTCACCACTAAACCAACAGCATTTCATCATTGAAAACAGAAAACTCTCAGAGTCAGACCTTTAGCTTCATGCATGCTGCGTGTCTGTTGCAACTTCAACAACAACTGATGTTATTATTGATGCTTTACTTGACTAATAAAAGTCCTGTAACTGAAAATGGTATGGGGGCGGCTTCATCGCCCGTGGCGCGTCGCGCCACGGGCGATGAAGCCGCCCCCATACCATTTTCCCTTGCCCCTCCAACATGTTCTCTTGCCCCCCAAATGGGACATGTTACATCTGCCCCTGACACGCAGGAAGACAAATGCATGCAGTCCGGCAGACAGACGGACGCTGCACATGCACATGTTTTCTCGTGCACACGTAAACACATGCAGGAGACAGAGAGAGGGTTTAAAGGTAGGGTAAGTGATTTGAAATTCATCCTGTAGTTCCAGCCTGGTGCACTAGGGGCGCCAAACAGTAGCTACACTATGTGAGCCTGCTGCTCGATCCTGATTGGAGGAGAATTCGCTACCACCTGGGGAACTTTTATTAGCTCCTCTGCTAACGTGGGGGAGGGGGAAACTCCATATATGGTTTCCACACCTTATAATAGAGCATTTTAACAGAAAAAAAAATAATTGGGTGATATCTGACAAAAGTGAAATCACTTCCCCTACCTTTAAGCATTAAAATTAGATGTGTGATTGCGTGTAATTTTGCATGCAGAGAGTGGTGTTGGTGTAAACAAAACAATGTGCTGCTGCTTATTACATTTCAACATGCACAAGCGTCATTTTGAATGCATTTTTATCGTATCTTGTGCGTGTTTGTGTTAAAGTGTTCCAGCTGCATGAAGAAGAAGTTTGCATTCTCTTCAGTCCTCACCTCCAGGCAGACTCACATTGTCTTCACATGTTAACATGTTCATACCCCCCCCTCTCTCTCTCTTGCCCGGGGTGGACCACCTGTGCTGTTTGTATCTGGTTGTGTAAATCAGGGATTGTTGGAATTGATGTGTGCAAGTGTTTACAAGAGAGAGTGTGTGCATGTGTGTGTGTGTGTGTGTGTGTGTGTGTGTGTGTGTGTGTGTGTGTGTGTGTGTGTGTGTGTGTGTGTGTGTGTGTGTGTGTGTGTGTGTGTGTGTGTGTGCGCGGGTGCGTGTGTGTGCGTGCGTGCGACCTTAATTGTGACCTTGCCAGTTCATCTCTGGTAATCCACTCATTGCTTATATTAGTTAAATGGTTTAATGAATCGATTTAAACCACCATTTTAATCAAATTGATGACATGCCAGGGGCGGATGTAACATTTCCCAATTGAGGGGGCAGAAGAAAATGGTATGGGGGCAGCTTCATCGCTTCGTGCCACGGGCGATGAAGGGCGATGATGTTAGATTTGATGGTGCGCTCTGTGATGTAAATTGTGTCACTGCTGTTTGTTTATTTCACAGTACTGCTCATAAACACTGTCAAAGCCAGACGAGATGAGTAATGACTTAAATGAAAATAGCAGATCAGCGAGTCTCTTTGTGAATCTCCTGAAACTGCTGGGCCGATGTGGCACACACATGTGGCTAGTAGGCCACAAAAGTACTGTACATCCTTACTACCTTTTTCACATGCTAAAATCAAATACTTCATTTTTCATGGCTCTGCATTGTTACTAGGCCCATTATGGCAAAATGAAACTGTAATAATAATCACTATTATGGGTCTATAAGACATTTTTTCAGTCCTTTTGAATGCATAAATTGCATACACTATTCAGTGGTATTTTTCTGTCAATTTGGACCGAAATTGAATAGGCTGAAAACGCATTTTCTGACGAATATTTTCCGCAGCCGGATATGTGGTGCTCTACTAATGCATGCAGCGACGGTACCAGTTCATTAGGTAGCAGCAGAGCAGGGGTTATCATCGTCATCCTCACAGTCATTCATGACTACATTCATTATAAATTAATGGTAATACCTTGGCGAGCCCAATGGGACGTCAGTTGAAAGACTCATCCTTTTGTTTAGCCTATATGCTTAGATGATCAGTGTTCCCCAGCGGTAGCTTATAGCTCCGTCTGTGTTTTGTGGTGTTCTTGAAGTGAGGAGATGTTTGGGGTGCACCAGAACCGGAACATCGCCTCTGCACAGACCATCTGTTTGATCTTTAATGTTTGAGTGGTTCGCTGGTAGCACCAGACGGATGTTACTCATGCATGAATAACCAGAGGACAGGAGCAGAATGAAAAACACCGTTCTAGGAGACGTAAACATTCACACCCATACTTTACTGTCGGCTTCGGTCGATATACACACAGCCAGCAAGTACACAGGCAAGAGCATGCACACCGGCGATAGAGAAACTACGCCTCATTTTTAACTGTGAGATAGATAAAAGGTACACCTTTATTTATGCTGCTATACGTGCAGTACATTCTGTTTAAGCTTCAACCACCTGATGGCTAGGCAGTTGTTCACAATGTACAAGGGTGTGTGTGTGGGGGGGGAGTTCACGAACCATTTTAACACATCCACTGGACAGACCAAAGTGCAAACCCCCTAACTCCATTCCCTAAACACATAATCCGTAAATGTCCACATCCATCGCTGCCGACAACTTGAATATTTTAGTCATTGTAATATTAGCTATATAACAAAACTTTATTAGCTCATGAAGTCCTCATGAAGTGCCAGTTTCCAGTTTTTCTGCTTTTACTGTCCTTGTGGGGTATTGGTCCGCATTCCCTCCTCTGCCCGCATGCAAGCCTGCAAGCACGCCTGCATACAAGCATGCATGTAGGAAAGCACACATGCATTTTATTTCACTCTCAGACTGAAGGATTAGATTGTCAGTAATTCATTACCTTCTAAACAAAACATTCCCTCAACACTGCTCACTCACTCACTCTCTCTCTCTCTCTCTGTCTCTGTCTCTGTTGACATTGGCTGGTATTCTCGAACAGCTTTTGGCAGGTATGGCGTCGCCAGGTATGGCATAATTCTTCTTATTGGCTGCATGGCAGCAAATCTGGGGCCAAAAACCTATACCAACAGACCTGGGCCTGGACTTACCAAATAATTACCCATAATAATTAAAAACCATCCATCAAGTCAGGAGCTTCAACTCAGGATGAATAAAGCCGGCGAGTGTAGTAACATTTTTAATTGGGGGGTCAGGTGATTTCTGGGTAATTATTTGGTAAGCCAAAAAAAAAAAAAAACATGGGCATTCCCATGGTGGTGTAGGCTTTTGGCAAAAAGAAGACTTACAGTAGGCCATACATGGCTACGCCATCCCTGATAAAAGCTGTTTGAGAGTACCAGCCATTGTACGTCATGATCAGAATTAATCTTTTCATGAAACACACACATTGTGCTCCCTGCTCTGCAGAGTACCATGCCAATTAGTTTAATTAATTAATTAGTTGATTAGTTGAATTAAAAGCACCTTAAAGGGCAACTTTGCAAGTGCTGTTTTTCTATTTTAGAGATTTTTGTAATGAATCGTAATGTCAAACATCTCTGCAAAGCACCTTTATGAAAGGTACTTTAGACACCGTTTGTGGATACCATTCATACACCATTGGTGGAAGAAACCATGCAAGGTACTGACCTGAACAAGGGCTCCATTTTCGTCACATGCTAAACTCCTTATCCCAAACCCCTTATCCCTTTGTTACTATTTTGAAAAACGTTTTGGAATAGTTCAACGGGCCAATCTATTGACATGCTGTGAGCTTGTAGACTGGTCATTTTAACTATTGAAAAATGCTTTATTAAAATAGTTTAAAAAGGCAAAGAAGTTAAGGGATAAGGGGTTCATCGGTGACGAAAATCTAGGCCTAAGTGTCTTGCTCAGGGACACATCGACACGCCCGCGTTCGAGCCGGCAACCTTGTGTATATGCATGTGTGTGTATTTTGCGTGCATGCATATAAGTTTCCTATAGGCCCGGTCAGTAACTTGTCCTCTGTCCTGTTGTCCATTAGCATTGAGATGACTTGGTGTGTTGATTGGAGCGGACGGACGACAATGTAACGCCGCGCTCTCTGACCGCGCTGTTGTACAACGCTGACCCGAACCAAGCCCACCCCATTAGCTGTGTGTGTTTGACACGCCGCTCCTGCCACGATCCCATCCACGCGTCTACTGAGCGAGAGCGACCCCGGGGTTGCAACACTTAATAAGAATTGTCAATTTTAATGAAGAACAGCCCTATCACACTACTTAAATGAACACGATCCAAGGCCACGGACGATAAAGGCAGCTTGACCGCGGGCCAGGGTAATTATGGGTATTGAATTGTGGGTAATGCGGTTCAGTGAGGTTAAGGTGTGTGTGTGTGTGTGTGTGTGTGTGTGTGTGTGTGTGTGTGTGTGTGTGTGTGTGTGTGTGTGTGTGTGTGTGTGTGTGTGTGTGTGTGTGTGTGTGTGTGTCATCGTAAGTGCACGGGTCGCACTCCCAGTGCGATCCGTTATGTTACAATAAACAAAACATGCTATACCTTCATTAATGCCAGGAAGTTCAGCTTCGCCCATCTGATGGCTGCTCAGATGGTGATAATGAGGACTCTTGGGTGAGACACACTGACCCATATTATTCTGGGCAAAGAATTGGACATATCAATTATTTGGTAAAAACCATATATTGATTTTAGTTCACATGCATGCAGCCCGTGTTCCATGAACAAATGAGCATTATCCTGGGCTTCGTTCCTTTCTGAGGAAGCAAGGCTGGGATTTGCGGTTAGTGACACATTCATTCATGCTACACTGATGTTCTTTTTCTCCTCTGAACAGCTTAGCCTTGTCACTGACAAAATAGCTGAAGATATTCTCCTACTGGTGTGACATATTAATCTGGGGTTCCGCTAACAAAACCAATGTTGTTGTGCGGCTGTTTCGAATAGAAGTAATGTCAACCTTTTTCACCCTTTAATCAATGTTGCTTCACAAATGACAGCGCGCCAACGAGAACAAATCACCCCCTGTCAGGATGATACTCTAAAGCAGCGACTTACAACCTTTTTTGACCCAAGATCTACTTTTCAGCAGCCAACCCCTCCGGGATCTACCAGTCCAATATCAACATTTCAAACCACACGCATCATTGTCAGCCTACAGTAACTTCACAACAACACTACGTTGTTTTACCACTTTACTTTATGTCCATATAAGCATAAAGTACAACGGACTTGTCATAAATAGGCCTACAACAGACTTGGGCAAACACTGCCATTGCAAATGCAATCATAATAAGAACAGTCCAGAATAGTCCATTATAAGTTGCAGAACAGTCCATTACACGTTGAACAATACTGTTGGCATAATTCACAGACAGCAGACAACAATCCTCCAAATGAGCCGCTTCGTAGACAGACAGACACGCAGACACGCACACACACACACACACACACACACACACACACACACACACACACACACACACACACACACACACACACACACACACACACACACACACAAAAATATCGCTCTTTTTTCATTTCCACCTCATTTTTTTTCTTTCCTCCCCACATCTCCCAAGATCCACTCATGATCAGGCTAAGATCTACTGGTAGATCCCGATCTACTGGTTGGGCTCCCCTGCTCTAAAGCAAATTCCAGCGACTTACAGATGTTATTAATACATATTGGGAGGATTGTCAACCGTATTTTTGAAATATGAGGGTGAGATTTTGAGCTATGGTGGGGCTTGTAGCATTTTGTCGAATCAAACCTCTCTCTATTTTTCCTTAGATTGACATTTTAGAATCGTGCTGCATGAAAAGCACTGACAGCGCAGATTTCCTAATAGATTCTACTTTGTGTGTGTCTGTGTGTGCGTGTGTGTGTGTGTGTGTGCGTCAGCAGGCACATATCAGAAGGGATTGTAAACCTATCAGCACAATATAAGCCTCAAGCTTGTCAAACAGTCCTTGCACACACACACACACACACACACACACACACACACACACACACACACACACACACACACACACACACACACACACACACACACACACACACACACACACACAGATAGATGTACTCACAATATACATACATACAGGTAGCACCTAACCAAGGCACCTTAATGTTACTGTTATACTCTTGTATTTCACTTAAATTATTTACATTTTTACTAAGTTGTGAGTGCTGGTTTGGAGCAGGCTGGTTATCTGATGGACACCACTATTTTTATGTATTTATTTAGTTATTTGTTTGTTTATTGCATAATGTACATTCATCATACACGGGTAGGGTGTCATTTGTGTTGTGTCATTCTGGTAATTTGCTATATGATCATTGAGCGTCATCGACTGAACTTGACTTGGTCAAAAACAAGTCAACAAATATTACAGTATGTGCAGTAAATAGTTACTAAACTCTGTCTGCACACACACACACACAAATGTACAGCATAATGGTGGCAACGCGTCTGTTGGAACCAGAGAGGTGTTAGCCTCTGATGGGATGAGAAGTACGAAGTGTTTGGTGATGAGCTTTGACTGTAGCGTGTGAACGTGTTGTCCGCCTGCAGAGACGGAGGCGTTTGGCTACAGGGAACATCGGACCTAGAGCAGGCCTGGGTACTGGCAACATATTCCCATGAAATCTGTCACGGATACGTCTGGACGGACATCAGAACTTGTCCTCTGCCTGCCAAGATACAAGCGTGATGTCTGCCATGCTGGACAGACATCACGCAATGTGATCCGAAGGCAGGCGGATGGCTGGGGAGATATAGATAGAGACATCTGGCTTGATTTGCAGAAAAAGAGGAAAAAAATATAATAATAAATGTCTAATGTTATTTTTTTCGAAAGGGATAGATAGGGATAGAAGCTGTATGAAATACTGTGTGTTAAGTGTATTAATTGATTGCATGAGTCCCGTGGTGGGAGTTCTGCTATGGTTGTAGTGAATATTAGGTAGTTCCGGTCATTTTGTGGGGTCACTGGGGCCACGCTGTAAAAGTAAACAAATCCACAAAACTAACATAATTTGTATCGTTGATTTATTTCTGAAATGTTACTACATCCTTCATTTTTTGACCCCTCTATTACACTACTTTTTGGGCCTAGTGATATGGACACAAAAACATTGTTCCCTTTGATAGAGGGATAAAGAAGGCAAGTATCTTGTGAAAATTGCAGATCTACTAACTAGCTCACAATATGTAACGATGAGGTGGGTTGAGCGTGTATGGATCTTTTAGTTTTAATACTTTCTCTGAAAAAATGCAGATTGTGTGTGGAATGTGCCACCACCGTCAGAACACGGATTATGCGTGAATGATATGTTATAAACACAATTGATAGACAAAATAGATAGACAATAGATAGGGAATAGATAGACATAGACAGATATACACAACATCTGGCCACGGAGAGAACTTTCTACAGTAACCAGCTAATGGGCAAAGTGGGCCATGTACACACGGTTCCTCTGAAGGTCACAGCCTTGTATCAATCGACCTAAATGTTGGAGGTTAAAATGTATGAAAAATGTAATTAGTGTTGTAAACGGTTCATTACATTACGGACATGCTTTATAGATGGTCACTGGCGCCGGGCAGAATAAACCTTGTATCTCCATAACGCATTTCACTTTTGCTTTTTGTTTTGTTTTGCTTTTTTTTTTTTTGATTTTTGGGGAATGGCCGGCTTCATCGTAAAAACCCATGGGCAAAAGTTCACAGTTTTAAAATTCTTTAAAATGAAAAAAAAAAAAAAAAAGATTTTCTCAAAGATTTCCATCCGACAGCAACATATCCCGGACACTTTCGCTCCATATTTCTGTCAGTGAGATTATATTGGCCTGAAATGTTCACTTCTTTATATTCCAGTAGGCTAATTGACATTGGCTGTAATGTATTCATAGACCTGGAAATGATGTACATTAGCTAATGGTAAAAATGACCGACACAGCATTCAGATCAAATTATTTGTATAATAGAGGTGTTAATAGTGGCGCATGGTGATAAATCATATGCAATAATGTATTTTTTACACAGTGAGCGTGCGTGCGCGTGTGCATGCATGTGCGTGTCCAAACTTTGTATTCACTCAGCCAGTGCCTGATGTCATAGACCACAGCCATCACAGGCTGGTCACATTAAGTCTGAGATCCACAAGGGAGCCACAATAGCATTTCTAAGTGGATGCTGAGATTAAACATCATTTCCCAGTTTCAGCTCCGCACCGCTCCACACCTGAGCACCGGCGGACCCCTGGGACCCGGTAATGAGCACAGGTTTCTACCGCTGGAGCTGAACACTTCCAGCAGGACAGCTGGAGGTTAAGTGCCTTGCTCAAGGGCGTGTTGAGGGCGCTTGTCGTGGGAGTAGAGACGTTATCCTGCTGTAGAAAACGGTAACCAAAACTATCACTTCTCCTAATACACTACAGTGGTTGGAAGTGGTGGTTAGGAACTACTTGCACCCTATCACTGAAGTATAGACAAGGAAAAGGGAGGGAAAAAAAAGTTGTGTTTCTCATTACGGCACAAATATTTTCATAAATATTGAACATATTGGAAGGTGGTATTACAATACATTTTAATAGTGATGTGAATGCGAATTATATAGTGCTGACAATATGATACATACACTATATTCGTTCACATTGTGATAAACTTGTGGATAGTGCCGATTTTTTAAGGGAAACATGTATTATGGATATAAATATGTAAACACAATGATTCTCTGGTTAATAGATGGCCAAACCCACACCTTGACAAGAACATAGAAAACACACTTTTGATAGACCAATTGTAGCCATACGGAATAGAAAAGTAATTAAACCCATCTTGCTAAATGCACAGGTAATCAGTATTATAGCATTGATTAGAACTAGAGATGGCCGATATTGACTTTTTTACCGATATCCGATATCCCGATATTATCCAACTACTAATTCCCGATACCGATATCAACCGATACCGATATATGCGGCCTCCAGTGGTGGAAAAATAACAGAAACTATTACTATACAAATATTTAATATAAATAAACATTTAGTATAAATACGAACTCATGTTATAGCCTAGAAATACTCCATACAACTATAAATTCAACATGTAGCCTACTTGAGTAAAGTACAAAAGTAATGGTATAAACATGACCGTAGCGCTGAGTCTACATCTCTGTAAATAGTCATAATTTCCAGTTTGTAAATACCGATACCGATATTTTCCGATATGAAATTTGAAAGCTTTTATCGGCCGATAATATCGGAGGGCCGATAATATCTGCCTTCTCGCATTGATTAGAACTGATTATTTACTTTACAAAATCATTCAATGCCGATACCATTTCAATTGCAAAACAATTGAAATGGTATCATCACACAGTGCGATGCGATATTTGCTTTACATCAATATATTTTAAGTAAAATTGATATGCAGATACTGTTGCTATTAATGAAAATACACCAAATGTTTCATTGCAAATTCAACCTGTAAATGAGGCATCAAGATATGAATAGTCTCATTCCAATTATCCCCGCAGGCATTGTTGGCTCGTTTATTCGTCACACTCCCAGTGTTTTAAAGACCTTAATGCCCATAATAGGGTCTGGGGATTACAAGTGGTTAATGTGTAATTATAATAAACACATTCTCTTGTAATGTACCATTTGGTGGGCTTTCATAAACAGGGATGCCAGGTTTTTGGTCATTTGCTATTTGCGCGATTTAGATTCATAATTTACTTTAATGTCACTGCATTAGCAAACCATCATTAGTGCTGTTGGTTATGCGGTTCGATTCCCACTGCAGCGTAAAGGTCTTTACCATAACTGCGTATTACAACCACAGCCTGTGTCATTGAAAAGCTACTCTCCAAAATCAGTGGGACGTTCCTGTTTTTTGTTGTTTTTCTTTCACCGCGTAAAACCCCTGTTGTTTGGTTCATTAGATAAGACCTGTTAAATGGCAGCCGGAACGAAAACCGCCACGTTAATTGCATTTTGGCCCTGGCTTCTTCTACCAGCTAGCATATGCTGTTGGGCCTTTTAGTGAAGTTATAAAAGAGTGTTATTTGTTTCCTGGCGTGAAGCGTTTGCAGCGCACGGTAAATAACATTGATCCTGTAATCACATGGAGCCGGGCCGTTCCCCTTCCCCCGGTTCGATTGTGTCAAAGGACTGGGTAATGTTCCAGCACAGCTGCCAAGTGCACCGGCTAATGACATCTAAGGCATTACTACTGCATCAACCGCTAGGCCTCGCGGAGAAATTAGAGCCTACGGATGCCAGTTGGCTGTCCGGTATACAAAATAGTGACATGCCACATGGACTGAAACCCGCTGGAAGTCAGCAGGGGACCAACACGAATTGTCGCCGCAGCCGGTGAATAGAGGAGGACAGCCTTTCAATTTCAATCCCATCATGCTTTTTTCCCCATTTTTAAAACCAGCGGGAGCAGAAGGGGAGTTCTGTAGCTCAGGTGTTTGCTCAGTGAGTGTGGGATCATGTTGTCTTAACCCAGCCGCTCAGGCCTCAGGCATGGGGGGCAGGAGTTGAGAGTCCTTCCCAGCATGGAGGCCCAATCGGTGGGAATTACCTCCATCTCTCACCCCCTGCTGAGGGGGCAACGCATTATGGATCCGTGATACAGTCAGCGGCTAGCTGCCCCTGTGGAGAGTGGGTGGATAGTGTGTCCAAAGTGGAGTGTATGCACGCGTGTACACACACACAGACACACACGTGTGCGAGCATATCACATTTGTCTCGTCGCTAGAGAAGCGTGAGGCATAATGACAGAGGTCTAAATGGTAATCACTCATTTCCTCGCTCATCTTCACCATTAGCAATGGGGAGCAAGCGAGGATAATTGCTCATAACTAACGGCACGCTAATTACCAGTATAAAAATCACTTGGTTCTGGTGAATCTGAGGATGGGCAGGTGGCAAACACAGCAGCAACTCACACAACCTGCAGGAACAAACCAACACGTCTGTCTGTTTAATCTACCTGCCGCTCATCCATCTCTCGCTCTCTGTTTCTAGTTCTTCTCACTTTCCTTCACCCACAAAAGATCACCTTTCCATCACTATCATCCATTATTCATTAAAACAGCCCTCTATAATATCATAGATAGCTCTAGGGGGCCATCATGTGTATTTCGAGCTGCCAGTGTCTTTCTGCCATGGATTTCTAGGTTAAACATGTGCTAGGAGCGCTTCTCTCTCCCCGGCGAGTTTATTGCAGTAGACAGTGGTACAACTCACAGAGAGGAGCATGTTGATTGTCTATAATGGAGGAAGATGCAATAAAGATCAACAAATATGCACCAAATATTTGGCTGATGAAAATATTTGGTTTCAACTCAAATTGGCAGAAACTATATCACAGGTATAACAACAAACACCTGACCTACATTACACCTAGTCTTTATTGAGATCTGCCACTATATTGTCATGCTGTTAACCTGACCTTGTTCGGAAGTACCACTGATTCAACGTAGCGAAGCTGCCCTTCTAAACCGTGTGGAGGTACTCTATACTGGCCGTGTACATACAAAGTCCGGTGTTGATCGGTCCGGTGATTTGCGAGATTAGCGCCTCCAGACAAACACACGGGCAATCAGACTGACCCTGGTGGTATAGCCTCCTGCAGAGCAAGGCTGTCGAAAAACTACCAAACAAAACAATTGCAACGTTTTTCTTGTAACCTCTATAGTCTATGTTGTGCCTTAAAACCCCTATTTAACCTCTTTTAACCTCTCTCTCTCTCTCTCTTTCTCTCTCTGACCATCAGATATCCATTTCCTCCCAAACCGCCATACTTACCTCCTAGCTGGAAAATAAAATTTCCCACAATCTAAAAGCTGAGGTCACCCTGAGTAATGATTGTTTCTTTCACAGCCAATCAGAGAGCAATTTAGACCTGGGGGGACGAGGATGATTGGCCAATCACGGGTGATAAAAAGTTGACGCACGCAGCGAGCACAGAGCGGGACCTGCGGTGAGACTTTGGGGTGAATTACCATGCTGAACGACTGACGCATTTAGCCCTTGAAACAGTTGATTTCAGCCTTCATGTTAATGCATGTTGTTTAGGCAGTGGCTCAGATGTCTGAGAATGAGTCACTGATTGGCAGTGGTGAGAAGGAACATGTAGCCATGTACACTTAAAATATTCTGCTGTAATTTGCTTCTGTGGGGAGGCAGACGTTACGGAATGAGTCACAGCCTTTCAGTGGTGGAAGCAAAAAGAAGTGCACCAAAATGGGTTTTATACATTTATACCAGGGGCGGATCTAGGCATGGGCATGGGGGGGGACAATGCCTCCCTAAATACCCAGTCTGCCCCCCCCCCCCCAAAAAAAAAAAAAAACGATGCCATGCAAAACAACCCAAGATATTTCAAATTAAAGTGCTTATTTAAAATGATTTGAAACACCACTACTGCCACTAACTACAATTTTGGCACCACTAAACCAACAGCATTTCAGCATTGAAAACACAAAACTCTCTGAGTCAGACCTTTAGCTTTATGCATGCTGCGTGTCTGTTGCAACTTCAACAACTGATGTTATTATTGATGCTTTACTTGACTAATAAAAGTCCTGTAACCAAAAATGTGCCTGTGGCGATGAAGCCACCCCATACCATTTTCTCTTGCCCCTCCAACATGTTCTATTGCCCCCCCTCCCCCCAAATGGTACATGTTACATCCGGCTCTGATTTATACATACATACTGTACCATACATTGAAGGTATGCATGGCCATTTCTGGCCAGTTCCACCCTGAAAACCAGTGACCCTATCTGAGATGTGAGCTGATCCGGTTCCATAATATTGACTTGTTCCACAGTATGAATCGGCCTATATACTACAGACCTCTTAAGGTCTGATTATGCTGGGGTTTATTTTGAACCAGGACTAAATAAGGTTCGACTAAAAGGCCACAAGCTTTGGATTGGTGAAAGCCACACACACACACACAAAAAAGAAACTACATTTTTAAACAAAATCACAAGTGTAACTTGCTGTGTCTGTCCAGATGGGGAAAGCTCATTTAACGGTCAGTTTGGCTAATGCAATAATAGGCGTGGAGGAGGACTGCGTAATGACCACCTCGCTGGGCTCATTCAAGCAAGCAGAGCCTTTCTAGTCTGACCCTAATAAGAAATCTCAAGGCCATAGGAGACAGCAGAGCGGTAATTGCATATTTCTTCCCCGCTACCTCGGCTCAGCCACATTGCACAATGTGAGAAATGAGAAATCAAATGGAATGGAGGAGGTGGAGGTATTATTTAACAAAAGGAATGAGAGGACCATGCTTGGCTGAGCATGTATTTGGGAGGGGATAGCACTACTTCTGTGTTTTTTCCTGCACCTCTGGGCCTTGTGCATGCAATTACAATTGAATTGAAGGGCAGGAGACATGCACGGCCACATGTGTGCGCGTGTATGTTTGTCGTGTACTTATCAGAAGATTCCGTCCGTCCGTCCATCCATCCACAAATGGGACAGAATCTGATCACACGTGCCTGACATTTTTATTTGATGTATTCATTTTAGAAATGTGTAGATTGCAAAAGGTGCATTTATATAGCACCTTTATCCAAGGTGCTTTACATAGATAGTACGGTAGTTACCATTTACCCATTCACACACAAATGGCGGAAGAAACCATGCAAGGTACTGACCAGCACATCAGGAGCAATTAGGGGTTAAGTGTCTTGCTGAGAATGACTGGCCGCGTACTCCAACTGCTTAGAGCAGGGGTTTTCAACAGGTGGTCCTTGAGATGGTGCCAGGTGGTCCCCAGACTAAGTGATGGAAAATTGGGTAACCAGACGTAACTCTTGAGAGTGTAAAAATAAAACTAAATGGACCCGCAAGGGTCCATTTGGTTCCATTTTTACATAAAATATTCATCATCTGAATTAGCACCACTTAATTAAGAAGTCTACACTTTTGTTTTGTCTACAAGTCTACAAGTCTACAATTTTGTTTGCAAAATTGTGCTTGGAATAATGGAATTGTGGACAAAACTAAAAGAATGCTTTAGATTTAGGTCTTTGGGGTGAAATTGTCTTCAAATGGTGGTCCGTGGCTCAAATGCTGAATAAATGGTGGTCCCTGGTGTCAAAAAGGTTGAAAACCCCTGGCTTAGAGAGAGACCGGCAAGTGTGGCGATGGACTGGACTAGATGAAGGTAGAAAGAGGAAGAGACGGAGGCCTAAGAGGATGTGGAGACGACAGACAGCCAAGGAAGATCTAAGAGAGATGGGTGTCAGCTGGCATGGAGCAAGAAATCACCAGAGACCAGAGCAAATGAAGGAGACTCGTCACCCAGTGTCCCAATAGGAACGGGAGGAACTAAGTCGAAGACGTAAGTCTTGCTCAGGGACACATCAACACTAACTCTGGGGGAACCCGGTTTCGAAACAGCAACCTTGCGGTTACCATCCGTTGACTCTACCCACTGAACCACTGCCGCCCCATCCTGTCAAATATGCCATTGCAGTTATGTTTTGTAATCCTGCTGTTTTCGAATTCTTCACTCTATACTGGTGTATCTATCTCCTTGATTTGCACTCTCTTTGCATCTCATGTTTGCCTCCTTGCAGCACATATACCAGAGGCTGCCTCATGGCAGCCCAGACAGCCTGTCAGAGCCTGGCTGACACACATCTAATGTTCTTCTCGTCAACACCTGGGTGGGGCCATTTCTGGCCAGTCAAAGTCAAGCCAGGTTTGCCTCTGTTTGACTGATTTGAACTGTTTGATGAAGTGAGACAAATGATGGTGTAGTTGGAACTAACTATTATATGTAGGTAAACCTTTGAAAATCAAGCTGACGTTTGATTGAGTTGATTTGAGTGTTTATGTTCCATGTAACTGTCTAGAAAGTAATTTGTGCTGAACAAATAAACAAGGACGCTGGGTTTTATGAAAGCATATAACCCTAGTTAGGTTTGACAGACTTTTTACTGGTTTAAGAATTGGTCATGCCGCTACATTAGAAACAAAAACAAATATCTTCCCGAAGAAAATATAACAGAAATGAAGTTGAACCTCATGCCCCATGTTCAAATCACAATGTGGGATGGTACATCTACAGTCCTTACATTTCTTACTCCCGTGCACTTGGGAATCAGCTATTTAATTTATTAATGTTTGTTCATGCTGTAATACACACATTACAATGTTCACTCAATCCTGTAGGTTTACACTCATTTACATCTAACATTTGACTCTTGCAGGAGTCAGCTCCATGCTCCATAGTCCATACGTACCAAACTACTTTCTGACTTCAAATTCAGAGCTGCAGACGCATAGCACTTGAAAACCTTACAGGCGTTTGTGACTTCTAAACTTATGTAACTTAGTTAGCATTTTATGTAGACATAGAACTCTGTACTGTACATGCATTGTCTCGTTATAAAGATATTCGACTATTAAACTGGATTCTTCAGCTTACATACGAGAACTGATGACTATTTTTTATGTATTTAATGTTTTTCTTGTTGTTCTTGCTTACTCTAAGTTGCATTAAGGGTGTCTGTTAAATGCCTAAAATGTACAATATAAATTGCTGTAGACCTACTTACTGAATTAACTGTACTGTACTTATATGCACTACATGCAATGTGCTGTGAGTGATGCACCGTATTGTGCTACTATACAGTACAATACTCTATAGTAGTACTATATGTTCTATATACATGTTCTCATATTGTACTAGGCTGTATTGCAGTACCTTTACTGTTCTGTACTATACTGTACTGGACTCAAACTCAATGTGTCGTTAACAACTTCCCTGTGCTATTCCCCCTGACTGTCTTCATTAATGCAGTGTGGCTTGAGCAACACGTTTTTTTCCCCCCCCACTAGTGTGAACGTCTACCAGTGAATGCTTCTCACACAGGGAGCCCTGCACTACGCCCACCTATACCTGCCTGGATCCACACGGTCGCACAATGCTCCTCAGGTGAATAGACACCGTGGCCTTTCTATGTGTCATGTAGAAAGAAAGGTCAACGCAATTCAACTCTCGGTGCAAGCGGGCGTGTGTGTGTGTGAGTCTAGCATGGATGTGACAGTTTCACAAGATTGTGCCCCCACCACCACCACCACCACCACCACCTGAATGCCTGCCTCAATAAAAATAAATGTGCTAGGCGCGTCAGTCACGGCCGGTGTGAAAAAGCAATATAGGCTTGTGTATATATAGCAGTAGCTTCATTCACATGCTTTCATGGAAAATTAATAGATTACTTTCCTTTGTCACTCCTAGTGTACCGGTAATCGCAGCATATACAGCAGGGGCGGATGTAACTTTTTCCAATTGGGGGGGCAGGAGAAAATGGTATGGGTGCGGCTTCATCGCCCGTGTCGCTTCACGCCACGGGCGATGAAGCCGCACCCATACCATTTTCAGTTACAGGACTTTTATTAGGCATCAACAATAAAGCATCAATAATGACATCAGTTGTTGTTGAAGTCGCAACAGACACGCAGCATGCATAAAGCTAAAGGTCTGACTCAGAGTTTTCTGTTTTCAATGGTGAAATGCTGTTGGTTTAGTGGTGACACAGCTGTAGTTAGTTAGTAGCACTAGTAGTGTTTTACATCATTTTAATTATAAGCATTTGAAATATCTTCATATATAAATAAATATCATTTAGGGGGGCATCCCCCCATGCCCATGCCTAGATCCGCCCCTGATATACAGGCTGGCCCCTGAAAGGAGAAACCGACTCCTCGCCTTGTATTGAGCTCTCACAGGAGTCACTGTGTGATAATGGTCTTTCATATCAAGGTGTTTCCATTTCTGGACCATTCAAAATGATGTTTAGTTTTTATCCATGGTGAGATTGGCAACTTTACAAGAAACCTATATAGTTCAATCAATCATGAACATTTTCACAGAAGTGAATGCATCTGTGGAAATCAGTAAATGTCTCTTAAAGCATGGTGTCGTCTTTGTGTGCCAATAGCGGATGCAAGTGAGACAGACAGATAGGGGGATGGAGAGAAAGAAAGTGCAGGATTTAATGAGTCATCGGGGAAGAGATGAGAGCATCAGTGTAACCTATAATGTAAGTTCCATTTCCGGAAAAATAACAGTTCTGGACACTTCTGGACATAATGTCTTCTGCCCAGCATCAACAATATGCATGCAGTATACTGTACATAATGCCCCGTATGTATGTCCAAAGTACACTACAAAGTCTGCTATATATGGAGAAAAACAAAGGTAAGGAAAATTAAAGGAACATTCAGTGAATTCTGTGATTTGGACAACACTCTACAGTGGGGGGAAGTGAAACAGGCCAACAACACATACACCAAGGACTCGATCCTGATTGGAGCAAGGCCCCTCTCATCCTGATTGGATGAAAGGCTTTTCTCCCAAAAGCCAATACTGAAACTTTTTTTTTTTACCCCAGGGGCTCAGTGGGGACATGGAGGTACTCCTTACATGGTCAGCACTCTCACACTCTCAGCACTCTCTATAGTATATATATATATAGGAAGCATTCACTAAAAAGAAGAAAAAAATATATTTGAATTAAGTGAAATCACTTACTATAACTGTAATAATAAAACGTGGTAAGGGCTCTGTTGTTATCAAAGCAGTTAAGCAGCTGCTCTTCAACACTACACAAGTTTGCTTACGCACATACATACAATGTGAATGCAGAAATCAGTACAAGCGGAGGTGCAGAGTTTATTTTGAACATGCTGTACGCAGAAAGCCAGACGAGCGTATCAACAGCCTGCACTGCTCCTGCAGGTTACAGGAAGTGCCACGGTGGACGTTTCTTTACCCCGACTGGGTCAGCATATCAACAATGCTGCCACCAGGGCTGCAGCGTCACCTTGCTGAAGGCGATCAGTCGACTGGAACGTTTGCAGCATTTCACAGCATCTTGCACTTTTTGCACTTAAGAATTAAATAGGCTCATATCTCACATGAGAAATCTGACATCATGGCCGAAAATGGAGGTTTAGTGCAGTCCCTCGCTTCAAGAACTACTTAAACCTTTACTGACCTATGAGTGAATCATGACCTCAATCTCAGCTTCCTAAACTGTCTGTCTGTCTGTCTGTCTGTCTGTCTGTCTGTCTGTCTGTCTGTCTGTCTGTCTGTCTGTCTGTCTGTCTGTCTGTCTGTCTGTCTGTCTGTCTGTCTGTCTGTCTGTCTTACAAATCCCTCTCAGCTGCTACTCCAGCTCTCTCCTCCACTTCTCCCTCTCGGTTCCCTGTCTGTCTCTCCTACACTGTCTACCCTATCAGTTGCATGCTCCCAATTAAGTAGGGTTGTACCCGAACCCGTTCAAAGAACAATCGTTCACGAACACGTTCATATTTTGGGTGCACATCAACGGAACGTTCTTCTTGATGAACGTGAAATGTTCATTTCTGGTGTGTAAGAACGTCCATTTTCTCGTGTTTAAATTTGTTCAGGAGTAGGCCTTCTGATGCTAAAACACTCCTTAATCCTTAATATGTAGAGGAAAACCCACCAATAAAATCTTATTCGACAGAATAACTATAAGCATTCTCAGCCACAGCCTATTCTCAGCCGTCACTGCAGCTTTCAAATGAATGCATGCATGCTGCAGCTGCAGCAGTGGCAGAACCTGTCCCAACTCCCGGTGGCAATTCACACTGCAGAGGAAGCGTGTTGGCGTTGTTGTTTGATTAAACATAATGTACTACCAAAATAGCTTCCAATAGCTTTAATAGTCAGCTCCATATCGCCCTTAACTGCCAAACACTATCTCTCCCACTTTGAGTGAAGCGCTGACTGCACAGCCAGCCATGCCTGATTTATTTCTCGTTGTATGTGTTTCATGCTGAAAATATAGCAGATTTACAAGCTTGCATCCATGGTGCACACTCCAATATCGCCCCCTTGAACAGTTGTCCACTCATACAGGTGCCAGTTGAATATGTCCACATGTACAGGTGGTCCGTTGTGCATTTCGTCCCCAGGTGGCCGGTTGTCGGACTCTTAGTATACTGTATGACGGACAAACAACTGTGCTCCGTGTGGGTGTGTGTTTGTTTGTGTATCAAAATGAAGCAATATGTTGTGCAATAGCAGTATGCCAAATGTAAACTGCACTGTCGATATGTAAGTTGGAAGCCTGCAATGTAGTGCAGATGGTTTCCTATATGGTGTATTTTGATGCACAAACAAACACACACCCACACGGGACACTGTCTGTCCGACCAGACTGACGTGTATACTACTGTAAGAGTCCGACAGCTGGCTTTTGGCAGTCTGACAGTCTATTTGCATCTGGCACACAAGTATACAGTCTGACATGCCAATAGTCCAACGTTAGGCTACTGATCGCCTATTAAGGTCTACACACTTGACATCTGGGGTTGAAGCTTTTTGTCCGACATACCATTGGTCTGATAAGGACAACCTATCTCAACTCCTACTCTACGGAGTAGCACACCAAAACCTTTAGCCTTAACCCTATCCTAACCCCCAACACATGTCCGAACAATGCTATGTCGAACCATAGTTAGATTTGTGTATTATTTGTGCAATATGACCAGATAAACGGTACTGTTTTGCCTCCCTTTTCAATTCCATTCAAAACAAAGCTGATACAGAGAATGAGCTATTGCTTATGGGTACAGACTGGACGCATATTCCAAATCAAAACGGCCACCCAGCACAGGGCTACAACACAACACATAGAAGCAGAACTGTCTTTGACACATCGTGCTCTCTATTGTTGCCTCTGCATTCTCCCCCTGTCATTATTACTGTGAAAATGTCAGAGGATTTTAATTACAGCCTATGAAAAATATGTTTGTGAGCGACGCCCCCTTACAGTATACCCCCGACTCTCACCCCCATGCTGCCTCATTCCCGTTAGCTTGCCTCCTCACCCCCATCTGTGTAAAAGGTTGGGGGACACCCCCATCACCTCCTCTCCCCCTCTGTCTCATTCTTCTCTCTCTCTCTCTCTCTCTCTCTCTCTCTCTCTCTCTCTCTCTCTCTCTCTCTCTCTCTTGCTGTTTTTGCCCACTCTACCTCTCCCCTTGTAGCTCTCTTTTGTCTCTCCTCCTGTCCCCCCTCTCTCTATCACCCTCACCCATTTTACCACCTCCCCCTCTCTAATTTCAGCTTGCTGACTGTCTTGTCATTTGAAGCCAACTGCATGGTTTAGCCCGGCTCTGGCAATTACATTCACCCCTCCCTTTTGTGTGCGAGCGCGATAGCTTTCAGGGTTCTGCAGCATCAAGAGAAATGCGAGGGCCTCTGCCATCGCTTTGGGTTTTTCCCAGTTCTTCCTCTTTTATTTTATTTTCCCCCCTCTCTTTCCTCGCATGGCTGAATTTGATGTTTTTACTCTCCCCGTGAATGCAAATGCCTCCTAATGGGGGCAGAGAACACAGAGCTGCAGGAAACAGTTTAGAGCGACCAGCAGGCTGGCGCTGAGCGCGGCAAACAGAGCTGCATGCATCGATGAGCCCTGGAGTTCGGTCACTATACTCACTGCTGATGGAGAGGAATTCATGTCTCTCTCTCTCTCTCTCTCTCTCTCTCTCTCTCTCTCTGTGATAATCCTCTCTGCTGACCATATAAGGAGCTCCTTCCTGTCTCATGAGTTTAGTTAAAAAATAGTATCAGTTTTGGTGGTGGGTGACAACTGGCAAAGCTTTCTTCCAAGAGAGGTGATGGAGAGGTGACTTCCTCCAATCATGATCATGTGGGGGCAGGCAATGGTGCATGTGCCCCCCCCCACACACACACACAGTAGAGCATGTGCATGTGCACATCTTATTACTGGAGCAGTTTCACAAATCACTGAAAGCTCGTTTAAACCCCTTATGGTTGGAGTCCATCTTCTACTTTTCTTTTCTCTTTTTTGGTTATTGTGGGGAAAGCTTTCGCTGCTGCTACTGTAGTGTTGAGTGGTTGAGCCTGTGCCCTTAGTCATACAACAAATTAAAAAAAATCATGCTCACATATTTTGAAAAATTATTTTGTCCCAAAAAAATACCCCAAATCGTGCCGGCAAGCTGAAAGTGTTTTTTGCACAATTTATTGCGGTTGTTATGTTAGAGATCAATGCGGCACCAAGTGATACTCCCACATGACTAGTTATGCATCTAGGCCATTTATTGTACTTTGTGCTTTTACTCTCCGCTTTTACTCTTTTCTTTCGACACCACAATGAAAGAATGACACAATACGAAATGACGGCAAAAACACTGCGTTTATCATATTAACAGCTCAGCCACCATTCAAATTCAGAGTGAAATTACCGAACGTGGAGCATGCAGAAATTGGTTCTGGTTATAAGGTACAAAGCATGCCAGTTTGACAACAATGACAGGACACTGACACATTACTACAGTGATTCAACCACTCCTGGGATATGAGGGGATTGCAAATGGGCCCCCAAATAATTGGCAAACTGAACTGCAAGAGTTCAAACATTAACTACGGAGCATGGCAGTGAGTGTGCTTTTCATTTTGCAATTACATGTATAAGAAAAAAAAATCTGCTATTCATATTTCCGGTAGAGTTTTAGGCTTCACAAAATATAAGTTACAAGTATAAGTATATAAGTATAAGTCTAGAATCAAGTCATCCTGATCCTTGTCAATCATAAAACCTTCGATTGCATTAGGGGAAAAAATGAATATTGAATTGTCTCCACTACATTTACCAACTACCCTTTTTCACAGAACCAATCGTTTTATGATCACATGATTGACCAATAACTTGGCTGGCTTGATTCTAGGCTTAAAATAATTCATATGAATATGATGGCCGCTTCCTGAGACAGCTTTGTGGCAGGGTCCCTGCATGTGTCCCAGTGAGCACAGAATTAAGTGGCATATTCTCATCACTGGGTGTCACTGTTGCACCAATTACTTCACACAGATTATTTTTGTAAATCTCTATGGGAATGGACAGGACAATTTTTTGTGGCACCAGCTTTTTAATATCCTTTAAAGACTATAGTCTCTGTTTCTCCATAGCGATTTACGCACTGATCGTCTAAGGAGATGTAAGCAGAGGCTCAGATAATCAGACAAAATGTGCTCATGTAGTCTCTCATGCGAGTTCTCCCTCTAACGCCCTTCATCAAGGTGGCGCAGGTCCATGGAAATGGGTTTTGGTTGGGTTTCCATTGTGCTTTGTCATCTCAGCGGATCAAAGCATCTGTTGAAGTGTTAAATGGCTGCGGCATGTGTGGGCAGTTTTTCATCAACTTTTTAGTTAAGCCTGTTTACACTCCAATTTGTACTGCTGCCAATCTCACAATGCAGGCGTGGAATAAAGAAGCGTAACCATGATTCAGTGCAGAAATGTCAGTGCTATATGTAGCGAGACCAAAACTGTATTTATTCATGGAAAAAAAGAAAGAAAAACTTGGTTGCACGGTTGACAGACAGTGGAAATGTCTGTCTGATTTCGGATTAAGTTAATCAAGTTTAAACAACACAGAGACAAACGCAGTGTTAATTTATACATTTTGTAACTCTGGGAGTTAAAATGACTCATCAACACCGACATCCGTTAACGTTAACATCCATACACTCACACTAACATGCATTTGTAAGTGTGAGAGTTTATACGGAGGGTCCATTTTGGTTGCATGTGTTAAGACTCTCAGAGTCAAATTAGCCCTGAGGATTTGTACTGCATGTACAGTGTGTCAGGTGTGATGTGCCAGAAGGCGTCTCAGATAATTTCACAGTCCAAACACCCTGAAATCCCGCTGCTGACAGAGCCTGAGCGTGCAGGGATGGTAGGCCACTTGGTTCGAAGCCCACTCAAACAAGACCAAACCTAATGAGCTGGACTGGGTAAACCAGACCCTGATTGTGGGCTGTTGTTGTAGTCAGGGAGCCAAAGATGACGGGGATGAGGAGAGGAAGGATGCAGTGGTGTAAGTAACTTTTACTCAAGTATACTCAAGTTTTTTATACTTACAATTTTGAGGATTTTTTTTTACTGCTAGACTATGCTACTATATAGAAAAGTCGCAATTTAGCAACGTGTGATTTCCACAGTCGCTTCCATAGTACTAACTTTGACATCCAGTTACAATGTAACCCCTGTCATCATGTGGAAATAATTTGGAAGGGACAAATGGTAACAAACGGTTACATTTCTTGCATTTGCGGTGCCCAGCAAATGCGAAAATGGAATTGTTAGCTCTGGGTTGTGCAAACCACCCCTCCCAAAGTGCTTCAAATTTGGGATGTTGTTTGGTCATTTGAAAACAGTAGATCTGCTATTTCCGAAAATACATATTTTTAACCTTTTTTGTAGAATAAGAAGATGCACCTTTAAATACAATCTGATACACTTTTGTACTTTTATGCAAGTACATTTTCAATTCCTCAATACTTCATACTTGTGATGTATTTCCGCATTGCAGCACTGACATGGGCGGATGTAACATTTCCCAATTGGGGGAGCAAGAGAAAATGGTATGGAGGCGGCTTCATGATGAACTGCACCCATATCGTTTTCGGTTACAGGACTTATATTAGGCAATTAAGCATCAATAATAACATCAGTTTTTGTTGAAGTTAAAGTTAATGCTAAAGGTCTGAGGTCAGAGAGTTTTCTATTTTCAATGAGGAAATGCTGTTGGTTTAGTGGTGCCACAATTGTAGTTAGTTGCCCCCCATGCCCATGCCTAGATCCGTCCCTGAGCACTGATACTTTTACTTAAGTAAAAAAGTGCACATGATTTTTCCACCACTGGCCAGAATAAATGACACGGGAGAGGAGAGGAAGGATGGAATTAAAGTTAGAGAAGACAGGATAGGGGAGAGGAGAGGAGGTTGGTCGATGGAGGAATGAAGCGGTGATGAGGAGGAGAGTTTGTTTATGTGGAAGAATTGGTTTTGGAGAGATTATGGTAAGAGGAGAATTTGGGGGAGGCGGTTGCTATGGTATCCAGGGTTTTACTGCTCAGTCTTGTGTGATGAGTCGAGTAAGATGTTATTACATCACACACACGCGTGCAAACACACACACAAACACGCACATATGCATATACTCGCACACACACACAAATCACTATTATACAACTGTACTGTCGTACAAAGCTTCTACATTGACACTGCATGTGAAAGGTGGTGTGTTGGTTTTATAGTTCCATGTGAATGCTGGTGCTAGAGCCAATTTAGTTATTTCCATATTATTAAGCCACAACTTTCCTACAGCTCATAAGTCTTTGCATTTGTGTTCCTGTTTATCTCCTAATTTGTTGCCAGATTTGAGCAAACAACTGACCAGGTGTATGAAATCAAGCGCAAATGAAAATTGATATACAAGCTCACGGCAACACATTGTGAGGTTGTGCATCTGTAATTTATAATCACATTGAATAAATTGAAATATTTGGAATACCTACATTTAAAGATTTGAATAAAGAAGGCACAAAACATCTTCAGGTGGATGAGTGTGGGCAATTACATGTCAATCTGGGGTTCCTTGATGGTTCCAGGTGGTCCCTCAGCTAAGTTGGTTAACCAGATGTAACTATTGAAAACGTAAAAATGAAAAAAAGTTCTACATGTAGGCTACACTTCTACATGTAGGCTACACAACGAGCACAATGTTGCTTATAATAAGGGACTGTACGTTATTTACCGGGGGGGGGGGGGGGGGGGGGGGGGGGCTGGTGCGCTGGAAGTCCGGTCAAAAAAAAAAAAAATCATGCCCCCCCCCCACCTCAATTTTTTCCCCATGGCCCTCCCCCCACTTCAATGTTGTTTTCCCATGGCCCTCCCCCTACAGGTACAAAATTGCCCCGCCATTTACTTTGAGATTTTTTCTTCAGTTCAATGAGCATGCCAGCTGTCGTGAGCATCCCAGTACACACTGACATTTAACCAACAAATAAAACGCTGACAGGTCCCTTTTGGTCAATCTTGCGGAATCATGCCTCTCACAGCCCATCAATCAGAAAGTATACATGGTTCAGACCCTACACATGCTACCTAGCCGCTACCACCCATTCCTCAACAACGGGGCAGATGAAGCTCGGCACTTTTCAACATCCAACGCGGTACAACAAAATCACTTCTAAGTAGCACAACTTAAACAAGTTGCTTCGGTGGAAAAACATTCGTAGCCTATATTGAACACAGATGGCACACGGCGGTGCCAATAAATAAAATCATGACTTACCAGAGGCTGTGACCACCAGTTGACTACAACACCTCTCCAAAATTCCTCTGGAAATGCCCATCCAATTCGTTGTCAAAACTTCCCAAACTGTTTAGCCCATATAGTTCACCTCAGCTAGTTTGATATTTGTTCACGGGCATTTTCTATCATCTCGATGATGCTCAATGTTCCTCCGTAGCACTAGCAATACAGTGAAAGAAAGACAGCGCGGGCAATCTACAGTAGCTGCAGACTTCAACGTCATGGCAAAGGTCTCTGGTAGAGCATAGCTGTGTTTTTCAACCCTGGGGTCGGGACCCCAGGACTTCAACTTGGGGTCCCCTGAAATGTCTAGCTGTGAATAAAAAGACTACTGTAAGCCCAGAAAATATTCACACCATTGAAGTGGAACGTTTCTCATGTATCACCGTTTCACACCTACCCAATATTCTAACGCACACGGAAGCGGCAGTCCACCCGGAGTCACGACATTGAGGAGTCAGAAACTGAGCGCTTGAGCGCTGTTCAAATGGCCTGAATAGGGACAAACTGCAGTTGAAGTCAATGTAGAAGAATCGCCATTGGTCTACTAGCTCTATGAGTAAACGTAACTCAGTCTATACTCTAAAGCTCCGTCTCCTTTTTTCCCCATGGCCCTCCCCTAACTCCGATTGTTTTTGCCATGGCCCTCCCCCCACCTCATTTTTTTTCATCATGGCCCTCCCCCCCCTACGCACCAGCCCCCCCCCCCCGGTAAATTACGAACAGTCGCTTATAATAAGTACCTACATGGAAACACTGCCCAGACGGACAGTTGTGTTTCTAAGCAATTTGTAGCCCTAGGCAAGATTTTCCCTGGAGCCCCCCTTACCAAATGGACCCTTTCGGGTCCATTTGCCCCTTCCCCACATGGCGCCCTAGGCAACTGCCTAGTCTGCTTATTGGCAAAAACGCCCCTGCAGACGGAGCAGCAGCTCCAGTGCCTTGGCGGGAAAAAAATCGCGGATTTCTCCCTTTTGTTTTGCTTGGACCATAGGCTTGGGCAATGGACACGTGTTGCTGCCCCCCGCTGTTCACACTGTGGAATGGCACAGGCCTTCAGCTCTCACAGCTGGATGGAACCTGTTGATTGGGGAAGAGAGAGAGGGGACATGTTTCAGCACACGTATGAGCAAGGATGGCAGCCATAACTACAGCAAACCGTTTTTTGACCACAGTAGGCCACAAGTAACAATAGAAAAATAATTAAGAATGGAACTGTTTTTGATAAGTTATATTGAACTCACATTTACAATGATTGTACACACACGCACACGCACACGCACACACACACACAGCAAAGCTGAGTGTTTGGAGTGTCTTGCAGTTGGATTTGTTTTGTTTCATAAACAACACTGAGATTGGAGTAATGGACCTTTGGATTGTGTGTCTCAACTACTACATCGTCCTCAAGCTTGGAAATAAAGGTAAGACAAGTCTACATGCAGCTGGTTTGTTGGTTTCCATGTGAATGCTGGTATGTTGGTTCTATAGCTCCATGCTAATGCTGGTATGTTTGGTTTTATAGTTCCATGCTAATGCTGGTATGTTTGGTTTTATAGTTCCATGCTAATGCTGGTATGTTTGGTTTTATAGTTCCATGCTAATGCTGGTATGTTTGGTTTTATAGTTCCATGCTGCTGGTATGTTTGGTTTTATAGTTTCATGCTAATGCTGGTATATGTTGGTTTTATAGTTCAGTGTGCTATGAATGCTAGTATGTTGGTTTTATAGTTCCATACTAATGCTGGTATGCAGTGTTGCCAACTTGGTGCATTTGTCGCAACATTTAGCGCTTTTTCAGACCCCCCCTAGTGCCAAAATTAGTGAAAAACTCCTGGCGGAAAATCTAGTGCTTTTTGGCTGGTGAGTTGGGGTGAAATTGATTGACAGGCGCCAGAGATAAAACCCTCATTTTTCACAATTTCTCCTCCTATGACAGTGGTTTTCAACCAGTGGTCCCCAGGCTAAATGATGGATGGTTGGTTAACCAGATGTAACTCTTTGAGAGCGTAAAAATGAAACCAAATGGACCCTTACGGGTCCATTTGGTTTCATTTTTACGCTCTCAAGAGTTAAAATATTCATCATGTGAATTAGCCCAAGTCTACACAACTAGAGAATGTAGAAGATTAATGGTCATATTCCCTTCCAGGCAAGCATTTTGGAAGTGCCACTAGTGCATTTTGGATTTTGGCAGTTGGCAACACTGCTGGTATCTTGTTTTTATAGTTGCATCTGGATGCTGGTATGTTGGCTTTATAGTTGCATGTGAGGTCTGGTTTCCATGTAGTTCCATGTGCATGTTGGTGTGTAGCTTTTGGACATAGATGAGAGCTTCGGTTGTGTCTTTGTGTTACTATAAGTGTTACTTATTCTCTGTCAGTGTCGAAACCCCACATGTCCAAATGTGTTACTTTTCAAGCTTCCAAACTCAGGGCTGGGACTTTAACTGATTAATTGAGATTAATTAATCACAGAAACAATAACGCGATTAACAAAAATAACTCATTTTAATCGCCACACAAACCCCAAAACTAAAGATTTCTTTTGCTTTTGTCTACTAATTCAGATGGTGAATATTTTAACTCTTGAGAGCGTAAACATGAAACCAAATGGACCCGCAAGGGTCCATTTGGTTTCATGTTTACGCTCTCAAAGAGTTACATCTGGTTAACCAACTTTTGATCTAGTAACCAACTTGCAGTGTCGACACAGTTTTGATTCAGAAAAACTCACACACTATACCAGTTTTAATTGACAAAAACAAAATGCTGCTTGGGTCAATTATTGGTATGCGATTAATTGAGATTAATTAATTACAAGGCTTAAAATTAATTAGATCAAAAAAATTAATCGAGTCCCACCCCTATTCCAAACACATTGCTTTGTCGCGCCAATTTGATACCTTTGTGTGACGCAGTAGTACATAGGATGCCAGTTTACAGAAAAACATAGAGGAGATAAGAGTTCTCGGCCTGACTGCAACAATATCTTTCATAGAGCAATTAATTTTTTATATTTTTTCTGTACTTGCTCATAGTCCATAGTGGTGTAAAATCCAGTTTACATGCATTCACACTGATGGCACTGTTCACTGGCTGAAGTCATGTATGAACAGTAAGATGTAAATTGGATCCACAGGGAAGGTTAGAGTGATATCATGCAATGAGGAGCTAAGGCCTATAACACTCCTTCCAACTTTGGGGTTTACTTTGGACAGCCTTATAGGGAACTACCCTGTCAAAAAATGCATAAAAAGAAAACGATCACAACAATCATGCTGCGGCGTTGACCTTCGTCATTCACTGAGCCTGCGTTGGAGCTGAACTTGGGACTGTTGTATTCGGGAGGAGCTTTACTGTACGAGTTCATCGTAAACTTTTGTTCGACTTTGACCTGACAAAGTTGAAGGTTTTAGACAGAGACGGAGGGAGCACTGCAGTACAGCACTGTTAAGCCACACTTTTGTGTGCAGCACACTAAGTATTGTCTAGTTCTCCACAAGTGTGCGCGCGCGCACACACACACACACGCACACCCAATCTCACACACACACACACACACGCACACACACACCAGGCGAACATCCAATGCAAATAGGCCTATAACGTGCCAACTTTGAATGTGTTGTGAGCATGTAGTTCAGCTATTTTGTGAGCAAGAGTTTTAAGTCCTGACAAGGCCGGTGACCTTCTGCCATTTTGAACGTTCAACCTCCTTTTGTTTAGTTTTTTTTTTAGCCATAGTTATCCTCCTCCTCCTTCCCTGTGTGTCAGTCCCCCCCTCCACCCATGACACATCATTATCTGGACCAACCTGATCCCCTGGATCACACATTCCCTTCCTTCGGGATGCTCGGCTATGCTGGAGACAGCTGTGTGTGTGTCTGTGTGAGTGCTTGCATGCCTGCCTAGCTGTGCCTTCTCACAGTGCAGTTTGTGTTGTTCCATATAAGTATTAACATTTCTGTGTTTAATGAGGCTCATGAGAGGCCCATGTGCGATATCAGTGCTCTTTATTATCTTCCGGTTTCAGAACGACTCATTCCCATTTTCCACTTTGAAAGGAACTCCATCACCCAGGCTAAACTCTGTGCCATTAGTAGGAGGTTTGGGTCAGAGGCCCACAGCACTGCTGTACTTAACTCAAATGGATGATGGGCCTGCTGATGGTGTTTACAGTTGTCCTGTTTTTTTTTTTTTTTTTTTTCTCTCCTTGTTTTTCTTCCCTTTCATTTGTGCTCATTTTTAAGAGAAGAAATGGAAGCTTCCCTTGGGCTGCTTTAGTTTCTCTCTCTCCCTCTCCCCCCCTCCTCTCTCTTTCTCTCCCCCCATATTGTGTAGTTCTTAAAGGAACACTTCACCACTTTTCCACCTTTCTTTATATAATTGGTCCTCACTAATGTGCATACGATAGAATACAACTTTATTGTCAGCTTTTACTGAAATTTGTTTTGCGTTCATGGCATCACCGTTCACAGACGAGACATCAACATTTATGTTTTTATTATTGGGAGAAGTACAATGCCTAACAACAGACAAAGAATGCACATCCACTCTAGCCCAGGTGCTGCACAAAAACAGTTCAAGAGAAAGAAATACAGTAGAGTCCGCATCACAGGTATCAAAACTCGGCTCCTCTGGTTTATTCGACGTTTCGATCACTAGGATCTTCTTCAGGAAGTACAGGAAGTACAAGCACAATGCCTTCCATTGCAAGTTTGAGCAATAGAAATAATAGAAAATTAGCTTGGATTCTCCTACATTTTATTTTATGTGTGCACGCATGCATGTTTGCTTCAATGATAATGATAATAATGTGCTACATGATACTGTGCTTTTATGCTTTTCATATGGCGGTCAATGTTTTCGGCTTGCTGTAACACATACCTCTGCATGTATTCTCTTTGTACATTTATTTTAATTGTTCCTACTTGAAATGGTGCAAAGTAACTAAGCACACTAACTTAACTACAGTACTGTAATTTTTTAGGTGTTTTACTTTCTTTACTTGAGGCTATTTTCAGTACTTTTCCTTATGCATTTCAGTGGTCACTCGACTACATTTATCAGTTACTAAAGTCACTTTGTACACTTTTTTGCAAAAACAAAATCCTGAAAGTGAGAACTTTCTCACTTTAGAATTGGCTTCATGGGTTTAAGTGCAATACAGAGCTAGACTCACTGCCCTTGAGGCTCCTTGAGGCTCATGGCAATAATAGTGGCACGCATTAAATTTGTTTCTGCAAAATACAAACAATTCTTTACAATTCTTTGTTGCGAGCGAGACTGTCCAGGTGTTCGGAAGGTAAAAGGTTACGCGGTTAGCCGATGGATACACATCTGAGGAGGAACGTCAGAACACAGCTGCTGCTGTTTGTTCTGTTTTCCCCTCCCAATAACCTTAATTTAGAGTACATAAGCGCTGATTCAGCGCATACTATACATGCACTCTTTCAACGACATCCTACTTCACGCTATAGCTTCTATACGTTTCACACCTGGGAGCTGCTGTGTACGCTGTTTCTCAATGTCAGGTCCGGGGGTCCTGGTGGCCTGGAAACATAACTCATGGAAAAGTTTGAGTATCTCTGAGAGTGTACACACATGGACACTGACTGATCCCTTAAAGGGACACTTCACCTTTTTTTTTTTTTTTTTTTCCCAAAGAAAACATGTTAATGACATTTAGAAGATTTAGAACACTTCCCTGGGGGTCTTTCTGTGTGCAGTATGTGGACAGGGAGTAACTTCTATTATGGTCAGCCCACTCTATAGCAGAGAGTATTATCATGTTGTCATTATATGGGAAAGGCATGATATTTGAATTAAGTGAAAGTTTTAAAATGCAGAAATGCTATAGCAACAATACCTCAGCATCGTAACAGATACACAAGTACATGTGAATAGTATTCTCTCTCGCTCTCTCTTGCTCTCTCTCTCTCTCTCTCTCTCTCTTACTCTCTCTCTCTCTCTCTCTCTTGTTCTCTCTCTCTCTTTATCTCTCTCTGTCTCTCCCTCTCTCTCTCTCACTCTTTCTCTCTTGCTCTTGCTCTCTCTCTCTCTCTCTCTCTCTCTCTCTCTCTCTCTCTCTCTCTCTCTCTCTCTCTCTTTCTCTCTCTCTCTCTTTCTCTCTCTCTCCCCCTCTCTCTCAGATTCAGCACTTCTCACGTCCACCTGGGGAATTAATAAATGCCTGCACATGCACACACACAAACCCAGAGCTAATGAATCTTATTCAAGAATGCCCATGATGTTGTTGTTGTACAGTATATAGTGCAGTTTTAATTATGGAGACAGATTAATAAATAAACATTCACAAAGTGCTTAGAGAACACAGGACATTAATGCATAACAAATGAACCCGCTCAACACACAACACATTTTGGATCTAGTGTGCACACTGCACACAGTAGAGCACGTGCACGTGCACACACGCATGAATGCACACAAAGAGAAACATGAACACGGCCACACATAAGATATTTCCCTCATGCAAGCACACTCACAGGGCTGGGTGCCAACATCATCCTTATGGCACCAACTCGGTGTCATCAAGAAAAACGGCTTAAATTGATACGCTACAGACCTATACTTTGTAGTACGACGGCATTTCTTGTTTCTTGTGCTATTAAGAGAACTTATGGGAAAATGATTTGATTCATCTCACCTCATTTGACCTCCCTTCTGTCTCTCTCTCCCTCTGTTTCCCTCTTCATTTCCTCATTTCTTTACCCTACTTTACTCTCATCTTTTTTGTTTTAGTTTTTTTTGTTGTTGTTGTTTGCCAGCATTTTAGTTTTTCCTCCAGTCAGTGAGGAAGGGCTCATTAATTATGAAGCGTCTCTCCGAGGAGCCTTTGCTCACAAGAGAAGAAAATACAGTTTAAATTCTCACACTCTTCACAAAATACACATTTTGTCTTTCCTGTCGCTGCTAACGTCAGCGTTTAGGGCTGTCAGGAGACAAATGCCCCCAAAACGCTTGTTTGTATTTTTGGATTTAAAATGACGATTAGGGGGAGAGGAGAGGAGTGTTGGATACTTGTTGACAGGTAGTGGTGCAGTATTTTACCTAAAGGGTTATTCACCCATTTTCATCATTTCACTATGTTATTAATATACCTTTGAGGTATTGTGTGGGCATGAAAAAAGGTTCCCCCATTCTGTGTTCCCTAGAAATCATTAGCATGGTCAAACACAACTTGATGACATCAGGTTGCGTTTCACCATGATTTTTCATTCAGACCCTTTTTTTCCCCCGAGAGGATACAAATGGAACCAATTTGACCCACTAGGGTCCATTTGGTTCACATTTGTACCCTCTCAGGAAAATTTTGAAAATGGGTGGAATCCCCCTTTAAGTTACAGTACATGTAGAAATACTCCATTACAAGTATACCAAATGTACTCATTATGCACAATGTCCCATATTTCATCTTTAAGCACAGAATGCATACAGCAGTGCAGCACACTGTGAAATGTATGGATCAATTGAAGCTTTGATAGGATTGTACAGAAGTACAGTCTCGGGTGTTGTAAATGATACGTATCCTTTTCCCCTGTGAAGCCAAACAGGAAAAGAGAGTGTTTGGAGAGGAAACGTCTCCTCCTGGTAGATCTGTGCATTTGGTATATATGCTTGGAATGTAGCCCAGGTGTATATGTTAAATAGAAGACGTTTACTTGCGCATAAACACGCGCATGCACACAGTCACGCACCACAACCACACACACACGCACACAAATGCACACACACACGATGCGTGCACACTGTGCACACTGAAATTCTTGCAGTCCGTCTTGCATGTGTGCATTCAAATGCACATACAGTTTATCAACATGACACACACACACACACACACACACACACACACACGCTTCCAGAGGACATTCATCATGTTCATGTCTACAATTAACTTCAGCTGCTGCTTCTAAAACCTCAGGAGAGACTGACTGACCTGCATCTGGACCGTCTGTCTGTCTGTCGACACACCATGTCCCTCCTCTGTGTGTCTCTGCCTATTTGGCAGAGCACAGATGCTGAAATGCTGTACCTTGCCAAAAACGAGGGGCATAATCAATTACGTTAACAATTTTGAACTTTCTGTTTTCGTTGTAGCATTACATGCACGCACATACAATACACAACTAAGCGAACGCCCATAGGCCGTCACAAATCCTTTATCTATTTCTCTTTAACACAAAACACACACACACACACACACACATGCATACGCACATGCACACATGCCATGCACGTACGTGCAGCCTCCCCAAGGTCGCGAGTAAAATAAGAGAGAGAGAGAGGAGAGGAGAGTGGGGGGGTTACATGACTGATGGCTCATATAACTATATCCTCAAGCCCATTAAAATGCCATGAAGTCCTTTTTTTTTCTTGAGGAAGGAACTCGGCCCGGTCCAGCAGGAACCTTTCATCTGAGACATTGTGCCCTGAGGACGTTAAAAGGGTCTGCGCAGCACACCAGGCCCCCAGAGTGCAATCAGCGAATTAATTCCCTCATTTGACGGAGAGCTAATTGTGTCTATATTATGCACCTGTGCGGTTATGCCTGTGATTGAGAAGCACGTGGGCCTCACAGGGACAGGTCTTAGGTTAGGGTTCCGTTATAAGACGGTCACAATACTTACTACTGAGACCAAGATCCACCCGGAGCTCACTCTGGTTGCAGTCGCACATTTTTCATCAAACTAGAGCAGGGGTGTAAAACTCAACAGAGTGGGCCAAAATTTAGGTTCTAGGTGGTCTCCAGCTAAGTTGTTTAACCGGCTGTAACTCTTGAGAACGTAAAAATGAAACCAAATGGACCCTACTGTGTCAGTAGAGCATGCTTTAGCACAATACTTCAGTCCTATAGTATTTTAGGGCTTGAATTTCTGGGGGGAACATTTGCCAGAAATAACAGATGGCTAAAAGCTTGTAGATCACCTATTTCTGGCAGAAATCTAAATATGAAAGAAGGCCATGAAGCACAGTTTACTTCGGCCCATTGTACTAAAGTCTAAAATGATGAGGCAGCAATAGTGAGGTTTGGGAATTGTTTCAAGGATGTCATTCTGTATCATGATAGAGGTCACAACCCTCACCTTTTACAAAATGTGTTTTACATTAACAGGGTATAGGACAAAAGAAAATAATGTTCTGTGTGTGCGTGTGCGTGCGTGTGTGTCTGCGTTTTGTGGGGTACATAACTCCACACTTTGAGGTTGCAAGCAAGCTGAAGTGTAAAACAAAGATATGCTACGAGACAAGAACATCTCAGATGCTGTGTGTGTGTTTTATGTGCCTTTCCTTTCTTTTTCAACTTGATCTAAATCAGTGGGAAGACATTCACATTTAGCACAGTGGGCCATATATATTTCAGGGGGCTTACACACGCTCTGGTGGGAAATTTATAGCACATGTTTCAGGGGGAATGTGTGTTACAAATATTCACATCTGTGTGAACATGTGGGCCCAGTACAACCACGGTTGCCTGGTGTTGGTCACTTGGAGCTGACCAGTGCGACCACTAAGGTTGAACTGATGGCTGTTCACTAAAGTTTGAAGTCTTATTCGTGTTGTCCTGCTTTTTGTTTGTCTGCTATAGTTTATTTAATGATCTCTTAAGTTGTGTGGAGCTATTCAGATTTGGACAATAGTGGCATTTGGAAAACGCACTGCAATTATGGAGTCGTAAGCACAGGTCTTAATCGGTTAGCTTTACTTTTTAATCCCAAAAGCTGACAAGAGCAAACTCTCTCAATGGCACTGTCAGCTTTAAGGTGTTGGCCTATCTCTCTGCACCAGGTGGAGCAATGAGTAGTGAGTGTAGTGGTGGAAAGTATCTATAGATACCTTTTTAAGTACTGTACATATACATTTTGGCCATTTGGGGGAAAAAATATCACAACATTTGAGACAACATTTGACAATAACAACATTTCAGCTTGTCGGCTAGTAGGTGGTAGCCTACTAGTCCTTTAAGTACCGTACATTTTGAATTCCAAACTTTTACTTTTAACAGAGTATTTCTAAAATGCAGTATTAATCAGGGGTGGATCTAGGCATAGGCATGGGGGGGCAATACCCCCTAAATGCCCAGTCTGCCCCACCAAACACGATGGCATGCAAAACAACCCAAGATATTTCTAATTAAACTGTTTATATTTAAAATTATTTGAAACACTACTACTGCTACTAACTAACTAGAATTGTCGCAGTACTAAATCAACACCATTTCACCATTGAAAACAGAAAACTCTCTTGAGTCAGACCTTTAGCTTTATACATGCTGCGTGTCTGTTACAACATCAACAACAACTGATGTTATTATTGATGCTTACTTGACTACTAAAAGTCCCGTCACCGAAAACGGTATGGGTGCGACTTCATGGCCAGTGGCGTGAAGCGACACGGGCGATGAAGCCGCCCCCATACCAATTTCTCCTGCCCCCCCAATTGGAAACTTTTTTCTTGGAAGTAAAACATTTGATCATATGTTCCACCCCTGGGAGAGGGAGACAGTGGAGAGAGCACTGTGTCGAGATCAGAGAGTGTGGTGTGGACCTCAGAACCTCCCTAGGAAAACCACCATTGGTTTATCTTTCCTGGAGAATCACCTAATGAAACGTCTGGACCGACGCAGGGACAAAAAGCAATGATTAAGGATTTAATCACAATGGGCTTCTGGACGGAGTCCAGCTTTTAAGTGTGTTCTATAGTGGTCAGAGTGACCGTGCCGCTACAATAAAAGGCCACAGGTTTAATTTGGCCGCCAGCAGCACCACTTGCCCTTGAGCTAAAATGTCCTTTCCAACTTACACCACCTTATCTTGATCAACCACACAAAAGTTAGTTTTAATATAATCTTTCACTGGTCTGGCCATTGCAAGTTTTTTTCTCTTCTCAGCCCTGTGTGTGTGCTTGTGTGTTTGCGTGTGGGTGCCCCATCAAAAGCGGGGCCTTTTTGGATTACAATGGCAGTATGCACTGATAACGGATAACAAGGGAAGCAGTTTTTGTGTGTCTAGCAGTGGTTTTCAACCTTTTTGATACCAGGGACGACTATTTATTCAGAATTTGAGCAACGGACCACAATTTGATGCCATTTTAGCCCCACAGACTCCAAAGCTAAAGGTTTATATTGCTTTTGTCCACAATTACAGGCTGGATTCCGGAGAAAACAAAACAGGCAAACATACAGATAGATCAAAATGACCATTAATCTTCTACATTCTCTAGTTGTGTAGACTTGGGCTAATTCCGATGGTGAATATTTTTACTCTTGAGAGCGTAAACATGTTTACGCTCTCAAAGAATTACATCTGGTTAACCAACTTTCCATCATTCACTGGGGACCACCTCTCAGGGACCACTGGTGGTCCCCAGACCAGGCGGTTGAAAACCACTGGCCTAGGGGATCTGATGTCATGTTGATGATCTCAGATCGTGGTAAAAGTTGACAGAAGGTGGATCTTACCTTTATGAATTCACCAAAAGATATTCACACAATCACAAATACTCACAAAATGATACATCATTCGTGAAGTTATTTCTCTGGCCCATACATGCACACACACATGCACGCATGCACATGCACACCCCTCAATCTAGACAGTTTTCCATGCTGCAAAAACAACTCTAAAAATGTCTTAATGCGAAGCCAGCCACAACAACTCTGTGACCTTTCAGCAGTCTGAGCTTCGACGGTAACTTTAGACTGAGCCATTTGCACACAAAGTTCACATTATTGACACTCAACCCTTTAAACACACTTCCTTCCAGTTAAATGGCAGTTTTGCAGTGACCCCTGCTGTGACCCGTGTGCCAAACGTTCTCCTCAACGGAGTGGAAACTCCTCTTGAACACACCGTCCAGTGACAACCGTAACTACAGCAACTATTGTCCAAAACTATTGATTATACGCTTACCTCTGAATGCATATTGTTGCTGTTGTATTTTAAAATAGTGAAAACACCTGACATACGCGCTCATTGTCCTGCAGATGGGCTATTTTCACTGCTTTTTGTCAGCCGTCCTTGTTATGAGGTAGATGGCATTGATTGAGCGTACGGGTAAAAAAAAAATAAAAGGAAGTTGAAATATGAAGATGTAGCTTCTGCCCGACAAAACTGCCCGAACTTAGCTTATTGAGCTGTTGTGTGTGTGTGTGTGTGTGTGTGTGTGTGTGTGTGTGTGTGTGTGTGTGGGGGGGGGGGGTGATCTGGACTTGAAGTTATTGGTTATTCACAAGAGGAGAGGAAATTGATCGGAAGTGTAGCAAATAGCTGGCTTGCTGGTTGTTTTTACCTATTCAATCATGTGCAATTTTCCCGGCAGAGATAATTATGAGAGAGAGAGAGAGAGAGAGAGAGAGGGTAGAGCGATGGGGGCGGCAGTAAGAGGCATTACAAATTGGAACATCTGGGAGGCCATGTTGGAACAATGGGACCCCAACACCACATGCATTGCGCGCGCGCACACACACACACACACCACACACACACCACACACACACACACACACACACACACACACACAACACACACACACACACACACACACACACACACACACACACACACCACACACCCCATTAGCAGACTGGTGAGTGATCAGTTAGCCGCTCTGCTCCGCTCTTTAATCGTTCCTTATCTTTAACAACAGTGCCATGTCTGTTCACTCACTCTCTCTCTCTCTCTCTCTCTCTCTCTCTCTCTCTCTCTCTGTGTGTGTGTGTGTGTGTGTGTGTGTGTGTGTGTGTGTGTGTGCGTGTGTGCGTGGTGTGCGCGCGTGCGCGCGTGCGTGCGTGCGTGCGTGCGTGTTTCTCTTTGGGTGGTACAACAGCATGTTTTGGTCTACAGAGTGTAAGCCAATGAGCTAATGCCAAGCAAGCACTGATGAATGCTGGGCAAATACAGCAGTGGGCACTGCATGGCGATGTTGTGTTTGGGAAATATGTGTGTGTAGATAGAGCTTCACCCAAAGTGCTTCATTATATGCATTATATACTGTACACTTTCACACATTCACACACCAACAGCATAGTGCAAAGGCATCAACCCAGGGCTTGACACTAACACTTGCCCGCTTGCCCGGGGCAAGTAAAAAAATGGTGGGGCAAGTGAAGACTGCTACCTGGTTGCCCGATCAGGCAAGACCTCTGTGTCTTTCCCTGCTTTCTAGCTATCCACAATTCCAGGCTGGATTTGGGAAACAAAACAGGCAAATTAACATACAGATCAAAATGACCTAATCTTCTACATTCTCTAGTTGGGTAGACCTGGGCTAATTAAGATGATGAATTTTAACTCTTGAGAGTGTAAAAATGAAACCAAATGGACCCGCAAGGGTCCATTTGGTTTCATTTTTACGTTCTCAATTTACAATATATATATTTAATATATTTTTTGGGGGCAAGTGACCATGACCTGAGGGCAAGTAGAACCTGACTTGCACTTGCCCGATGGGCAAGTGCCTCGGAGACCTTAGTGTCAACCCCTGCAACTACAGATTAGTTCAGTGGCTCAAAGACTCCTAGTCACTAACCTATAGCCGGGGATCGAACTGGGAACCTTCAGAGTTCCACAGTAGTAGAGCAGATTAGTGAAACGATACTTCACTTTGGTATAGAAGCATGAAAATTGGCACAGATACTCTCCAAGGTCTACTCTTTAGGAAAAAGGTGCGTGCCACTCAAAATTCCAAGATGGCGGCCCCAAAATCCAAAATGTCCGCCCAAAAATGTGGTTTTTCCTTCATAACTTGAAATGCATTGATTTTACACCCCATAAATGTATTGAACATTAATACAAAGTTGGCCATTACGGACGGTTTGGCACCAAGAACGTGTCTGTATCACTTACGGCTCTTGAGATACAGCATATAGGTACTTTCACAGATTGAGGAGAGCAAGACATTTGTAACATTGATTCTTAAGTGAATCAAATGGTGATACAGGCATGAAAATTGGTACACACACTCTTCAAACCCCACTATTTCTAAAAGTACTGCGTGCCCTGCAAAATTCCAAGATGGCAGCCCCCAAAATCCAAGATGTCCGTCCAAAAATGTGTTTTTTCCTTCATAACTCGAAATACAAAGCTTTTAAGCCCCATAAATGTATTGAGCGTTAATATAAAGTCAGGCATTACGGACATTTTGATACCAAGTACATGTCTGTATGTAGTACGGTTCTTGAGTTACAACATATACGTAGTGATGTGGCACCATAAGTGTAACATTTTGCCATGTTTCACTCTTTAACTCAAAGATTCCTTTATCAGCATTTTTTCTATTTTCAGGAAATGGACCTACATGTATCTGCTATCATAAACCACTTCAAGTTTTTCAATTGATGAAACGGGTCGGGAGTTATTAAGCCAATTGTGAAGGGCTGTTTCAGTGCTAAAATTGCTGCGTACATTTTGCGAATATAAGCCACCCAGAAATGTCTGACTGTGCATCTGTCCTTCACAATAAGTGTATATGTGAAGCGGACGCACCAAGTGTAGCATGTGTCATAGTATAATGGTATATTGTGCTAAAAGGCGTAATAGTGTAATATATGCAATAGTTTAATAGTGTAATAGAGCTAATAGTGTAAGATATGCAGTATATAGCGGTATACTGTAATAGGGTAATATATGTAATAGTGTCGTAGTGTAACGTGTAATACTGTAATAGGGTAAAATGTGTAATAGGGTAATATGTGTAATAGTGTCATAGTGTAACATGTGTAATAGGGTAATAGGGTAATATGTGTAATAGTGTCGTAGTGTAACGTGTAATAGGGTAATATGTGTAATAGGGTAATATGTGTAATAGTGTCATAGTGTAACATGTGTAATAGGGTAATATGTGTAATAGTGTCATAGTGTAACATGTGTAATAGGGTAATAGGGTAATATGTGTAATAGTGTCGTAGTGTAACATGTGTAATAGGGTAATATGTGTAATAGTGTCATAGTGTAACATGTGTAATAGGGTAATAGGGTAATATGTGTAATAGTGTCGTAGTGTAACGTGTAATACTGTAATAGGGTAATATGTGTAATAGTGTCATAGTGTAACATGTGTAATAGGGTAATATGTGTAATAGTGTCGTAGTGTAACGTGTAATACTGTAATAGGGTAATTTGTGTAATAGTGTAATAGGCTAATACGTGCAATAGCATAATGTATGTACAATAGGCTACTAGTGTAATAGTGTAATAGGCTAATATGTGTAATAGTGTAGTCTGTGTACATTAGGGTAATAGTGTAATATATGGAATAGTGGTCTAGTGTAATTGTCCTATTACACCATTACACATGATACACATATTTGCCTATTACACATGTCACAATTACACATATTACGCTATTATGCTATACCAATATTACAGTAATATATTACACTCTTACACTATTACCATAATGCACAAACATTACACTATTAGCCCTATTACACTATTGCATATATTACCCTATTACACATGTTACACTATGACACTATTACACATATTACCCTATTATGCTATTACACATGTTACACTATGCCACTATTACACATATCAACCTATTACACATGTTACACTATTACACACATTACCCTATTATGCTATTACACATGTTACACTATGCCAGTATTACACATGTTACACTATGCCACTATTACACATATCAACCTATTACACTATTACACATGTTACACTATGCCACTATTACACATATCAACCTATTACACTATTACATATGTTACACTATTACACACATTACCCTATTATGCTATTACACATGTTACACTATGCCAGTATTACACATGTTACACTATGCCAGTATTACACATGTTACACTATGCCACTATTACACATATCAACCTATTACACTATTACACATGTTACACTATGCCACTATTACACATATCAACCTATTACCCTATTACACATGTTACACTATGCCACTATTACACATATCAACCTATTACACTATTACACATGTTACACTATTACACACATTACCCTATTATGCTATTACACATGTTACACTATGCCAGTATTACACATGTTACACTATGCCACTATTACACATATCAACCTATTACACTATTACACATGTTACACTATGCCACTATTACACATATAAACCTATTACACTATTACACATATTACACTGACACTATTACACATATTAACCTATTACACTATTACACATGTTACACTGTGACACTTATTACATACATTACCCTATTACAGTATACCGCTATATACTGCATATATTACACTATTAGCTCTATTACACTATTGCATATATTACACTATTACGCATTTTAGCACATTATACAATTATAGTATGACACATGGTGCACTTGGTGCGTCCACTTCACATATACACTTATTGTGAAGGACAGATGCACAGACAGACATTTCTGGGTGGCTTATATTCGCAGAATGTACGCAGCAAATTTAGCACTGAAACAGCCCTTCGCGATCGGCTTAATAACTCCCGACCTGTTTCATCAATTGAAAAACCTGAAGTGGTTTATGATAGCCGATACATGTAGGTCCATTTCCTGAAAATAGAAGATATGGTGATAAAGGGATCTTTGAGTTAAAGAGGGAAATGTGCCAAAATGTTACACTTATGGTGCCTCATCACTACGTATATGTTGTAACTCAAGAACCGTAGCACATAGAGACATGTACTTGGTATCAAAATGTCCGTAATGCCTAACTTTATATTAACGCTCAATACATTTATGGGGCTTAAAAGCTTTGTATTTCGACTTATGAAGGAAAAACCACATTTTTGGACGGACATCTTGGATTTTGGGGGCTGCCATCTTGGAATTTTGCAGGGCACGCAGTACTTTTAGAAATAGTGGGGTTTGAAGAGTGTGTGTACCAATTTTCATGCCTGTATCACCATTTGATTCACTTAAGAATCAATGTTACAAATGTCTTGCTCTCCTCAATCTGTGAAAGTACCTATATGCTGTATCTCAAGAGCCGTAAGTGATACAGACATGTTCTTGGTGCCAAACCGTCCGTAATGGCCAACTTTGTATTAATGTTCAATACATTTATGGGGTGTAAAATCAATGCATTTCAAGTTATGAAGGAAAAACCCCATTTTTGGGGGGACATTTTGGATTTTGGGGCCGCCATCTTGGAATTTTGAGTGGCACACGCCTTTTTCCTAAAGAGTAGACCTTGGAGAGTATCTGTGCCAATTTTCACGCTTCTATACCAAAGTGAAGTATCGTATGAAAAAAATGAGTTAATCTGCTGTACTACAGCCATCTTGGAGTTCCACAGCCATGTTAGTCCAACCAATACTTCAATTACAATGATGGTATTGCCCATCCTGTCTCTGGGAAAACCCAGTCAGACTTGTGGTAACTGTTTTTGTTTTCAGAATCAAAATTCAGAACTGATGAAGGTTGAGTTGAACACTAGTGCTGTTTTCATGGGGAAGCGATAATCGATGACGTGGATAGGAGCGTAATCAGGGTCACTATCCAGGGCTCTGCGCTATGAAGCCAGTTCATGGATAGGTTTTGATTGTCTGGCTCATGACAATCATGTGGAGTGGTCTTGTGAAGGTCATAGGAAAAGGTTGAGTGGTAATTATAGCCAATAGAAGCCTGGGCAGATTACTACTGTATGGCGATGTGAAATTGGCAATCAGGCTGTGGGACAATATCATAGCAGTACGAGAGATGCTGATGCAATGACTGTTTAGGAGCAATTATGAAGGCTTTGTAAAACATGGATGCCACAGGTTTATGTTTTGTATAATTAATATAGGTATATAATTGCTATTTTTTTATTTTGCATTTCTATGTCTTTTAGGTTTTATGACAGTGATATTCTCTTTCTGATTCTCTATCTCCATTTCAGTGAAAGTTCATTGTTGCCTCTCCTCTCCTCCAGCCGATGTCGATTACATTTAAGCTTACATGACCCTGACCGAAACTGGTACATACTAGGTAGTACTATCTGTACTAGAATGTACTATGAACATCAGGGTATGTGTGAGTTACCCTGTCCCACCCAAACATGGTGAAAGCATGAAATTGCAATTCAGTGCACACATGCCTATAGAAAGCCCCAAACATATTCACTAGAGCCACTAGACTCAGCCCTGTCGAAGTTGTAACCTGATATGGACAGAATAGTAAATATAATGTCATGCCCTAACTCACTCAGCCACAAAGAAATAGCACATCTGTACTAGTGAAAGCCACACCTCTGTTGTGGTCAAAACAGTAGTTGTGTAATGTACATTATATTATTGGGGGTTTTCTAGGTGGGAACTGGTATATGTAATTGAAATTCTGTGCTTATTTCGCTATATTCCTGGGATGGTGTGATAAACACTGATTTATGTTTCACCATTTCCACCACTCACTTCAGTTATGTAAATAGAATAAAAACTCATTTTTGCCATTAACTAGTTGTCTGTCCTATTTTGCCACAGAACCCTGTGTGAAAACACTTTGTTTCAGGTGTTTCAGGTATTTACTCACTGTTAACTAAACTCGCTAAGGACCTCCTCAAGGACCTGGTTTGAGAATAGTGAGCTGCTCTAGAGTCAGCTGTTTTGCAGTTTACAAATGGATTCTTCTAAGCTAAAGGTAGACAGTATATCAACAATGTTTTTACAGAGTTCCAGTGGATAGGGGTGTGTGTGTGTGTGTGTGTGTGTGTGTGTGTGTGTGTGTGTGTGTGTGTGTGTGTGTGTGTGTGTGTGTGTGCGTGTGCGTGTGTGCGCGCGTTTCACAGAGATGCCTTTGTATATCGCTATAGAAGCATGACGCCAGGTCTGCAATGCACTGTTTGATAATGGAAGTCTTTCTCACTTGCACACATGCATACATACACGCACACGCACCCATATAAAGTGCCTAAAAGCTGTAGTACTCATTTTCAACCCTTATCACCTGTCTCTCTCTCTCTCTCGTTCACACAGAAACACACACGCACGCACGCCACTCCACAGGTGTGTGCACAGGGTGGGATGTTTAGTGTGTGACCATTAGCGTCTGTCTCCATGTGTATGTATCCAGCCAGACAGTCGTTTCATTATTGTAATGCTGCTACGGTGCGTTGCAGCCATTAGACTAATGAACTCGTTCAAATATGCATGTGAGGACATGACTGAGGAGTTTCATCATGCGGTGTGGTGGGCCGCACCACGTCTCTCTCTGTGGGTCTGCTGTGACTCTGTGCGCGTGTGTCCATATGCGTATGTGTGTGAGCGATTCAAAAGGAGAGCGTATTATAGAGGCAAGTTTGTTGGATTGTTATCTTATCAATGAACCTCCTCTCAATTATCCTCCTCTTCCCGTTCCAACCCCCCTCCCTCCTCCTCCTCCTCCCCCCCCCAGCCTCCTCTCTTCTCCTCCCTCCCTTCTGTCGCGCTTTCTCCTTGATGACTTAATTTGTTTACAAGATCCCTCGCTCGTCTGCTCTCTCCTAATGATGGGAACGTACTTGAGGCAAGTGGTAATAATGTGTGTTGTGGTTTAAAGTAACTTGTATTCTTTTACCCGAGTACAAGCCTGCACAGTAGCCAGTAGTTTTACCCGAGTACAAGCCTGTACAGTAGCTATTCTATTTCTTGTAAAGACTTTTTACTTCTACTCCACATCCCAGGGGCAAATGTTTTGCACAGGATTTTATTCCACTACAATTACTTGAAGCCATTTGTTACTTTACTATTCAGATTTTGGTTATTAATACATTATACACTTAAGTGCAATTATACACTGTGGCCTTTCTTTTTTCTTGTTTTTGGTATATTTCTGCATATTATGCAGAGAACATGCATAGTGCATACGTTATAATGTGTTATTTTGCGCTGGCTGACTTCCTGTCAGACACCCACCTACTGTATACACACATGCCTGCACCCCTCACCCTCCATGGGCGTCTTTCACACGCTGATAAAAAAATAATTGTTGCCCCAAGGGTGGGTGGGTGTGTGTGAGTGTGTGAGTGTGAGTGTGTGTGTGTGTGTGTGAGAGTGTGTGCGTGTGTGTGCGTGAGGGAGACATTAGCACCACAAAGAGCACAGCTGGGGTCATATTACCCAGCGAACCGACTGGCAGTCTGGAGGGAAGAAAACAGAACCATTCTGATACGTGTGTGTGTGATACCGTACAATAGACACATGCAAAGCCTGAGTAGTGTCTATTGCGCTTGCGCGCACCGTCCTTCCCTGTGCTCACTGTCTCCCTCTCGGCTTTCTATTGCCCTATGTCTCTAAAGTGTGTGCCTGAGATTGCTGTACATGCTGATTGTCTCTCTTATACACTGCAACTGTAAGTGCTTCAACTTTCACATGCTATAGTGGGTGCTATAGGTGTCAGGGTAATCAATCGCCTCGCCACTGTGTCCATCACAAGAACCAATTGAAATCCTATTACAACTCACTTCCAAAAAGAAAATACACTTGCGTATAAAATACAACGTTGTCTGCATGCCGCTTCAATTTAAGAGTGACTGCCTTTTAGACGTAGAGTCTGAAGGTGTTTCTTTGTCGAAGCTCATTTCACCGACCGACCGAGGAAATGCACCGATCCATATTATAGCACTTTAATTCAACTATTCAACATTCCATATTGAATAGAGACTAGATAAGACCAGATGAGTGTTTAATGATCCACACGTTTGAAATGTGGTTTTTAAAGCAGTCAAAAGCAAGACCAAGGTAAACAGACCATGAAGAAAGCATAATAACCATATAATCATGATGTAATCATATTCATGAAAGCTGGTGTCCTGTCCACAACGTGGGTGAGAACGGAATTTCACCTTCAGGTTTCTGTGAACAGGATAAACACAATCCAATCTATTTGTAAAGCAGAAATGAAGGTCTGTTTTTTCCTTTTAGTTTTTTTTTTTTTAGAATTATTGACTAGTGAAGTACAAAACATAAACAGCAAAACTTTATTCAGCCTACCAATTAAGGAGTAGTAGCCTAGTCAGAGTGCAAAGAAAGCAATTACCGGTACAGTCGGATTCTATGGGCGCACTTGAAAATGGGTTTACTCTGATACTGACATCATATCAGTTTGACAACGGTTAAAATAGACCATATTCAGACTCCAGGCAGTTCTCTGCCAATTGCCAACAAGTTCTCTTGGCCCTAACCCTAACCCTGACCTCACAGGGAGGCCACAGCTGATTGAATGCACTCACTTCTTTTTGAACTGTGACTCACGCAGAAATTGCACAAAGGCGGCTCTTCTCAGCACTTCTCAGTTCTCTCAATCTCTAATCGATCTCCTGGACCATTAGTGACCACTTTGTTACAGTAATATGTACAGTATGTCTGTTCTTCAAAAGGCAGGGAATTACAGGGAGTGAAATTGCGCATACTTTTTTAAAAAAACTTCTGAGCTTTTAGCAAAATTACAGTGTTTTTCTCTCATCTTCCAGAACAGGTGCAATTGGAGAAAGTTATTGTTCGTCACACTGTCTGGGAGCGGAGTCTGAAATGCAGACGCATGGTGCTGGAGTTGGACTGAATGACAATGTATTAGTCATCCTTAATCTCCTCAGCACTCCCCTCAGTCCCCTGTCTGTGAGCTTGTGAGAAAATTTATAAAGATGGTGAGCCTAGGGGTTTGAAGATTGGCATGGTGTTGGGTAAAAAAATCGTGAATGAGTTGGGCTCACCACCAAGTGGTTGGTTTCAATGAAGCCTTACTTGTGTGATCGAAGCGTGCACAAGTTAAGTGATCGGTGCGTGGTCGGTGGTCATTGTCGGGGCACTCTGATTGGTCGATTTGAGTGATGCCATAATTGGTAGCTGATCTACGTCATCACCCATGGAGAGGGGCTGGGCAAAGGTTTACCGGTTTCGATTTACCCGCTCTGCAAATCAGAAATCATACTTGTGTGAAACGCACAAGTATGCACTCTACCGAGTACTGATCTAGTTTGTCATATTCCTCATCCAATGATTTGTTGACCTGCACTGGTTCCCTATGAAGACACAAAGGAGACATCTGTGTCACAGACAGTGCAGAATGTTTTCATGTCACTGGTGCGCTTCACCACTTTAGCACAGTGGCCTTGGCTTCTAAGTGCCATCTTTCTTGTGCTGATAGAGTTGTTTACAGGTCTTGAGTTTAGATATTATTGGTCGGACTGTCATTAAACCAAACTACCTAAAACCCTAGCCATCACTTTATCCCTGCATGTGGTGCCCTCCTGTTCTGCAGCACTTAAAGACCCTTCATTTTAGACACCGGCAAGCATCCCCCATCTGAGCCATTTAAGGATACCCTTTTAGGGCTTCGATACATTTCCGCCGGCTTGCAATAATGTGTTTATTTCTAAACTAATGACTGTGTTGTGTTTGTTGCTTTTATAGCTTCTGATTAGCATCGGTATATGCAAACAACTGTTACCTGATTGTTTTAAACTTGACGTGGCAAATGACACAGACACTCAAAAAGCGTTTTGGCATAAAATCATTCATTGTTTGCGTCTGTCAATTGTTTGGTTTTTGTTGGTATAAACAACTAAAAATTAAAGCACTGACCTCTGCACGGCCTTTGAATAGGAATCATCAGTGTTACAATAGCAAAACAAACAGCAATAGGGTCACAAAACACCCCACCCTAAAGTGCTTTCATATGGTCCGTCTGTAGATCAGCTACTACTAGCAAGGAGATTCGATGTGTGGAAATAACCGCTGACCAAGTACATTTGTAGTCATCAAGCAGGAAGCCACAAGGCGGAATCCTAAAGGTCCCATTCATAATATTGAATCCGCCTTGCATGTTTCTTGCCTGTAGACTACAAACCATGACTAGAATGTGACATAGTTTACCATCCGCTCCAGACCAGTTCATACCAGTACATGTAAGTGTTTGACTCCAACCCTATCCCTGTAAGGCCCAGTGAACAAAGACGTCTCCGCTTATTGGAGACAGATAAGAAACATTAATCAGTGAAACTCTGTTGTTCTTAGTGCCACTTATAGTGTCATTGTGAAGAGAAAGACTCATGAGAAGCAATAATACCAATAATAATCCAGACAGGATGTAATGACTGCATGCAGTTCCCAGAATGTTTATTGCTTTTTGTTGTTTATTTTGTATCATTATTGCTATATTGTCTGCGATGGCTGTATAGTTACTAATCTGGAAAACGCTGTTTCATCTCATTGTGTCCCTGCCGCCTCCGGCCTGTAATTGTTTCCCTTGTGTGTTTCCTGATTGTGTGAGAGTTTGAATTGACTGTTGATGAGCGCGGTGTTGTGACAACAACACCCTCTCTCTCCTGTGCTGTCCCCGCAGACAAAAAGAGCTTACCTAATGCATTGTTTACCCGAGCACACGCCTAATTACCTGATTAGATTAATCACCTCCTCACTCCCCTCAGCCCCCCCGCGGTGAGGTGACATCACAGACACTCCTCTCCTCTTCTCCACCTGTCTCCTCCTCTCCTTTCATCTCCTCTTCTGGGGACCAGCCACCAGAAACGAGAGCCAAAAGTGAAGCTCGAGTCTCCTGGTGGCCGACTCTGGAAGTGTAGCTCTGGTTTCTATGTGCATGAATGAGTGAAGGGTCTCTACCGTAATTTCCACATTATAAGCTGCACCTGAATATAAGCCGCACCAGCTATATTTGGGGCAAAATACTGATTTTTTTTTTCTTGTATAAGCCGCACCTGACTATAAGCCGCACCAGGCAATAAGCGTCATGTTAGAGCAGTGGTTTTCAACTTTTTTGATCCCAGGGCCCACTATTTATTCAGCATTTGAGCCAGAGACCACAGATTTAACAACACCTCTACCCCACAGACACCAAAACTAAAGATTTCATTTGGTTTTGAGACCAAAATGAACATGACTTACGACTTATTAGTTAAGTGGTGCTAATTTAGATGGTGAATATCATAACTCTTGAGAGTGTAAACATGAAACCAAATGGACCCGCAAGGGTCCATTTGGTTCCCCAAATCAAGCCTGGGATTGTTGACAGAATAAAACTTTAGTTTTGGGGTCTGTGGGGCTAAAATGTCCTCAAACGGTGGTCTGTGGCTCAAATGCTGAAGAAGAAATGGCCCTGGTGCCAAAAAGGTTGAAAACCACTGGAGAATCATGGGCTGGATTTCCGTTTTTTATAACTCATGCGCAGGCAGTGGCACTGGAAGTGGTGGGTGGAGAGAGAGGGATGCAAAGTGAGGCGAGGCGGGGAGGAGAGGGCAGGGCGATAGGCATAGTTGTATCAGCCTCCCATTCTCTCCTTCATGATACAATCCCTCCATCCCTTCTTCCTTCCTTTCTTTCAGTATAGGCGATGATGAAATATCCTCCTCCTTTTTTTCAAGCAGCCAACCTTGCTGTCACCCTCTCTCTCTCTCTCTCTCTCTCTCTCTCTCTCTCTCTCTCTCTCTCTCTCTCTCTCTCTCTCTCTCTCTCTCTCTCTCTCTCCGTAATATTGCTATCCAACCTTGTTACCATTTTTTTTTACTCTGAAACAATCTTTTCCAATTTCTCTTCTTCTTCTCTCTCCTCTCTGTCTTCTATTCTCTAGTCCTCCCTCCCGCTCTCTGATGAATTTCCATGTAAGCCTAATTCTCCCAGAAGAGATGGTCAACTTTTGAGCTGATGATGGTGATGTCAAAAATCACAATCAAGGTCAAGGGCAAAACAGACAATGAAGTCACAGTTCAGTTAACTGTGAGGGTGTTACTGGCACTGATGGAGACATATGAGCTAGATATGAATCTAGAGAGAATAATGAACATTCAATGAAGATCATAAGTCATATTTAGTGGGAGATGGGGAGGTTTCCTGATGTGACCTCACCACCTAGTGTCACTCCACTACTCCCTCAATATTATTGCGTTCTGTCAGCTTTATCAAATCAATTCAAATCAAATTTGCTTCTGTTTTATTCCCGAGAAACAACTGGTAGCCAGACAGGTAGCCTCCGGAATACTTCATTTAATAATAGTCGTTGGTTTAGAACTTACTGGGAGTTTACTCTAGACCTGGCGTGTTGCCTATAAGTTAAAACTAGAGGTGGGGTTTGTTAGGTTCTTATTGATAACGACCCCATTATCAATCAGAGTAGAACCTTATATACGTGTTATGTTTCCCCGAGCAGTGTAATAGGGCAATATACTAGGCAACTTTAGTGTATGCAAAATCTCTGTTTTGTAAACAGATTTGATACGTCCTCCACCTCACCTCCACTCTATTGGCTCATTAAAAAACTCCTGGAGACTGCTGTGCTGTGATTGGCTGTGACATTGCATGTGTGCATGTGCACATGGTTCAGATGTTATGAGATCAAATAAGCATTGTGCGTGCCTTCATGCAGTGACAATATTGGGGTTTTCATACGTTGTACGGTTTTGAATGAAGTGTTTCATTTTGCAAAAGATTTGAGGCGGTCTGTGTTCTTGCGTGGAGTGTGTGCAATTTTTTGAGAAAAACCATCATGCTTAAACATATACAAAACTGTAACCATGCATGTAAAAAAGCAGTGGTTTTCAACCAGTGGTCCGGGGACCACCAGTGGTTCCTGAGAGGATTCCAGGTGGTCCTCAGGCTAAATGATGGAAAGTTGGTTATAACAGGTGTAACTCTTAAGCGTAAAAATGAAACCAAATGGACGCTTGCGGATCCATTTGGTTTCATTTTACACTCTCGAGTTAAAATATTCATCATCTGAATTAGCCCCAAGTCTACACAATTAGAGAATGTACAAGATTAATAGTCATTTTTGATCTATGTTTGCCTGTTTTGTTTCTGAGATCCAGCTTGGAATTTGGACAAAAGCAAAATAAATCTTTTGGGTCTGTGGGCTAAAATGTCCTCAAATAGTGGTCCGTGGCTCAAATGCTGAGTAAATAGTGGTCCATGGGATGAAACAGGCTAAACCCACTGACCTAAAGTATGTTTTGTGTCCCTGGTTCTGGGCAGAGACTGAATCGAATACAGAACTAGCAACAAAACCAATCCTAATAGCAGATCTACAACAACAACAACGCAATGACATTAACAATGACAACAGCATCTGCCGTGGGAGTAGGAAGGCTGGCACATTGTCAACGCAAAGCGAGGCTGCAACAAAACGAAGCCGGCGTTCAAGTGACGAGGCTGAGACAACCGCACCCTGAAAGTCACATTTTTTTTTAAACCTTATACTTGTCCTGGAAGTGCACTGTGAAATCTGCTGCCATAACGTCTCCCCCCCCGAGAATGATGAAACGCCTCATTGTGAGAGCGGAGCGCGTCTGCATCTCATCTACTGTATCTGTCTGTGCCGTCTATTCACCTCCCCGGCTTGTCATTCATCCAACATTAGGTGCCTGAATTTAATCAGGGACATGCATGAGGAGAATTAGGACAGGAGGTATCCTAGCCCATAAAGACGGAGCTCGGGAGAATCTGCAAAATCTCTCTAATATCACATCCGCTGCATTTTCGTTAGGACCTTCCTATCAGAGTGGGCGTAATGCTGGGTATTGTAATTTGGAGTGCTGTGAGGGTCTTAATGCTCCGTCTGCTTTTAGCACTATTGTTAGCCGGGTGAAAGGGCATTCACCGTCTGAGCTCAGACTCCTTAAATAATAAGGGTTTTTACACCTCAAGTCTAGCTCTGTGTGTGCCTTTCTCACTGTCACACCTTTCCAAAGTCGTGAGCTTGTATAGTATCCATGGCATCCATAAGGGAGGAACAAAAGCTATAAAGATACAGTGAGATAGATCAGTCTGACAGGGATGGTGGCCATTACATTGATTCTTTTCTTTTTTGCTTGTTGGTTCCAGCTAATTCAACATTGTATCTTAGGCACGCATTTTACATGTCCTTTCTTTTGTTCATTGTATAATTAAAGTTGAATATGGCATATTGCTCATACTCCTCTCTGTCTCATCTTCCTATCTCTCTCACATTTCGAGGACATTTTCTCCAGCTCCTGTAATAGAAGTGCATGCACTATTCATGGAATCCATCAGTAGAAAAAGCAGTATCCGTCAGTAAAATAGCTTTAAAGCACACAGTATCCATCAGTAAAAAGCTATAAAGCATACCGTATGAGGTTTTCTCACCTCCATGCTAATGCATGTGGGCGTGTGGCTGAAGGTGTTGGTGGGTGACTTAGCCATGATGCTATAGCTTTCAACTTGGCACTAAAATAAGTGTGAGCCTAAGAGCTAGCTTCTAGACCTACCCTATTTTCTTTTTTATAAATAGCAAATATCACAAAGTCAAAATACTTTGTTACAAGTAAAAAAAAGACATCTGCATTTAAGTTTTCCTTGCTAAAAGTACATTAGTATTGGCATCAATATATTTAGGCCTGCAACATCAACCGTGAAGATAAGCTATTCTCAAGCGTAATAGTCCACATCACGACCGTATTATTGACATGTAATCTCTTAAAACCGATTATTAACATTTTACCAAATCGATTGGTAACACATTAATGTGGCCATAACTATGAAATTGCAGTTGGTAAATGTGGAGCTAAGAAAATGTACTGTGTATCTATGACAGCATATCATCTTTAGTGTGAAGATCTGATATTTTTTGCACATTTAATGTCATTATTTTTGCCTAAATATTCACAATGACATGCCCAAAATAGAGACAACTGGTTGATAGTGGTTAATAGTCTAAGGGCTCTTCTTTTGCCCATGATAAACTCCTAATATCCCTAAACCTTTTTGCACATTTAATGTCATTATTTTTGCCTAAATATTCACAATGACATGCCCAAAATAGAGACAACTGGTTGATAGTGGTTAATAGTCTAAGGGCTCTTCTTTTGCCCATGATAAACTCCTAATATCCCTAAACTTTTTTTAAACATGTTTTTCAAATTGTAAAAAAAAAAAAAAAAAAAATAGGGCAAAGAAGTAACTAAAGTAAACTACAGGTCGGGACTTGAGTAAATGTGTGCAGTCATTTTCCAGCACTTTCTCTCACCCAGAAAGAAGTTTTAGTTTTAGCAATGTGACATAAAAGACGCAGTGTTGGAAAAACAGGCCCATGCAGCGCTCTCAACCTCTCGTTATTTATTGACGCGGTGTTTGAAAAGTTGATGTTTTAATCATTAGCACACAACACTTGCATCTCCGCCAGAGTTGCTCTTATCTGAGGTATATTACGAACACGCTATTTTGACGGGTTATTTTTTATTATTTTTTGTGATCAGAGCGAAAGGTGGAGGTATGAAATATCACTTTAATCAGCAGGTCCAGCGGTCAGAATGTCCATTTGTCACAATTATATTCAAGAGACTTTTAGGAGCGGTTTGGTAAAGCAGTTAAAGTGATGAAGCATCTCGCGGTCCCTGAGACCCTAAATATAAAGAATGCATTTTCAGATGAGAAGCCGCTGCGGACAAGAATGCCCCCCAAGTATCTAAAGCCACATGTTTAATTGATGAGTTTGGGTAGGACGCGCTCCAACATTCAATGGAATTAATATATGAAGAAAAATGGCCAAGTTTGGGTCTCTCTCTCTCTCTTTTTATTATTTATTTTCCCCCTCTTTTCCTCGGGTTTCAAAGGGGCTGTGCTTTGAAAGATGAACCTGTTTTGCTGGGGGTTTTGGCAGCGACCGTGACCATTATTAAATTCATTTAATCTATTAAAGCTGCTCTGCATTATCTAAATGAATTTTTTAAATGGGGAGCAGGCTGGCAGCGGAGAACGCGGACTCTCGGGAGGAGAGACGGGCGTCTTGCCTCCACCAGCGAAAATGGACGTAAACGGAACCAGACAGGGGGTGCGGGGATCGCTCTCTGCATGGCCCCCCAAGGCGTCTCCAGTGTGTTGTGTGGTTTTAATATCCCTAAACAGTGTACGCTTTGCTTGGATTGCTGCTCACTAAACGCGGACACGGTTCTGACTTAAATCACAACATAGAGAGGTATTGTAAGCAGCCAGGGCCTACAGGGCCACCGATTACTAGGCAAGGGGGCGGCGGGGTCTATACTGTAGATCAGGGGTGCCCAAAAGGTAGATGGTGATCTACCAGTAGATCACACAGGCCATGCAGGTAGATCACATGACAGTTCCCCTAAAATGTATAGATCTGTAACTCTTGAGAGTGTTAAAATGAAACCAAATGGACCCTTACGGGTCCATTTGGTTTCATTTTACACTCTCATGGGTTAAATTATATTTAAACACCTGAATTACTTAATTTCAAGAGTCCACACAATTAGAAAATGAAGAATAATTGTTATTTTGATCAACGTTTTGCCAGTTCTCTTTCCCAATTGTGGACAATTGGGAAAGCCTTCCAATTCTCCCTCTATTTTTCATTATACGTGCATTATTCTTAAACACTAGAACAATAAAACACCAAGTTACTTGGGGGCCTTGAAATGGATTTTTTTTTTTTCATGTGTAGATCTTGTTGAGCCGGTCATTTTGAAAGTAGCTCTCAAGTCAAAAGTGTGGGCACCCCTGCTGTAGATGCTCCTTCAGCCCAGTTCAACCCATACCCTAGCGGTCAAGACCCATCTGTGGGTTGCAGAGACGTTTGGACAGCTCTATTTTTGTTTTCTGCATTTTGTTTTTTTTAATTATTTATTAATTTCCAGGGGTTTTTATGAATGTTGGCCTGACGGCTGAAACGCGTGGGTTGTATTTCTTATTTATTTATGCTCTGCCGAGCTGATCCCATTGAAATAAAGGTGTTTTATATGACTGCAACAAAGTGCCTTAGGTCTGTTTTGAAAATAAATTGTATTTATTTGAAATGTATTTGTAGGATAAGCCCCTTGAGTAGACAAACTAGGCCTTCAGTGAAAATAGCTTATCTACAAGTTCACCACACAGTACAAATGTTGTGACATATTGTGAGATTGTAGAACTACTGGTTTCACTAAATTAATTGGGTCCTATAGGCAAACGTCTAATAAGTTGGAAGTTGGAACCCCAGCTGGTTTAGGGCATGCGTTTTCAAACGTCTTCCTGCCAAGCAGACACCTCTGAATTAAAATACAGTGAAGATTTGTGTTAAAGAATGATTGCTGTGATAACACATTTAGCATGGGGCCCCCTGTAACCCCTTCAAGGACCCCTGGGCGTCCCTGGACCCTACTGCAATAGGGGAGGTACTGGTAGAACCCTGCGGTCAAAGTGATGGCTCCTTACTGAGGACAAGAAGCATACAGTATGCAGCCACACGGCATAGGCAGTTTACAATCTAGAAATGCATGCATCACAATGCATTACATATAGACCTAGGTTATTTTTGAAAATACATACACGGATACATACACACACACACAGCAGTAGTGAGGCCGCAGAGGAAGGAGAGTTTTAGAAGGTTAACTTGTTTCCCATGGCAACAAGTGTAGGAAATGAGGATCGAAGCTGGGGACAACCAATATAAGGCCATATGAAGTTACATGTAACCTGTCAAACTAGGGGGTTTCATGATTCTGAATCCATTCCAAGATTTGTTTTTGTTTTTTCTTCAAAAATGGTCCCAGCTGTCACCACAAATGTGATGTGGACAGCTCATTTAAGTGGTTATGGACAGATTCTCGGCCAAGGAGTGGTTTTCATGCAAAGGAAATGGAATGCATTCATTTCAGTATCATGAAACCCCCCTAGTTTGACATGTCACATGCTGTTTTAAGTATGATGAAATTTGCTTTGAATAGCCTATTGGCTCTCATTCTGTGAACCTTCATGACTGATTTGAATAGAAAAAAAAAAACGTGTGTCAAGACATCATAGGTGCTCCCAGGCTACTAGGGGTGTCGGATGCATTGCTTCTTTCTTTTATTTATTGAACTGGAAGTACTATACCACTGATCCATAGATGTATTTATTCAAGTACCATCACATTCAATGGCTGAAAGAGCCACTCCACAGTGGAATTTGACAAATGCGCCTCTAACCTGCCTTGACATGGATTTGTACATATTATAGGATTCTGTGTCAAAGACACTTACATTGGCAGTAGTTGCGTAGCTGATATTGCTGATATTTGTGTTGGCCTCCCTCTGAAAAGAATGCTGTGTTTCCTGATGCATATCAGCTATCTTCACCGCTTGTGAGGACGCACACACGGCTGTGGTGGAGCTGAAGAGAAAATTGTTATTTTGAGAGTCGGGTTAGGGGTTTTGAGAGCCGGGTACTTTTTTGCCATCATTGTTGCCCTCCTTGGCATGTTGCCTTACTGGCAGTGCATATTGCGCGTATAGGGATGTTAGGGATGTGAAAAAAAGTCGGAAAACGACTCAATTGTCGACACGTGTTCACATTGACAAAAAAGTACAAGTCGACAAATCGCCTCTTTTTTGTTTTTTATATTAATGATTTTTATTTTGTATTCTTTGTAATTTCTTGATCAAAACGCTATAACGTACTGTTGAATTGAAGAGAATTGAAGAGAATTGCTGGGGGGCAGGCGAAAACTTCATCCGGAACCTCCATTATATTTCGGGGATTGTGCACAGCATTTTATCCCGCTCTGCAAACGCGATCCAAAAAAAGAAAAGAAAGCAAGAAAGAAGGCGATCGCGGATGGTCTTTCCCCTCCGTGTTATGGATTATATCTTTGATAAAATACTGCAAAAGGTACACAGTAGCCTAATTTAACATTGATTCTCTCAGAACTCATGCACACGGCTGCGTTGTGCGCCGTAGCCAGGGCAACATTTTGCGTTGGGTCCCACGGGTGCCGTGGGCAAAAAAATAAAAATAATTTAAAAAATCCACCGACATGTCGACATTAGACATCAACATGTCGACATTAAAAATATGTGTCCATTAACATCCCTAGTATACGTATAGCGAGGCACTGCACTACTAGTTCAGTCTGTTGCAACTTCAACAACAACTGATGTTATTATTGATGCTCACTTGCCTAATTTAAGTCCTGTAACCGAAAATGGTATACCATGCCATTTTCTTCTGCCCCCCCCCAATTGAGAAATGATACCTCACCCCTGCTCCTCTTAGATTTAGCTTGAGTCCCCTGGTGGCTGACTCCGGAAATGCAGCCTGCATGGGCCCCTCTAACATAAGGAGCCGTGCGTGCACCCGACACACTGAATTATATGCAGATTGAGTGTTGGCTTTTGGTTATAATCCTCACCTCATAGCACCCCCCCCCCCCACTCCTTTGCATGTCTGCTCCCCATTTGACAGAATTTATTCCCCGAACCCCAAGTACATCTGATGTGTTTTGAAGTGCAGCATCTCTCTTCTCTCTGTTGCATCATGGGTGCATCATCTTCACACCAACACAAACATTTTGTGTATTCGGGAGAGGTGTATGTATGTGTGTGTGTGTGTGTGTGTGCGTGTGTGCGTGGATGCACGTGTGTGCTTTTCTCTAGGGTAGATGCTGTTGAGGTTGCATTAGGCTGCTGGTTCCCCAGATCATTGCTGGCTTAGAATTCTAACCCCCGCATACTGTAATGTGTCGTGTCAGAACAAGAGGCAGAATGCTTGTGGATCCCGTTGGAAGTGCTGGCTGTGGATGCAATGTGTTTTGATATCAGATATAACTTCAGTCATGGCTTCACGCCGCATGTAAAGCCTCCTGTGTAATGCGTGGCAACCACTGAAATGGCGAGACACGGTTTCAACTATCTGATTAGAACTGCCACGTTTGCACTGAGGAGTGCGACTGTCAGGTTGTCGGATGGAAAGATTAAAGTGGGAATAACATGAAATTCAACTTTTATTTTTTGTGTGTGTTTTGTTGCTCCCATGCATGTTTTCTTTTCTACCCCCACAAATAACCAAGTTTGAACAATCATGCTTTTCTTGTCATATAGGAGCTTTAATGGAAATTGTTCTCGGGAACAACTCGTCTGATTTTGGCCTCATGATGATGTCCTCAATGCTCCCTATTTTGTATAATTCCTGCTCTTCAATCTTCAGTTCTAAATGTGCATTTCCACTGTGTTTATAATTTCCACCATTTTTGATTTTCCAAGCTGGCAAGTTATAGAAACCACCTTTTTTTTCTAGAATCAGTTTTATAATGACTCTAATATTAAATTAAAGCTGCAAGCAGCGATTTACGGGCCCTCGATCGTGCAAGTGTCGGGCAAATATCGGCCAATCAGAAAAGGGGATGCGGCTAAGTCACAAGGACCCAAAACGTAGTCCAATGATACCACCCATGTGTCTCTATGACATAGCATTGAGGAGTTATGGCAGAAAATAGTATCGACCAATCAGAATAGGGGGCGGGGCTAAGTTACACCAATCAACGTCAGGGACGCGCCAGGACTCATTACTAGTCCAATGATGTCACCCATATGTCTCTATGACATAGCATTGTGGAGTTATGGCAGGAAATAGTATCGACCAATCAGAGGAGGGGGCGGGGCTAAGTTACACCAATCAACGTCAGGGACGCGTCAGGGACTCATTACCCAGTTCAATGCTGCCAGCCATATGTCTCTATGACATAGCATTGATGAGTTATGGCAGAAAATAGTATCGACCAATCAGGTGCAAGTACAGGGGGCGGGGCCCCTCTTCTGATTGGTCAATACCAATCAGGACGTCAGGGACTCATTACCGGGTCCCATGATGCCAGCCATATGTCTCTATGACATAGCATTGAGGAGTTATGGCAGAAAATAGTATCGACCAATCAGGTGCAAGTACCACTTCCTGTTTGGCGGCGAAGTTTTGCGCTCCGCCACGGTGGCGCCGTTTCACGAAAACTCACGATTTTAGTAACTTTTCATTGTCAACGTCTTTTCTGCTTGCCGAGCGTTTTTTTTTTCCGAACCGACCCCCCTGCTCCGACGAGTTCGCCAAAATGCGACATGTGGAAATTGCCTAAATTGCACCAAAACTCAGCCTTTATTTTGAAATAACCGACTTCCTGTTTGGTTTCGGACGCGGCACCAAGAGACTTTTTTTTAAGTTGCGACATGATACAGGTGCGTGCCGATTTTCGTGGATGTACGTCAAACCGTTTGGTGGGGCTTGAGGCACGAACTTTTCTAGGGGGCGCTGTTGCACAATTAGGCCACGCCCACTTTTAACAATTTCACCATACGTAAATTTACGCCACTAGGAACGTGCGTGCCAACTTTCGCAACTTTTCGTGTACGTTATGCGGCCGAAAAATGCGATTTACTTCGGTTAAGAAAGAATAATAATAATAATTAAAGCTGCAAGCAGCGATTAACGGGCCCTCGATCGTGCAAGTTTCGGGCAAATATCGGCCAATCAGAAAAGAGGACGCGGCTAAGTCACAAGGAGCCAAAACATAGTCCAATGACACCACCATTATGTCTCTATGACATCGCATTGAGGAGTTATGGCAGGAAATAGTATCGACCAATCAGAAGAGGGGGCGGGGCTAAGTTACACCAATCAACGTCAGGGACGCGTCAGGGACTCATTACTAGTCCAATGATGTCACCCATATGTCTCTATGATATAGCATTGTGGAGTTATGGCAGGAAATAGTATCGACCAATCAGAGGAGGGGGCGGGGCTAAGTTACACCAATCAACGTCAGGGACGCGTCAGGGACTCAATACTAGTCCAATGATGTCACCCATATGTCTCTATGACATAGCATTGTGGAGTTATGGCAGGAAATAGTATCGACCAATCAGAGGAGGGGGCGGGGCTAAGTTACACCAATCAACGTCAGGGACGCGTCAGGGACTCAATACTAGTCCAATGATGTCACCCATATGTCTCTATGATATAGCATTGTGGAGTTATGGCAGGAAATAGTATCGACCAATCAGAATAGGGGGCGGGGCTAAGTTACACCAATCAACGTCAGGGACGGGTCAGAGACGCCATACCGAGTTGAATGCTACCACCCATATGTCTCTATGACATAGCATTGAGGAGTTATGGCAGGAAATAGTATCGACCAATCAGAAGAGGGGGCGGGGCTAAGTTACACCAATCACGTCAGGGACGGGTCAGGGACGCCATACCGAGTTGAATGCTACCACCCATATGTCTCTATGACATAGCATTGAGGAGTTATGGCAGGAAATAGTATCGACCAATCAGAAGAGGGGGCGGGGCTAAGTTACACCAATCACGTCAGGGACGGGTCAGGGACGCCATACCGAGTTGAATGCTACCACCCATATGTCTCTATGACATAGCATTGAGGAGTTATGGCAGGAAATAGTATCGACCAATCAGAAGAGGGGGCGGGGCTAAGTTACACCAATCACGTCAGGGACGGGTCAGGGACGCCATACCAAGTTGAATGCTACCACCCATATGTCTCTATGACATAGCATTGAGGAGTTATGGCAGGAAATAGTATCGACCAATCAGGTGCAAGTACCACTTCCTGTTTGGCAGCGAAGTTTGGCGCTCCGCCACGGTGGCGCCGTTTTACGAAAACTCACGATTTTAATAACTTTTCATCGTCAACGTCTTTTCTGCTTGCCGAGCGATTTTTTTTTCCGAACAGACCCCCCCGCTCCGACGAGTTCGCCAAAATGCGACATGTGGAAATGGCCTAAATTGCACCAAAACGCAGCCTTTATTTTGAAATAACCGACTTCCTGTTCGGTTTCGGACGCGGCACCAAGAGACTTTTTTTTAAGTTGCGACATGATACAGGTGCGTGCCGATTTTCGTGGATGTACGTCGAACCGTATGGTGGGGCTTGAGGCACGAAGTTTTCTAGGGGGCGCTGTTGCACAATTAGGCCACGCCCACTTTTAACAATTTTACCATACGTAAATTTACGCCACTAGGAACGTGCGTGCCAACTTTCGCAACTTTTCGTGTACGTTATGCGGCCGAAAAACGCGATTTACTTCGGTTAAGAATAATAATAAGAAACATTGCGGAAACAATAGGGCTTCGCACTTGCTTTGCAGTGCTCGGGCCCTAATTAAAGCTGCAAGCAGCGATTTACGGGCCCTCGATCGTGCAAGTTTCGGGCAAATATCGGCCAATCAGAAAAGGGGACGCGGCTAAGTCACAAGAAGCCAAAATATAGTCCAATGATACCACCCATATGTCTCTATGACATAGCATTGAGGAGTTATGGCAGGAAATAGTATTGACCAATCAGGTGAGGGGGCGGGGCTAAGTTACACCAATCAACATCTGGGACGCGTCAGGGACTCATTACCGGGTCCCATGATGCTAGCCATATGTCTCTATGACATAGCATTGAGGAGTTATGGCAGAAAATAGTATCGACCAATCAGAGGAGGGGGCGGGGCTAAGTTACACCAATCAACGTCAGGGACGCGTCGGGGACTCATTAACCAGTCCATTGCTGCCACCCATATGTCTCTATGACATAGCATTGTGGAGTTACTGCAGAAAATAGTATCGACCAATCAGGTGCAAGTACAGGGGGCCGGGCCCCTCTTCTGATTGGTCGATACCAATACGAATGTCAGGGACTCATTACCGGGTCCCATGATGCCAGCCATATGTCTCTATGACATAGCATTGAGGAGTTATGGCAGAAAATAGTATCGACCAATCAGGTGCAAGTACCACTTCCTGTTTGGCGGCGAAGTTTGGCGCTCCGCCACGGTGTCGCCGTTTTACGAAAACTCACGATTTCCGTAACTTTTCATGGTCAACGTCTTTTCTGCTTGCCGAGCGATTTTTTTTTCCGAACGGACCCCCCCGCTCCGACGAGTTGGCCAAAATGCGACATGTGGAAATGGCCTGAATTGCACCAAAACGCAGCCTTTATTTTGAAATACCCAACTTCCTGTTCGGTTTCGGACGCGGCACCAAGAGACTTTTTTTTAAGTTAAGACATGATCCAGGTCCGTGCCGATTTTCGTGGATGTACGTCAAACCGTATGGTGGGGCTTGAGGCACGAACTTTTCTAGGGGGCGCTGTTGCACAATTAGGCCACGCCCACTTTTAACAATTTTACCATACGTAAATTTACGCCACTAGGAACGCGCGTGCCAACTTTCGCAACTTTTCGTGTACGTTATGCGGCCGAAAAACGCGATTTACTTCGGTTAAACAAAGAAAGAATAATAATAATTAAAGCTGCAAGCAGCGATTTACGGGCCCTCGATCGTGCAAGTGTCGGGCAAATATCGGCCAATCAGAAAAGGGGATGCGGCTAAGTCACAAGGACCCAAAACGTAGTCCAATGATACCACCCATGTGTCTCTATGACATAGCATTGAGGAGTTATGGCAGAAAATAGTATCGACCAATCAGAATAGGGGGCGGGGCTAAGTTACACCAATCAACGTCAGGGACGCGCCAGGACTCATTACTAGTCCAATGATGTCACCCATATGTCTCTATGACATAGCATTGTGGAGTTATGGCAGGAAATAGTATCGACCAATCAGAGGAGGGGGCGGGGCTAAGTTACACCAATCAACGTCAGGGACGCGTCAGGGACTCATTACCCAGTTCAATGCTGCCAGCCATATGTCTCTATGACATAGCATTGATGAGTTATGGCAGAAAATAGTATCGACCAATCAGGTGCAAGTACAGGGGGCGGGGCCCCTCTTCTGATTGGTCAATACCAATAAGGACGTCAGGGACTCATTACCGGGTCCCATGATGCCAGCCATATGTCTCTATGACATAGCATTGAGGAGTTATGGCAGAAAATAGTATCGACCAATCAGGTGCAAGTACCACTTCCTGTTTGGCGGCGAAGTTTGGCGCTCCGCTACGGTGTCGCCGTTTTACGAAAACTCACGATTTCCGTAACTTTTCATCGTCAACGTCTTTTCTGCTTGCCGAGTGATTTTTTTTTCCGAACGGACCCCCCCGCTCCGACCAGTTGGCCAAAATGCGACATGTGGAAATGGCCTGAATTGCACCAAAACGCAGCCTTTATTTTGAAATAACCGACTACCTGTTCGGTTTCGGACGCGGCACCAAGAGACTTTTTTTTAAGTTGCGACATGATACAGATGCGTGTCGATTTTCGTGGATGTACGTCAAACCGTATGGTGGGGCTTGAGGCACGAAGATTTCTAGGGGGCGCTGTTGCACAATTAGGCCACGCCCACTTTTAACAATTTTACCATACGTAAATTTACGCCACTAGGAACGTGCGTGCCAACTTTCGCAACTTTTCGTGTACGTTATGCGGCCGAAAAACGCGATTTACTTCGGTTAAACAAAGAAAGAATAATAATAATAAACATTGCGGAATCAATAGGGCTTCGCACTTGCTTTGCAGTGCTCGGGCCCTAATTAAAGCTGCAAGCAGCGATTTACGGGCCCTCGATCGTGCAAGTTTCGGGCAAATATCGGCCAATCAGAAAAGGGGACGCGGCTAAGTCACAAGGAGCCAAAACATAGTCCAATGATACCACCCATATGTCTCTATGACATAGCATTGAGGAGTTATGGCAGGAAATAGTATTGACCAATCAGGTGAGGGGGCGGGGCTAAGTTACACCAATCAACGTCAGGGAGGCGTCAGGGACTCATTACCCAGTCCATTGCTACCACCCATATGTCTCTATGACTTAGCATTGAGGAGTTATGGCAGAAAATAGTATCGACCAATCAGGTGCAAGTACAGGGGGCGGGGCCCCTCTTCTGATTGGTCGATACCAATCAGAACGTCAGGGACTCATTACCGGGTCCTATCATGCCAGCCATATGTCTCTATGACATAGCATTGAGGAGTTATGACAGGAAATACTATTGACCAATCAGAAGAGGGGGCGGGGCTAAGTTACACCAATCAACGCCTGGGACGCGTCAGGGACTCATTAAGCAGTCCAATGCTACCACCCATATGTCTCTATGACATAGCATTGAGGAGTTATGGCAGGAAATAGTATCGACCAATCAGGTGCAAGTACAGGGGGCGGGGACCCTCTTCTGATTGGTCGATACCAATCAGGACGTCAGGGACTCATTACCGGGTCCCATGATGCCAGCCATATGTGTCTATGACATAGCATTGAGGAGTTATGGCAGAAAATAGTATCGACCAATCAGGTGCAAGTACAGGGGGCGGGGCCCCTCTTCTGATTGGTCGATACCAATACGAATGTCAGGGACTCATTACTGGGTCCCATGATGCCAGCCATATGTCTCTATGACATAGCATTGAGGAGCTATGGCAGAAAATAGTATCGACCAATCAGAGGAGGGGGCGGGGCTAAGTTACACCAATCAACGTCAGGGACGCGTCAGGGACTCATTACCCAGTCCATTGCTGCCAGCCATATGTCTCTATGATATAGCATTGAGGAGTTATGGCAGAAAATAGTATCGACCAATCAGGTGCAAGTACAGGGGGCGGGGCCCCTCTTCTGATTGGTCAATACCAATCAGGACGTCAGGGACTCATTACCGGGTCCCACGATGCCAGCCATATGTCTCTATGACATAGCATTGAGGAGTTATGGCAGAAAATAGTATCGACCAATCAGGTGCAAGTACAGGGGGCGGGGCCCCTCTTCTGGTTGGTCGATACCAATCAGGACGTCAGGGACTCATTACCGGGTCCCACGATGCCAGCCATATGTCTCTATGACATAGCATTGAGGAGTTATGGCAGAAAATAGTATCGACCAATCAGGTGCAAGTACCACTTCCTGTTTGGCGGCGAAGTTTGGCACTCCGCCACGGTGGCGCCGTTTTACGAAAACTCACGATTTTAATAACTTTTCATCGTCATTGTCTTTTCTGCTTGCCGAGCGATTTTTTTTCCGAGCGGACCCCCCTGCTCCGACGAGTTCGCCAAAATGCGACATGTGGAAATGGCCTAAATTGCACCAAAATGCAGCCTTTATTTTGAAATAACCGACTTCCTGTTCGGTTTCGGACGCGGCACCAAGAGACTTTTTTTTAAGTTGCGACATGATACAGGTGCGTTCCGATTTTCGTTGATGTACGTCAAACCGTATGGTGGGGCTTGAGGCACGAAGTTTTCTAGGGGGCGCTGTTGCACAATTAGGCCACGCCCACTTTTAACAATTTTACCATACGTAAATTTACGCCACTGGGAACGTGCGTGCCAACTTTCGCAACTTTTCGTGTACGTTATGCGGCCGAAAAACGCGATTTACTTCGGTTAAAGAAGAATAATAATAAACATTGCGGAATCAATAGGGCTTCGCACTTGCTTTGCAGTGCTCGGGCCCTAATAATAATAAACATTGCGGAATCAATAGGGCTTCGCACTTGCTTTGCAGTGCTCGGGCCCTAATATTAAATAATCAGCATATCAGCGCCCCCACCATCTCAGGACACTGAGGTACTGCAGATAAACTGTCCAGAAAGAAAAGGGAAGGACTTGTTGATGAGAGTGGTGATTAACCATTAGTAGTACACTTGAGGGACATATACATTATGATTTAAACTAAGTATTAAAAACATGAATGTATCTTACTGTATAAGCTTTTGTCAGTAGAACGCATAATCTTGCTTGAGTGTAAACGACAGCAATCTCATTGACACTTTTAAACACACACATGCACAAGCACATTAACACATCCACACCCTGCCGTCTCTGCTGTTGACAAAATCTCGTCAAACCTTTGGGTTTTTCTGGAGCGAGTCCTTGTCCCTCTGCCTTTTAATCATCTTAATGGTCCAGGGTGACATTAAAGAGCGAGGAGCCATGGCAGGGCTTTTAGCGCGCCATGCCACCCTGCCTGTTGACAGACCCCGACAGACAGCTAGCATGCTAACGGGCTGCGCCCCGCATCCATCATGTGACACTTTGACAACGCTGGGGGCCGAACGCCGTCTGGTTACTGCAGACCAGTGGTGTCAAGTAACTAAAGTATTATGTTTACTCAAGTTTTTATTCAGCATTTGAGCCACGGACCATCATTTGCGGACAATTTAGCCTCACAGACCCCAAAACTAACTAAGATTTCTTTTGTCCACAATACCAGGCTGGATTTGGGAAACAAAACAGTCAAACATACAGATCAAAATGATCACTAATCTTCTACCTTCTGTAGTTGTGTAGACTTGGGCTAATTCAGATAACAATGAAACCAAATGGACCCTTGCGGGTCCATTTGGTTTCATGTTTACACTATCAAGACTTACATCTGGTTAACCAACTTTTCATCTGGTTAACCAACTTGGGGACCACCTGGAGCCCTCAAGGACCACTGGTGGTCCCCGGACCACTGGTTTAAAACCACTGTCTTAAAGGACAATTCCCCCTATTTTTGACATTTTACTCTGTCACATACTGTAGAGTTGTTTTGTGGATGTAATAAAAATGTTATTTGTATCATCGTCAAATGTTGAAAATGGGCGGAATTTCCCATTAAGAACAATTTTGAGGCTCTTTATATTTTAAAATTTCCATTTTTTCACAGTAGATACTTTTTGGGTTAGAAATTCAAAACTATGAGTACTTTTTTCTGCCAGTGCACTTTCACCAGCCATGCGGTTACAGCAGACACACACAGTGTGGCGTCATCCAAGCCTTGCAGCAGCTGCATGCTGTGCTGACTAATTCACATTATACACATTAGCATTGGTGGATAGTAACAATTTACAAACTACCATGAATACTAAAGTATGATTCTTTTAGTATGTTCTATTTGAAATGCTTTTTGATCATTATAAAAATACTTTAGTACAGTACTTTCCGGGTTATAAAGCGCACCTGAAAATAGGCCGCAGCGGCCAAATTTAGCGAAAAAATCAATTGTGTACACATACAGGACGCACTGGCCTATTAGCCGCGGGTGTTTTAATGCTTAATTACCATATGTAAGGGTTCTTGCACAGATGAGATTGTCGGCAACGAAATGCTGTTTGAGAAGCATCCTTTTTATTATTTAAACGACTACAGAACTGCACGTGCTGCTGTATGTAATTAACGCTAGAGCCATAGACCAAGGACGGATCTAAGCATAGACATGGGGGGGGGAATGCCCTCTAGACGCCCTGACTGCCCCATCAAACATGACGGAATGCAAACAATGAAAACTTCAAAGATATTTCAAATGACGGAATGCTTATAGCGGTAGTTGAACATTGACTAACTACATTTGTGCCACCACTAAACCAACTGCCATTTTCAACTGCCATTCTCAATCGCGCCCCGATTGAGAAATATTACATCCAGGCCTGGCCATAGAGTGTAGCCGGAGATAAGCAACTCCGATCACTTCATGAAACCAAATGAGCGCTTGCGGGTTCATTTGGTTCATGAAAAAAGGTAGCCTAGCGTACATCTGGTTAACCAACTGTCCACCATTTAGCTGTGGACCACCAGGAATCCTCTCAATGTTTAAGACGCTCGACGAGGCGTCTTTATTGCCGCCTCCACGGACCCCCTCCTCCTCCTCCTCCTCCTCGCGCGGCGGCAGCGGCTGCTGCTGCTGCTGCTGCCGCCGCCAGCCTTTCTAAACCCGTTCGTGGATGTTTTGACACTTTTCCACGCAGTAAGGATCCACTGGCAGACTTGAGAAAAAGTTGCTTTCAGCATGTTCCTCGCCCTGGTGGTGCGCGCGCTGGTGGCGCCAGCTCCTCGGAACGACGGCGCGCGGATCACCACGCGGACCACCACCGCGCGGACCACCACCACGCGGACCACCACCGCGCGCCGTCGTTCCGAGGAGCTGGTGTCTCCGCCGCGCCGCGTTCCTCGCGTTGGTCCGCCGTCTAACCATTGATCCCAAGGCTACGTGCAGCAGATAGATTTCCTTATTTTTCAACCAGCTCGACTGACTTTAGCTGCGTTATATGAACTTCTTCGTTTGCTTTCCATGATGCATTTACTGTAGTAGTGTCTGTCCTAGCGAACTGCCTGTGCCCTGTCCCTCTACATTTCCTGCTCGGGCCGGCTTAAAGATGGTGTCATACCGTGCATTTAGACTTAGAACGCCGGGCCCTATAGTGTTTTAGCCGTAAACATTCATACATTGGCCGCACCGCTGAATAAGCCGCCGGGTCCAAAGCACAAGAAAAAAGTCGCGGCTTATAGTCCGTTATAAAAATACGTTAGTACATTTAAATAATGAACTTGCACTTTTAAAAACTACTTACGTGAAGGAACTCTCTTTATCCATTTTCAACCATATCTTTGTATAATCGGTCCACTCCATATCATGATGTCGTCATTTCTCTGAGGTGGCAGTGGTCACTTCATTGCGCACCAGTGACATCGTTTGAGATCCTAAGTGAGAGACAGTGGGATCATTTTGTGGTTTTTGAGGCAAACGTTTTAACACGGTCACAACGTTTTTATCGGTCACAACTATAGACCAAGCCTATCCTTGGCCTTGAACTTTAACTCAAGAAAAGCTATGCCTAAATGTAACCATAACCTTAATAAAAAGGTTGTGACCATTTTTAGAAATGTTCCGAAAAGGTCGAGAGAGTTCCCCCCTCCCGACCTTTTTTCCTCATTATTTTCAGTGTGCAACGAGATGTGCAACCAAGTATGAATTGGGTATAAGAACACTATTGTCTCACATCATGTAACCCTGAAAGAGGTCAGGAATGCAATTGATTTTTGGAATGAATATTAATCAGACTGAGATGTCTGTTTTAATGCAGTGAACATTAGCACGGTTCCAGACCTGCTACCTCATGCAGATGGGAGCGCTAAGCTGACCGTGTAATATGTGCACGTTTTAAAACCCATTCACGCAAGAATCGACGTCAGTCCAGCTAATATGTTATACAGTCTAAAAAAACTGCAGAAAATCACACAATGTGCTTTGTGTGTGTCATGAGCTTGTAGTTTAGTTGAAAGGGTTGAAAAAGAATGATGGAAATATGACATTTCTGTTTATTCATGCTCTCATTATCAATGAATGGAAATTATTCAATCATATACCATTCAAAATAAATGCAATTTGCAAAAAAAATGTTATCCACGTTCATGTAATTATTGTGACGGTCTAACAGCATGGTTGTCACAGCTTAATTCCTCAAAATTCGGAATTTATCCGCAAACCGCAAAATTGGGGACATTGGGACAATGTGTCCCCATGGTTAACCACACTGCGTAATGAAAATAGCACAGTTCTCTAGCCTTACGTTGTAAAGACCACCATAACTTTCAGCGTGTTTAAGAGGTGCATTTGTAGTGCTTTTGTTCGATTGGTGCTTGTGTGCGCGGGTGAGCGGGCATGCAGAGATCTCGGCAGAAATTTGCCTCTGCAGAGACTAATTGGGGCACTGAGACTTAAATTGGTCTCCTAAAGACTAAATTATAGAAAATAGTAGTAAATGCACAGTGGTGTTGGCGAGTGTTTGTCAACACAAACCGATAACCCGCGTTCTGTGGAGGGACGTGAGAGGATCACATAAACCAGGCGTTTTCAGCGTTTTTATACCAGGGCCCGCTCTTTATTCAGAATTTAAGCAGATCATAGATCACCATTTGATGACATTTTACCCCCCACAGACCCCAAGACTAAAGATTTCTTTTACTTTGGTCCACAATTCCAGGCTGGATTTCAAAGAAAACAAAACGGGCAAACATACAGATCAAAATGACCATTAATCTACTACATTCTCTAGTTTTGTAGACTTGCGCTAATTCAGATGATGAATATTTTAACTCCCGAGAGTGTAAACATGAAACCAAATGGACCCGCAAGGGTGACAATAAGGCTGTACAAGTCCCGTCCTGCCACTAGAGGCTACTCACTCGTACAAGTTAAAAGTAGGATACAGCAGCCAGGCACAACAAAAATGTGTGGGAAGGGATCAATTGGTATAACGACTAAATTGGGCTGAAATGGGTGTAAAAAGCTATACTAGACACAGAGGTCCTTGTGGCCGGTGCCCGTGTGTTGGTTCCCACTGCACTAATTTGTTGGCTGGCAGCTCTTGGTGTCATTGGCAGTGTCCTGGTGTCCTGCTAGTCTCGTTCTGCTGGCTGCTATATTTTTATTCAGATTTTTTTTTACTCTTGGTGATGTTAAGTACGTACTAGTCTAGAGTCTTCTGCCATACAGTATAATAGACTCTACCGTCACATAGAAGAAGCTGAGCTTGATTTGGCAGGGGAGATTGGACTTCCATTCACTGGCCACGCCATTCAGGGACTATCCATGCTAGTCGCTTTCAGTGACTGGGACGCCATGGTATGGCTGATAACACAAAAGTACTGTAATTGAACACACATACGAGTGATCATGATGCATCGGTTGTGATGCAGCGATGCTGTGGATACAGTACACATGAAAATGGATGAATGGAGTCCTTGCCTTCCATTAGAGCAGTGCCTTCCGTTGATGTCAAAGGTGGATGTTCCGTTGGGATGTTATAGGTGGTGACCTCAGTTTTCTTGGCATTCTGCCGGAGGCCAACCCTGGCACAGTGTCACACTCTTGACTCCAATCTGTTCACGAGCTCCTGTGCCGTTCCACGTGGACAGAGAACAGCATGATGTCGTCTGCATAATAGCCTTGACTATGAGGAGAAGGAACAGGGCCCAGGCTATGCCCTTGCAATACACCAACCACTGTTGCTTTATGTGGTCACCAATGTAGAAGTAACACATTAGCTTGTTTGTTGCTGAATAGGTTTTTTTTGGTCACAGGAAAATCTACTGTAATTTATTTGCATTCATCTCATGCGTTGTGCTCTCATGTGGTTTGAAGGCCTGGGCTTTACAGATGAGCACACACACACAATATCTCTATGCAACTAAGGAAAGCAACCCCACCCTGGCATAAATCATGCTTTGTCAACAATGAGGCCAGGGGGTCAATTTTTTTAATAGGTAAACCCGGAGCCACCCGCATGCGTTGCACTGAGAGAGAGAGAGAGAGAGAGAGAGGAATGTGCAGTTAAAGAAGAGAGAATTATGAAGTTAGTATGTCGCCCAAGCGGAGGTGGAGATAAATGGCCACACATCAGGGATCGTTAAGGCGAGAGGAGGATGCTGGGAGAGCCGTGTTTGTTTCAAAGCACTGTCACATCTTAATGGGGATTAACTGTTTACACCATGGGTCTCTCTCTCTCTCTCTCTCTCTCTCTCTCTCTCTCTCTCTCTCTCTCTCTCTCTCTCTCTCTCTCTCTCTCTCTCTCAATTCCCTAGCTTGATTTTTGCTGGCCTCAGCTAAAACACAGTGTTGTTCGAGAAAGAGTGGGAGGCTGCCCATAAGTCAGACATTCTGTTGGTCAGAAGTTAAGACTTGTGCGTGTCCATTTAAAACGTGTGTGTGTGTGTGTGTGTGTGTGTGTGTGTGTGTGTGTGTGTGTGTGTGTGTGTGTGTGTGTGTGTGTGTGTGTGTGAGTTTAATCTGTTGAGTGGATAGAGGGTCCCGATGAATTAATAATCAGTCCCCACCGTGTAAAACTGGAGTCAAATTATAGCCCTCTTAAAAAATGTAGTCATTCAGCATACAGCCAAAATAAGCTATTTCCATTCACACCCTGTAGTATGAAACACTGCATGCAGAGAATACGCCACATGTCTTTGTCACAGCTTTGCCAAAGGGCCTAATGTTATTTATTACCTCTGGCCAGTAATAATGACAATAACCACTTATGTCCTACTTTACACTTGGGTTACTAGTTTGTATTGTTTGGAAATGTTTCCCTGTATTGAAGTCATTCTCAGCATATATGGATGCGGTTCTCAAAGTGGGATCCACCAGAAAAATGTACAATTATAGTATTTGAGACATTTTTGTAAACATGCTGAAAACATTTACGAAAATATCAACATTTTCTGATGTGGCGAAAAACATGTACACAGCTCTCCAATGTACAGTATGCAAAGGGCCTTTCACAAAGTCCTTTTGTGCTATTTGTTTGTTCTCAAGAACAGAATTATGCACTCTAAAGAACACGCAAGGCATAATATTTATGCAAACACAACCATCATTTGTTAAATTCTACAGTTGTATAATACAGGAATTACGTGAATTGTGTTTATCTCTTCCATACAGACATACAGTACTAGTCCATATAGGCTGTATACGTGCACTGCCATGCGTGCAGTCAGTGTGCTGCTGTAGTGGTTGTGATCAGCTCCATTCATCATGTACTGTAAACAACCCTGATTCGGACACACTGCTAAACTGAGAGCAAATGCATGTCCCCATAACTCACAGCCAGACAGTATACCACATGCACGTACGGGCGCATGCACACGCGCGCACACACCCACATGCACACAATCTCTATCACTGCCCTTGTGGCCAGTGATAGTGGATTCATCACTTCAACTCCTACATCGACACTGTCTGGAGGGGATTTGCCAATCAGGAACTGCAGATCTACAAGCTCACCCAAGCTTGTAGATATTATATATATATATATATATATATATATATATATATATATATATATATATATATATATATATATATATATATATATATATATATATATATATATATATAAACTAATTACAATTTACACTATAAGCAGCATTTACAATGTACACTTTAATGACTACAACCATGCTAACTAATGTCATCTATATCCTCAATATATACAGTAGCATGTACCATAGATGGTATAACTGACTTACTATTTGAGATTACAGAAAATCTATTGTTAATCACTCGTAGATTTTGACAGAACTTTTTTTCAGGCATTGTTTCAGGCATAAATATCATACCGCTGCACGCAATGGGAGGAGAAGCCAATCGGAATGCTTTGCTTGGCCCAGTGGATGATGGGACATTTTGAATTGAAAAAACTCATTGACAGATTCATATACCTTCTGCTTTTAATTGACCAAAAAATGCTTCTCAGGTCAAATATCAATACACGATTAATTGAGATGAATTAATTACAAAGCTCCACAATAATTAGATGAATCTTGTTACTCGAGTCACAGCGCTAATATATAGCAATGTCTGTTGTGTACTGTCTCAACATAACCACATAGACCCACCTAGGCATCACTATTCTAGTCATGTCATAATGGCTGAGCAAAGAGCATGAGGGAATTAGCCAACATTCTGCCAAAATAGCAAGATAAATGTGGCAAAGAGACTGGCATAGAGGAGTAGATAAGGGGTTTAGTAGTGACGAAAATGGAGCCCTATATATATACCTAACCCTAAACCTCTTTACTAAATCTGACCTGAAATGTTTTCTCAGCAATACAAAGACCCCCTTACTCCCTCGCTGGGACCAGAAAAATGTCCCCTCAAGGTCAAGTCTGATCGTTATCACCGTCCCCATGAGGATTTTGTTAATACACACATGCAAACGGTATAAAAACGCACTTTATCTTGCTCAGGCACACGTTGTCTCCCGCAAAACATTACGGTAAGACAGGCCTATACTACACACAGACCTCCTCCTAACACAGGCTAATGATGTCAGCCCTGCATGGTCCCCAGGGGCCACAGATAGAGATAAGTCCCTTCATGTCTTCATCTGACATGGCTAATGTCTTGATAAATGCCAGCTGGTAATTAGAAAGGCATGTTTCCTTTGTCTACCAGCTTCCCCTGGTAAACAACAGAGGGAGGGAGAGAGAGGGGGGGGGTAAGAAAGAGAGGGGGAGAGAGAGAGAGAGGGCGGGCAGAGAGAGAGAGAGGGGTAAGAGAGAGAGAGGGAGAGAGAGGGGGCAGAGAGAGAGGGGTAAGAGAGAGAGGTAAGAGAGAGATGGGGAGAGAGGGGGGGAGAGAGAGGGGGGGTAGACGTCAACAGAGATAAAAGTAAAAAGGGTGAGATACTTAAACGAGTGGTTTTCAACCTTTTTGGTACCAGGGCCCACTATTTATTCAGCATTTGAGCCACGGACCACCATTTGATGACACAGACCCCACAACTAATGATTTCTTTTGCTTTTGTCTACAATACCATGCAGGCTGGATTTAGGAACAAAACAGTCAAACATACAGATCAAAATGACCATTAATCTTCTACATCTCTAGTTGTGTAGACTCATTTCTACTCTCTCAAAGAGTCACCGGTACATCTGGTTAACCAACTCTCAAGGACCTCTCAAGGACCACTGGTGGTCCCCGGATCGCTGGTTGAAAACCACTGACTTAAATGATGAAAAGATAGATAGCCTACCTGAAAATAAGAAGTGTTATTGTGTGTTTGCCGCTCTGCATGTGTGTGTGCGTGCAGGTGGGTGGGTGCTGTGTGTGTGGGATAGTAACAGATTGACGGATGGAGGGCCACAGAAGGAGACAGGGAGTGGAGGGTGAAAGAGGGCGGTGTAGAGGGCAGATCTATCACTCTAATGGGTCGGCCCTCCGTCTATCCCTCCTCCGCAGGAGGACACATCGGCCCGCTGACCCGCTAGCCCGCTAGCCGTTAGCGTTGGCCGATGACGGATGTGCCGCGGGGACGAGCGGCTGACAGGAGCACCGGCGCTAATTTAGCCCCAACGGGACCGACAACCGGATCAGTGGACCCGTAGAGGACAGGCACTGGCTGTGTGGAGTCACTCCGTCACAGCTGTCCCGCTGTGTTGAGACCTCATTTATATGTCTGTAGTATACACCGGGGTTGGCAAACCTCCCTCGGAATATGGGCACAGCAGCCACATCGGAGTAAGGTCTGAAATATATCCAAAACAGGGATTTGTCGGCATTGATGTGCTTTAAATCAGTAGCTTTCCACCTTTTTGACACCAGGCCCCACCATTTATTCAGCATTTGAGCTACGGACCACCATTTGATGACATTTTAGCCCCACAGAACCCAAAACTAAAGATTTATTTTTGCTTTAGTCCACAATACCTGGCTGGATTTGGGAAACGGAACAGTCAAACATACAGATCAAAAACCATGAATCTTCTACAGTACATTCTCTAGTTGTGTAGTCTTGTGCTAATGATTAATATTTTAACTCTTGAGAGTTTCATTTTTACACTCTCAAAGAGTTACAAAGAGTTACATCTGGTTAACCAACTTTGCATTTAGCTAGAGACCACCTAGAATCCACTGTCCCAGAGGGTCTACCTGCCTTGTGAAATGGTGATAGAGACTCCCTGCATATTCTGGCTGATACCGACAACAAGCCCCTCCGACCTGGACACTTACTTACTTGGCTAATCTGCATTTCATCAGGAGTGTGTGTCAGATGGGGATGCCCTGCGTTAACAGGACGCGTGCGAGACTCGTTGGGACACAGGTGTTGACTTAATGAGATTACACAGATGCTCATTGGCGTGGTCTCTGTGAAGGGGCTTGTTGTGTTAAGTGAGAATTCATCTGTGGAATGCTAATGGACTGATCATCCTGCTCTCACCGTCACAACAACACACCTCACATCTCATTTGGGCTCCTATTCATCACTCCAAGCACTGCTGGAAGAGGTATTACCTTAATGATTTGATGCTAACACTTGCCCGCTTGCCCGGGGCAAGTAAAAAAAAATGGTGGGGCAAGTGAAGACTGCTACCTGCTTGCCCGATCGGGCAAGACCTGTGTCTTTCCCTGCTTTCTAGCTATCCACAATTCCAGGCTGGATTTGGGTTACACATCAAAATGACCTAATCTTCTACATTCTCTAGTTGTGTAGACCTGGGCTAATTAAGATGATGAGTTTTAACTCTTGAGAGTGTAAAAATGAAACCAAATGGACCCGCAAGGGTCCATTTGGTTTCATTTTTACGTTCTCAAGAGTTACATCTGGTTAACCAACTTAGCTGGGGACCACCTGGAACCCTCTCAGGGACCACATGTTGAAAACCCCTGGTTTAAAGCACCCAAGTAGAAAGTAAACAAAATGCAAAATTTACAATATATTTTTGGGGGGCAAGTGACCATGACCTGAGGGCAAGTAGAACCTGACTTGCACTTGCCCGATGGGCAAGTGCCTCGGAGACCTTAGTGTCAACCCCTGCTGGAAGAGGTATTACCTTAATGATTTGATGCTTTTTGTTCCAAACAAGCCCATCCTGCAAACTTTGAAAGCCGTGTGTAAAATTTCCAACAGATCCATCATGACTAGAGATTGTAGGTAGGATTTATGCTGGATTTGAGCACAGAATCTGGAGGAGTAATATCCAAAAATGTGTTTGACAAAAGTCAGCCTCCTGGTGGCGCTACAAAAGGCAGTTTTTTGGCATTGGAGGTTCATTGAGTGTCCAAGGAGTGTGTGTTCAATTTGCATTGACTGGATAAACTGTGCCGGAGATTAGCTGGTGGAGACATGGAAGGACAGACAGTCGGACGGAGGAGTGCAAAACATACCCTTCTTCCCATACCTTTGGCCTGGTGGAGACAACAAACTTACATTTATAAACAAGTCTAAATCTGTCTATGAAGATTTAGTCTCTAAATATTTAATAAATTAAATAGCAACTCTATTTAATAAAACACATTGTGGGTGTCCCTGCCTAATCTCTCACAGCTAAGGGGTTCTTGTCCTTGATGTACACATGCATATTGGAGGCATCTTTATGGGGTCCTCCCACAACGACCTAATAAATTGACAGACCAACTGACGTGATGAGAATTCATTGATTCTCCAATCAAACCAGGCATTAAAGCATGACATTTATTATTGGAAGCAGATTGGATATCTGAAATGTTTTAATTTTGTTGATAACAAGAAGGTTGCCTTAACTGGTTCTCAACCTGAGTACCCCGGCCCCTAATGCCATGGTGTTTCCTTTTTCTTTAAAAACAATACTTTTCATTGTGACACCGATGCATACTGTAGGAAATATAGTGTCAGTGCCATTGGTCCAACATGGAAAAAAAATCAGACCTGTCTGAACTGAGTGGTGACGTACTGCTATATATGCTTTCCTCCCTATAGGTATGCAATCATATATGACTGATATCACAGGCTAGTCACCAGTGGAGCCATGTCTGTATACCATTGCACCTTTCTTTATTTTAACAGTTTATTTTAAATGGTTCGTTTTGAGGGGCTAGTCCATCACATCCAGCTTTGAGTGTTTGTGTGAACACATCAAGGTTCACACATGTCATTTTTGTATCAATTCCTTCAATATCAATTCATTTTTATTTATTTTTTGACACTGTAAGAAAAAGATCCGAGCATATCTTAAGGTGTGTGTGTGTGTGTGTGTGTGTGTGTGTGTGTGTGTGTGTGTGTGTGTGTGTGTGTGTGTGTGTGTGTGTGTGTGTTGTGTGTGTCTGTGTGTGTGTGTGTCTGTCTGTGTGTGTGTGTGTGTGTGTGTCTGTGTGTCTGTGTGTCTGTGTGTCTGTGTGTCTGTGTGCGTGTGCTTGCTTGCTTGCATGCAGAGTTTGGCTGCAGAAGGTAAAGGTTACTGTATGTGTTTCTTTTTTCTTAGCCAGTTGAGTCATTCTCTCTTATGCAAAAGTGTGCAATGTGATGATGGCTCAGTGCTGCACTTGGTGTCTGCTGAGACCCTTGGAGCTGCTGCTGCAGAGCCATGTGACTCTGGAAATGCAAACTTTGTGCACATGTAATGTCACTCACAACATCACACATCAGCCAGATATACAGTACATAGATGTATACTTAACAGATTTCGTGCCGTTGAAATAGATCTACGTCTCCCGTTATCATTATGAAAATAGTTACGACTGATGCCGCTGCCGTTGAGCTACGCCTTTCTACGTTGCTTACCGGCGCCGGTTTGATACGATCCCCATGCTAACAGCAGCGTGCAGCGACCACATATTCCATTGATAGACCATAATAAGGGACGGACCAAACCGGAACCGGAAGTGTGTGTCCACCAACTAACTTGTCCGTGGGGAAACATGGACCGAAATATGAAATATGGGAGTGTTAACATTGAACTGCATGAAGACCACCAGGGGTTTTAGTAGAGCATGGCGTATTAACACTTCCGTTTCGAACTACCATAACATCATCTTCATCTAATCTTCTAGTTGTGTTAAGATGGTGAATATTTTAACTCTTGAGAGTGTAAAAATGAAACCAAATGGACCCTTGCGGGTCCATTTGGTTTTATTTTTACGTTCTCAGGAGTTACATATGGTTAACCAACCTAACTGGGGTCCAACTGGAACCCTCTCAGGGACCACTGGTGGTCCCCGGACCACCTGTTGAAAACCCCTGCTATAAATCACCCATTTCAGCACCATAGACAGCGCCTTTACTTTATGGATAGTGCACAAAGAAATGCTCACCCCTTGTCCTGCTAAAATAAATGTGAAATCAGTGGTCCACCATAACTAACTACACTCTTCTTCACCTATCCGAAAACATCTTTTATCATAATAATCATGACACATGACTACCAACCGTGGTAACAGCAATACTACCGACTAATAGACACCCAGACAGCGCAGGAGTGCAGAAAATCGATTACTTATATGAATTGTGGTTTTGACTCCTGGGAACATTAAAAGCAAGCTTTGCAAATGTCATTTACTGTAGTGCAGAGTGACATTCTAAAGCAAAAAAAAGTTGCTCTGTCACGCCTCAAAATACTAACAGACCGGCAAGCCCACAACGTGTCTCATCTGTAGAGGCATATGGAAGAGCAGTGTGCGGTCACAGTGACACCTTGAGATGGAACGCCGGGTAGCATACATCCACATGGCCTAACGCACTGACAGCAGGGGCGGATGTAACATGTCCCATTTGGGGGGGGGGCAAGATAACATGTTGGAGGGGCAAGAGAAAATGGTATGGGAAGCCGCACCCATACCATTTTCAGTTACAGGACTTATTAGTCTTATTAGTTACAGGACTTATTAGTCAAGTAAAGCATCAATAATAACAACAGTTGTTGTTGAAGTTGCAACAGACACGCAGCATGCATAAAGCTAAAGGTCTGACTCGGAGAGTTTTCTGTTTTCAATGATGAAATGCTGTTGGTTTAGTGGTGACACAGCTGTAGTTAGTTAGTTAGCAGTAGTAGTGTTTCAGATCATTTTAAATATAAGCACTTTAATTTGAAATATCTTGGGTTGTTTTGCATGGAATCGTGTTTGGGGGGGGCAGACTGGGTATTTACTATTTAGGGGGGCATTGCCCCCCCATGCCCATGCCTATATCCGCCCCTGACTGACAGACGCCCAAACAAAAGGCACGTGGTGGGCAGCCTCGACGGGAGCAAACAATCAGGCTTTGTTGGCGGCGCAGCGCAGCGCTCGCGGGAGGAGAGCTATAGCTGGGATTGATTTGGGGAAGGTGGCGGGTGATGGTTCCTCACAACCTTTCCTCTCCACTTCTCTGCTGATGATAAACGCTGTCGTCAGAGTCGACCTCCCGACCCCGCCCACAGCTAGACAGCCTGATTACACCAGGGGAGACGTGCATACGCACGCGCAAACGCACAGGCGCACATGTACTTGTATGCATGCACACAGACACGCACATGTGTGTGCGTGCACATGCACACACACAGACACACAGACTATTTATTACTATTCTTGTAAAGACGAACAATTGTTATTATTAATAAGTTATTATTAATTATGTTATTACTATTGTTTTACCAGTTTAGAGGGTAATTACTGGATGAGTCGTTTTGTTATATTAACATCACAAAATAATATGTTTTTTTTTTCTGCCTCCAACAATATGCATTTCATGAAAACAGAATTTCATTAAAAACAGCTACTACCGAATTCCCCTTTATGACTCAAACCCCAAAACATACCCTAAACTGTAGCCTATGAATCCCCAGCCTGGTAGTTTTCCAAATTGTGAGCGTAACAATGTTTTTAAACCATAGCATAACATCTGTCTTCTTGTGAGGAACAGGAGAATTGTCCACACAGTGACCATTTCTTAAATACTTTAAGGCTGTACTACACGTTACTGGTGGGCACATTTGCCCTCACACATGTAATAACACGCACGCACACACGCTCTCTCTCTCTTGCTCTCTCTCCCTCTTTTTCTGTCTCTCGAAGGATAAAACCTTGGGGGAAATGAGAGAGAGTTGGGTCACTGTCTGATCCTGTGGTCCTCATCCCTCGGCTCGTTGATCATGGATTGGTGTTGTATCACACACACACACACACACACACACACACACACACACACACACACACACACACACACACACACACACACACACACACACACACACACACACACACACACACACACACACACACACACACACACACACACACACAGGGTTGACAGAGGTAATTTGCTACTCTCCCCAAATGACTTTGAAACAATGGCTTTTGCTCCTCGGGGGAAATCCAGTGAGGGTAAAGGTATAGAAATGATGTTGGCTTTATGATTTATGTCCAATATCCGCCTCTGACAAACACACAGGCATCCAATTAAAGGACAGCACAAATGTCCAGAATGAACCCCCGTGTCAAAACACGCTCTCTGTCCAGAATTTCATTGACTATAGAGTGAAGTCAGTTTTTCTGTGTAAAGCTGTTCGTACACAGTATTTGGCAGGTGCGAGTTGTGTGTTAAACCAGTGCTGGACAAAGTACCACAACATGATGGACAGAGCCTTTCTCCACAGATGTCCGTGTGTAGAACAGTCTACCAGAGTGGGTAATGTAGTTGGATTTCAACCGTTTTGATACCGGGGCCTACCATTTATTCAGCATTTGAGCCACGGACCACCATTTGAAAACATTTTAGCCTCACACACCCCAAAACTAAAGATTTATTTTGCTCCTGTCCATGACCATTGCTATTCTAGTTATGTTAGACTTGGTAATTAGCCCAAGTCTGACTATTTTAGCCCAAGTCTCTATTTTAACTCTTGAGAGCATAAAAATGAAACCAAATGGACCCGTTTTTTTACGCTCTCAAGAGTTACATCTGGTTAAACAACTTAGCTGGGGACCACCTGGAATCCTCTCAATGACCACTGGTGGTCCCCGGACCACTGGTTGAAAACCACAGATGTACACAAACACAAAATACATTCATATTTGAAATGTATTTTGTTTGTTTGTGCTAGCAGAATAGCAAACAGTAGGGAAGGCTGGCTCTGTCTTCTTCACACCCAGAAAGAGAAGAGGCGTCTCCCCATGTAAGCCAAACCACATTACCAAAACACCAAAACCAAAACACATTATACCAAAACACATTACCACAATGCATTGTGCCTTAGTAAAACCCAAAGTTATGCTTTTCTCTGTACAATGTAGGCTACAATGCACTTGTTCTTTCCATCTGGGTAGAGGGAGAGAGCGAGAGAGATTTCTAAACAATTTCCCATGGGGTAGTAGCTGATTGTAGTGCACCGCAGTGGTTCAGTAGTTCATGGTGCAAAAAGAAATAGGACGACTGTATTAGTAGAGATTATTTAAATGGACCCTCTCTTTGATGTCCCCCCGTGTCTCCATCATTCTCTTTACGTTGGAGTTTCCTCCCTGTGTTCCATCCCTCCCTCGTCCTTTACTCGACCTTAGACACACACACACACACACACACACACACACACACACACACACACACACACACACACACACACACACACACACACACACACACACACACACCTCTTTCTCTCTAGCAGATGTACAGTATGCAGTATACAGGAGAACAGTGAGGCAGATATACAGTAAATGTACGTGTATAAATGGACATGGCGACTTGTTTGAAATACTTCAATCATCAGCCAGACAGTCTGACAGACTACGTTGTTATGCTGATGCACATGAATGTCTGTTTAATGACAAGGAGACTCGGTTGACAAAATTGTCTCAACATTTTTTATGGTGTGGTGTAATTGACAATGTTTAGACCCACACAAAGGATGAATCAGGTCTTAAATTGGAACACTGGCTCAGCAGTGTCATTCATGGTAAACTTGCGGTGCACTTATAGGAGAAGAATTATGGTAAATGCATGTCGTCAGAAATGGACAAAACAAGCAAAACACCCCCCCCCACACACACACACACACCCACACTGTTCAAGTGGGAACTGCACACACGGCTTCCCCTGTATACAGACAATTTACCCATTGTCTGTATACATATGTATTATTTTTGTAAACAATGATGCACACACATTATGAACTGGTCCATATTGATCTGCTATACAGTAATGGCATCTTTTGTTGGAGTTAATGCAGTTGGTTATTGTTTGGATGACGAGGGACAACGAGGGATGCAGTAATGATAGGCTTGACATGATGTCAGTGGTCCCAGCATTTATGATTTGTGTCTGCAAACGTTTGATGTTCATTTATGACTGAATGTTGGGCTTTTTGTATTTTATTTTATGAAACACATTAATAGATGGGAGGTCACTGACTGTCCAGTGTTTTCGCACTGTTTGTCCTGTGAAAGCTTGCACCCCAGTTAACATTGTGTGCGTGAGTGTATGAGTGCGTGTTGTATATCCGTAAAGGTGAGGAGATAATTTAGCAGTGAGGCCTGTCTGGTGGAGGTATAGAAGACCACCAGGGACGGATGTAACATTTCACAATTGGGGGGGGGGGGGGGGGGGGGGGGGGGGGGGGGGGAAGAAAATGGTACCATTTTCAGTAGTGTTTCAAATACTTTTAAATATAAAAATTGAAATATCTTGGGTTGTTTTGCTTGACATCATGTTTGGTGGGGCAGACTGGGCATTTTGGGGGGCATTGCCCCCCATGCCTATGCCTAGATCCGCCCCTGAAGACCACATTGAATTATTAATGGTAGGTCTAGGGAGGCATTTTAGAACAGAACAGCCTCTGTAGATGAATGTCAGCTCATATGTTTTGTCCCTTCACACCACCTTTATGCATACCCATGCACACACAATATGCAATATACAGTACAAGTTTTCTGCCTGACAGTCTGCAATGCCAAGGCTGTATGTACTGTGTACACAAAAAGGATTTAACTGTACTGTATATAACATTCACACACACACACACACACACTGTATATAGCCTACACGTTGCTTCGGTAATTGATTGTCCATTATGCACTTGGGTCTAGATGACTCTGTTGTTCCAATCAAAAGGTTGTATAATTAAGTTCATTCATCCAGGGAAAATGGCTAGACGCGGTCGTAGCCCCGCCGTTCCTCCACAATCCCCTCATTACAGCTCTATAGCCCTTTGTAATCGCCCATGTCAGGGTGGAAACCTTGTATGTCCCAAACTGGAATTGCAAAAAACAAACAAAGAAACGTGAAATGCATAAAGTAATCTGTATTCCACTGGATCCAATGCAGTTATCATTCACGTTATGAAATAGTTGTTAATTGAATTGGCTAAACATGGATAAAACCCACATGGTCATTGGTCAGCCACTTTAACTTCACTCCAAACATAGTTATTCCAAAAATAATATCTACAAGGTCGCAACACATCACTTTGCAAAGATCTGTGACCTCATATCGACCAAATGTGCTACAGTACTTCTGTGTGACACCGTGATTATCATATCATGAATTTGCAGACGCTGAACTATGGAGATAGAAGGTTTCTGCCCAACAGCAACATAATGTCGGCTCACTCAGAAGGCTAACAGGTTGAGCACTTCCTATAATGTTCCAATCAACAGAAAATGCTTCGACACTCCGTACTTGAAGTGCAAGTCAAACTTTATTTGCATAGTGTTGGAACAATCCAATGTTTTTTCATGGGAAATGCTCGCATAAAAGCATACAGAATATACAACCGGCGCGCACATTTTTTTCCATAGATGACAAAACACATAACATATGCAAAATGTGACTTAGAAAACCCTGGCGTGGGTCAGTGCTTCTGACAAACATGGGTAGCTGCACTGTGCTCAGAGGACTCACGTTGTGTTAGCTCAAATGGAATGGCACCGGGCTCAGCCATTTGTATTATGTCTCACTCTAATCAAACTGTATTTGTCTGACATAATCCATACACGGCTAGAGGGAAATTAAGTCAAGTGTACAGCACAGGAAATGCATCCGCATGCCATTATTATTATGTACAGTATTATTTTCTAGCACAACTATAAGTGAATTTCTTTGCAAATGCAGAAGTCATGGCTTGGGCAGGCAGACTGTCAACAAAACCTCTGGCAGAATCTATAGCCAATCTACAATCTTACGGTGTATAGTAAGCCTGTAAATCTGCTATCTTTCCTCTGTATTGTTGCACTGTTGTATTGTGCTTTTTGCTTTGGCAAAGTAAACGTACGTTGTCATAAACGTAAGTTGTCTCATACTAATGAAGCCATTTGAACTGTATTTCCCTCCCAGAACGTATGGACACTATAGTGTCCATATAGTTAATATTTATCAATGCCTTTATAAATGCTCCATAGTTTGCATGTACTGTATATCCTTCACAATGTATTCTGTGGCCCATTGAGACTTTAAATAATAAAATAAATCAACTAAAAAATAATAACTTATGTGCATAATTGTGAACAGAGTGCAGACCATCTTAATATTCCCAGTAACAGGAACCCGAATTAGAAACGGGGTCAACGGCACGTTTGAAATGTTTCCTGGCATTGAGGCGTTCCGGGACAGATACCCAGAGCGCTGCAAAAAGTCTGTTCACTGAAACGCACAGTTAAAGTCCTCACCACTAGTTTTAAGTTGCAGCCCAGAACTTGTTTTAACAACCTAAAATAATTGTGACCAGTCAGTAAGGTTAGAAAGCATAATACATTATTAACGCACTTGTCTATTTGCGGTGGTTGGGGATGGTCTTCCAGGCCCTGGTGTCAGGTAGGACAGTGGTTTTCAACCCTTTTCATACCAGGGCCCACTATTTATTCAGCATTTGAGCCACGGACCACCAGTTGATGACATTTTAGCCCCACAGACCCCAAGAACTAGAGATTCATTTTGTTTTTGTCCACAATTCCAGACTAGATTTTGGAAACAAAACAGGCAAACATCCAGATCAAAATGGCCATTAATCTTCTACATTCTCTAGTTGTGTAGACTTGGGTTAATATTTCAACTCTTGAGTGTAAACATGAAACCAAATGGTCCCACAAGGGTCCATTTGGTTTCATGTTTATGCTCTCAAAGAGTTACATCTGGTTAACCAACTCTCTGGAACACTCACAGGGACCACTGGTGGTCCCCAGACCACCTGTTGAAAACCCATGAGGTAGGACAACCTTTAGTTGTCAAGAAGCGCTATCTGAGGCTGATATTTCCCGTGGCCAGGTCGGAATACACATGTCCTCTCTCCATTTCGAAATGGCATACAAGAAGACAGCCCTGCTAGGCAAAAGTCAAAGTCATATGATTAGTCACACACGTTGCCATGGTGAAATGGGTTGTCAGCATTTGACCCATCTCAGCGGTGAGCCGCAGCTTGTGCTGCATTTGGGAATCATTAGTTGATTCAGTCACCAATCCAACCATCGATGCTGAGTGCCAAGCAGGGAGGAGGCATTGGGTCCCATTTTTACAGTCTTTGGTATGACCCGGCCCAGGATCGAACCGCCGACCTCCCAGTTTCAGGACGGACACTCTAACCACAAGGGCACAAGTCGGTGTTTAGCCTAACCCGAAATGATTTTGGCCACGTGGGGGGCGGAGTGCCGTCCGAATTTGGACAGCAGATGAGCTGATCTGATTTGATCTCACCAACGTGTGGTCATCCCTGGCCCCTCCCCCGCCCTTCCACTGCTGTGCTACACCACATCATTTGGAGCCACGCCCAAAAAGTTAACTGACACTTCTAGGCCACTGTGGCTAACACATTTAGTTCAGGCTTTCCGTTTTCACGCAACGTGGACAAAAATGAAAGCCTGGCTAGTTGATGTTTGATCTATCATTAGTGAGACCCAGGTTTGAATCCCAAGCAGGTGACGATGCTTAACGGATTGCCGATTCGACTCTTCAGAGTTACATAAGGATTTGTAGCGTGTATACAGAGGAATCAACCCATGACACTCGGTGGTAAATATCACTCAAATCACATATCGCCCATGGCTCTGTTGGTGACGGAACACAACTTGAGCTTCTAGTGCCTGTGAGTGTGTGGCCTCATACTGTCTCTATTATTATAGAAATAATGGAATCTAGCTTTTCCCTCCATCCAGGGGAAAAAAACAAAGAAAACAAAGATGTTGTTTTCACTTGAGATGCGATGTGGGTCACGTCTGAACTCAACCCTCTCCAGAAACCTCATCACAAACCAAGAAATCAGCACTACAAGGCATCACAGAACAGCCCTCTCAGACCAGAGGGGATTCAGTGATTTTATTTTTATTTTTCTTGTTATTTTTCTGGTTGGTTAATTGTGTCCCGTGCGTGGAAATGTGAGGGCTTGAATTAAACACCCGAGTACTGCACACAGCAGGGGTGTGAGGGGACGTTAGCATGGAGATGAGGGGTGGAGGGAGAGGGAGCACCACCTCCATGAATCGCTCTGTGCCTTTCATCTTTCTCTCCCGTTATATATCCCCACCCAATGCCTTGTTTGGGTTAATCTGTAGGACACCCACTGGTTCTGCTGGTGTGTGTGTGTGTGTGTGTGTGTGTGTGTGTGTGTGTGTGTGTGTGTGTGTGTGTGTGTGTGTGTGTGTGTGTGTGTGTGTGTGTGTGTGGTGTGTGTGTGTGTGTGTGGTGTGTGTGTGTGTGTGTGTGCGTGCGTGCAGCACGTTGTGCCTTGGGTTGAAGAGACCCCGGTCGTGCCCCATGGTGACTGCCGGAGCGCACACACACACACACACACACACACCCTTATAGCCTCTGTGCCCTTGGAAGACGGATCCCCGCTCACTTCCCAAGTGGTCCCAAAAATACGTCCCCCCAGCGCGCTTCCTGCTCATAATTGTCCCCAGCTGTACGGTTTGGGGATAAATAGGGCCGTGGGGACCGGCGGATTTCTGACTTTGGGGTGAGAGTGAGAAGGGGGGGTGGGTGGTTTTGGTGGACAAAATTGGTAGCAGACCGCAGAAATTAGCATTCTTTTGGCTTAAGAGGACATTAAAGATTAAACCGTTGTGAAGTCCCCTAAGTGTCGGGGGGGGTCCGGTCAAGGGGTTGTTGTGGGGCATAAAGGTGTGGAGGGGGAGGTGGGGGGTAGGACCGGGGGCAGAGAGCAGGGCTTCTGAAGGCCTTTGTTTGGGTTTGAGACAGCTGGGTGCAAGTGCTGGAATACCTCCTGCAAAGAAAGAGACATGGTGGGTGTATAGATAATTGATGCTAGTTTAGATGGCTCTGTCTGCTCCGCCTGGCATCCCCTCACCGGCTTTCATGTCTCTTTTACACACACACACACACACACACACACAGGCACACACACACACACAGGCACACACACACACACAGGCACACACACCCAGAGGCACACATGTACACGCACGCGCACACATACACATGCACAGGTTGCATATTCACAAAATGAACACAAGCCCCATACGCTGATGCAAACACAAGCACGCTTAGTGACGGAAAATATCGAAAGGCATCGGATGGCATATCTGAAATCACAATTGCATGCACTGTGTATACATTCACATGTACATACTGTATGTACACGCACAAGCACACATTCTGATTTGGACAATTCACTCATCTGATACAATGGCATATCGATACTTAGGTTGCTGATTCGACAGAACAGACAAAAAATAACCTATATCGTAAAATAAGATGAGAGAAAATCATGGTTTAAGTATTGATATTGTGACATTCACAATTGCGATATATGCCAACCGCTAACATACTGTGCACCCGGACACCAGTTGATCTTTTCAATGAGCTTGTTGCGTAGATGTTTACAGAGCTTCCCTCAGACATTACAGCAATGCAATCATATAGTACATTATGTTGTAATGTCACACCCTGACTGTAAGTGCATTATGCAGTATATGAACATCTCCATGCACTTCTGCGTTCAGTGGAAAAAACTCCACTCCAACATGGAGCATGTCTGCTCTAAACATCCTCCCTGGTAGTTAAATGAGTTAGGCTTACAGACGGCGAGGAATAAATCGCCCACTCTAATTCATTCTCAATGGGGACGGCGTTTTTTTAGCACAAAAGTTCAAAAATCGACCCGCGTTCAAGAAAGCGTTTATCGTCGGTCGTTTTCCGCCTGGCGTCACTGATTTTTATCGCGCGCGCGTGCACGAAACGAGCACGCGCGCGCGAGTTCAATTCATGTTCAATTCCAGTGAACTTTTTGTAAAACGCTTGGCGATTTATAGCAAACATACAACATAATGAGGACGATGAGGACCCACTCTACCAGTAGACCTGCACAGTGACTTCACCGTTTCTGTTCCGGGAGTGGATTCCCTAATCATTTAAGGCTCTGGCACAGCCGAGCCAGGGCAGGATCTAGCCAGCCCTACTAGGGTGGGCTGGAAGAATGGCGGGTGGGCAACTCCAAAGTTTTTCATAAGAAGCAGTGCTTTTGAACATTTATTTATACCAGGGCCCACTATTTATTCGGCTTTCGGTTGAAAACCACTGATATTACCTTTCATTGTGTGGGCAGGATGCACGTTTGGGTGGGCTGTGCCCACCCCTGCCCCCCCTCTATATCCGACCCTGAGCCGAGCCACGACGTGAGTTGTGGCAATTCGGCTCTAACGTTCTATAATGTTTACAACGCATTATTGCGCGACGTGTTGTGAGTTTGTGTCACGGTCACGCTATGACGAAGCATGTTGGTTACATGCTTTTAGCCAGCAGAGTTTATTATACAACATATTTAAACCGTGATGGATGCTGCCGATTTTATTTTAACCTACGCAACTTGGAATAACTATAGTCTACGTTCAAATGTCAACCTCTACGGCTGCAGCCATCATTATTGGTGACTGGTGAGTCATTAATTCATTGTAAATGAATTGTAAATTCAGCGTGATCATGATCAGGTAGCGCTTGACTGGAAGTTGTCTGGGAAGTTGGTAGTCTGTTGGCAGCCACGCATTTCGTCCGCCCCCCTCCCCTCCCCTCCCGCATAAAACGCGTGGCGTTTATCGACGGGCGATTTTCTTATTTCGGCACTGCCGGCATAAAAAAACTCGCCCGTCGATAACGCCGGCGTTTATCGATGCCGTCTGGAAGCCCCTGGTTAAATGAGTTAGTCTTTGTTCAGAGTGGAGGCAAATCCCATTTGTGCCTCATGTTGGATCTTTGTAGGACCGACTGTCCACACTTTTATTCGCAAGTGATCAGATTTGAGTTCAGACATCGTCGGCTCATCTACTTTGGTTGCTGTGGTAACAGCTTGCTGCGGGAGTAATGCTTTTATACCGCATGCTGGGTTATATGGCAGGGATGGACGCTCGCCGAAAATACACAATGTACATTGTACAAGCTCGTTTCCAGTATGAGCAGGGCCATCGTACAGCTACAACACACCGGTAGCATCAATCGTGTCTTCAGAAATCAGCAGTGTGTTTCAGATCTGATTCTCGAAATCGGTTTGCATAACTGTCTGTTTAATGAAGGGGTTTTCAAACAGGTGGTCCGGGGACTACCAGTGGTCCGTGAGAGGGTTCCAGGTGGTCCCCAGGCTAAATGATGTAAAGTTGGTTAACCAAATGTAACTCTTTGAGTGTGTAAGAATGAAATGAAGTTTGGTTTGGAGTTAAAATGTTCACCATCCGAATTAGCTATCTGAATATAGAACATAATGGTCATTTTGATGTGTATGTTTGCCTGTTTTGTAATCCAGCCTGGAATTGTGGACAAATGTAAGCTGTGGGATTAGTTTCCTTCAGAATTATGCAGTGACTTCAGGAAGTGTGCAGGAGGACCTATTCTCTACTCTCAGCACGCACACGCACACACGCACACACACACACACACACACACACCCACACACACACACACACACACACAATCAGAGTACCACACACCGCATGAGATCAATTACGGGGTCATGCTATCGTGATGGCAGGTCCGCCCCAATCAACACCAGGGTTTGCCTACCCATAATCCTTGGGTGTTGAAGAGGCGCCGGGCCCAGGCCCCTCCCAGCAGGGGAGGGATATGGAGGAGACCCCGTCCAGCCTGCATGCTGCCTGGCTGACTGCCAGGTGTCTGGAAGGTGTTTGTACCCTGCTGTGAGCACATGGGGTGCTAACCTCATCGATATTGATGAGCAACTCCAAATTAGGCTGTGTCCTTATGGAGCAGAGGAGGTGTGTGTGTGTGTGTGTGTGTGTGTGTGTGTGTGTGTGTGTGTGTGTGTGTGTGTGGTGTGTGTGTGTGTGTGTGTGTGTGTGTGTGTGTGTGTGTGTGTGTGTGTGTGTGTGTGTGTGTGTGTGTGTGTGTGTGTGTGGTGTGTGTGTGTGTGTGTGTGTGTGTGTGTGTGTGTGTGTGTGTGTGTGTGTGTGTGTGTGTGTGTGTGTGTGTGTGTGTGTGTGTGTGTGCGTGCGTGCGTGCGTGCGCGAATTCCACCCATTTTCTTTTTTTTTCTGAGAGTGTACAAATGGAACCAAATGGACCCGCTAGGGTCCATTTGTTTTTTTCCTCTTAAGTTATATTAATGACAATGCCTAATTGTATCCATAAAGGTAAATGACCAAAAAAACAGAGGCCTACCTTTGCCCCAAAAATATTTTATATGTGAGAAGTGGGGGGACGCCGCCCCCCCGCGTCCCTCCTCCACTACATCCCTGTGTGCGCTCCATCCTTGACATGCCACGTACATCCATCAGATACGGGGCAGCAGCATTTGTTTTGTTTAGCCTCCGAGGGCTGCCTGGGTTTCTGTGGTCTGTCCACAGAGTGGATGGTCATGCTGATAAACACACGGCCCATTGTAGCCTGTGCTGCTGCTGCTGCTGCTGCTGCTTCATGGCTTACACTGCAGCTCCACACACTCAGCACACATCAGGAGCCAGTTTGAGGTACATCCACACACGTCATGCTCTAAAATGTACGGTCCGGGGCGAAGCATTATCTGATCTTGATAATGGGAGGCATTTTGGGTCCAGGGGAGGGATAGTACTTTTCAACGAGGGGGACGTCATGCCACAGTTGGTGTGTGTAGGGCTGGGGCATTGTTTTGGGAGATGGGAAAGAAAAATAACATTTTATGTCTATATCAGGGATTTTCAACCTTTTTGATACCAGGGCCCACTATTTATTCAGCATTTGAGCCACAGACCACCATGTGAGGAACTATTACCCCCATGGACCCTCAAACTAAAGATTTACTTTTGCTTTTGTCCACAATACCAGGCTGGATTTGAGAAATAAAACAGTCAAACATGCTGTAGATTAAAATGACCATT
>CM076978.1:16984594-17007094 GCA_039105355.1 Benthosema pterotum
ACCACTACCAAACTAATGGCTGCTATGTGAAGGTATGAGTTGACTCTCCACTGCAAATCGAAGTGTACTTCAGCTAGCTGCTCTGTTTACGTTTCCTCTCAGAGTGTCCACTTCAGGTGGGCGGCTTGCTCTGCACATACATACAGTACACAGTCAACACACTCAATATCCCCCTGATTCCAGCAGCTGATCCAAATGAGCTGAAATTAGCCTTTTACCGGGGCTTGCATCTCACGCGCCCACTGGCCCCTGCGCTCAATAAAGCCTCCTGTGGTATGGATCCACCCTCCCTGATTCCTCTGCCACGGCACTTATCGGCAATAATCTGAAACTGTCCCAATCAATCCCAACCCATCCAACAGCCTGCATGAGGTCTGCTGCTCCACAGAGCCTATAGCCAGGCAATAACGGACTTTCTTTCTTGCTTTGCTTTTTTTCTTTTGGCTCTAGAAAGGCTTATTGAATATAATGGATAAGATGACCATAGTACTTCTCAGCACTCACCAGCCCACATTTCCCTGTGTGTTTGTGTGTGTGTGTGTGTGTGTGTGTGTGTGTGTGCGTGTGTGTGTGCGTGTGTGTGTGCGTGTGCGTGTGCGCGTGCGTTTTCAACCCCCGGGACGCACGTGCATGTTTCATCAGTAATTTCCTGTCAATTTCTGCCTATTAATTATTTCTCTGCCGCCAGCTCTTAGCATTAATGAAGTTAACCTATGCCGCCATCCGCGTTCACTTTAAGAGAAGGAGTTTAACTGAGGCGTTGCATAGCAACCGGATCAATGCTAACACACTTACCTGCCAAGACGGAGGTCCCCGTCCAACATTCAATGTCGTTTCCGGTTAGTGGTCCAGCTGCCGTGGAGCTCAGTCATACACAGAGTAAATGCTGTGGTCTGTATAGGGACCTATGAGAAAAATAATATAAATACACTTAAATAAGTTAGTAGAATGACATTAACTGTGCTTGTTTCTACTCTGATATCACTCCTGATTCTGTCACGTCCTCAGACACTCAGAGCTTCATTCCAACCTCAGATTGCATTGTTCTTTTTTATTGCTCTTAGTGTAACGCATGTCTGCATCATATTATCCATGAACAATATTAAAAATAATGATCATCCTAATCATCATCATGAACTTAATTACCGTAGCACTTTTTGAAAATGGTGTCAGCGCTGTTAATGAACAATAACGTCAATCATCCATTTATCCATTTTAATTTCTCTCTCTCTCTCCACGTCACTCTTTATTGAGGCCTCTCTCTCTTTCTCCCTCTGTCTGTTGGCTGTTTTCCGGTTCCAGTCCAGTTGTGAAGAACAGTGTGGTGTAGATTGAGGTCAGCTTTGACCATCTGGACTATCTGAGACGTCCACAGCAGGTGCCTGTAGTGTGTGCGTGTGCGTAGAGTCTAGTGATGATGTCACAGCTGCTAGCACTTATCTGCCCAGTGCACACTGACCTCAGACAGACTTTCTCTTTGCTAAGCGACCGTCACTGTCTGCGTAACAGCCCCCCCCCTCCCAACCACACACACAAACACACACACTTCTCCCCTTTGAACACAACCAATTGTGTTCATTGGAAGCCAAAGGCACAGCTGATGGATAGTAACTTTCAGAGGCTTGAAGTGGCCTGGTAATGGTAATGTGAGGATTCTACTAGAAGTTTCTACGTGGCATATGATGGTCACCTGTTGGACACAATATGGAATCCATACATGTGAGGCTCTCTCATGGCAATGTGTTCATGGATTCACATTTGCCTGCCCTGTAATAATTGGGCCTATGAACTCCCTCAGTGTCTGGAATTAAAGGGGAATTCACTGCTTTGGGTGGTTTAGAACCCCCCACACTCCCCCCCCGGGTCTGCCCCGGTAATGAGATGTGCACATGAACACGCTCTATGGCAGGGGGAAGTACAATAGGCCAAAGAAAAAAACATAACTAGGGTTGTTTGACCTCACGGGCTCACTGGCGACAGGGAGGTTGATCAAAAAGTGATATTTAAATAAGGTGAAATCACTGAATTTGCCTTTAATTTTGAATTCAATTGCACTTATCATCGGCAGAGACAGACATCAGTAGTCGGTGGCATTCAAACATTGTAAATGGCATGGTACACATAACTGCAGCATCTGTTCACCTCACATGATGTGTCGGTACCACAGTTGGTTGCAAGTATTTCTGGATCAAGGCCCACTTGAAATTCTTGAAAGCGTTTGTGGCTACGGGCATTTATGTAGTATACATCCTACCTCTCTGCAAGAAATACCATGACATTTTATTTTATATTAATATTAGCCTGTTGTTCAGATCTTGGCCCACTTGTGATATCTTAGGACACCACAGTGGGCTGTGGGCCCCAGGCCACAGGTTGGGAGTCACAGATCCACAGTGACTCAATGCTTTCTTTGCGCGTGTATTTGTGGTGTTAATGTAGCATGTCACGTCAGTCATACTTGGCCACAGCAGACGTAGAAGGGAAATGGGGCTTGACATGATTTTCTTATTGCTAATTTACTGTATCTGCCCTCCTATAGTAGTGGGATTTAAACCAACAGAGGCCTTTCATCTGGGAGCTGCCCAAATATCAGCACAATAGTACTGTACACGTTACACGTTTGGGTATTTATCCAGAATGGCTTACAGAATCAAGATCTGACTGTCTGCCCTCTATACAGAGATAACATACCACTGTTGGCAGGAACCTTTCATCTTCTGTTTTGCTTATTTGTTGTTGTTGTTTGTTTTGTTTTTTTTTTCATAAAAAATGGAGCAGCAAAAATATTAGGACTATTACATTCACATTGAGCTGTTTGAAATACTTGCCATTAATATATGATTTTAACTGTATTAACTGATGTCTAGACTTCTGCTCTGGTTGTGTTGATGAATCCAATGAATCCAAAAAATAGCTTCAATTGTGTCGTTGGTCCATTTCTAAAATATTAGCACATCCTTCATTCAAAAATCTATCCCTTTAAGGCTACTGTACTTACAAATGATATAGGCTTACAAATGGAGTGGTTTTAATATTAGTTTGTATTATGTACTGTATGTTTTGGGGGAAACAAAAGTTGCCCATATAAAAACAAACAGCAGGTTTGGGTTCCAGACAGGCTGTATACAGTACCTGTGCAGGCAGCAGCCTGTACTGTATGATCTCTGGCCTATCGTGTTATATAGTGTTAAGTGTCTCAGATCCGCTTAAATAAGCCGTAATTATCGCAGGTGGAGATGGGTACAGTATGTGTTAAATCCTGCATGGGAGAATAGAGGACTGGATTAATACAGGAGATGGACAGTGTGGGAGACAGAGGGACGTACAGACAGACAGACAGACAGACAAAATAAGGAATATGCTGAGTTACCTGGTTCTCTGAGATCCCTTAATGACAGGCGTATTCATCAGAAACAGTCATCTCCTAGTTTGCATGTAAAATGCGTGTGTGCACGTGTGTGTAGGTGTGTGCATGTGTGGATGCGTTTGTGAGCTCTGGCTGTGTCCTCATCTATTTCACACACACGCTGGCATATCCATGGCTTCGTGCGGCATGAGAGGTGACACCGGGAGGCTCATTAGGTGTGATGTGCAGGACGTGCCGCGCGTTGGATTACCACGCAGATGTGTTGTAATGGATTCACATGACTTTCATATCATACCCCCCCCCCCCCCCCCTCCACACACACACACACACACACACACACACACACACACACACACACACACACCGCTGATGAGCAAATCACCCATTCATTCGTTGTAACGTGTCAGCATAAAATGCCTCACTCCGGTGAAAGCGTAGGAGGGGGGGATTTGTCTGAATGTACATCTGTGATACACGTCTCTCGTCTTTCTTTATGTTTTAATTGGTGATCATGTTTGTTTATAGGACAAACAGGTTGTGAGATGGTGCTGAGGACGACGTTTTGTCATCTTTGCATGCTGAGGCATAAGACACCGTAAAGTCGTGTCCCTATTCTGGGGGGAACACTGAGAGAAGACATTTGGAGGGAAAAATGCAGCCCAGGAATACCCTGGTCTCAGTGTTATGTCATCAGTTCATCAAACTCATGTTGTATGGCAACTCCGGTGGTGATTACCAACTCCAGCGGTGATTCTAAGTAATACTCCTGACTGTATGTCACTGTTGGTTTGAGTCATAGAAGCTGTTATGGTAGTGGAATATACAGAACTAACACACAGACTGAAGGAAAACAATAGCGCCAAGAAGCAGTGAGGGACCACACAGTGTGAATGTGAAGACATGTAGAAAATCTTCTGGTTCACTGGTTCACGTAGGGTACGTGAAAGGTTTTACCACAAAATACATTGAATCACTTGAGATTGTGTAACCCAGCATATGTGTCAACAGCGAGGCCTTGGCGCTTGGAGGTGGACAATATCTTTACAAATAGACTTGTAAGATATGGGGAGTGCTAGTAGTGCAACTTTTGATATGACTGATGCCTAAAGATAAGGATTAAGGGAGCTGGGCTGACTGCCTGGGCGAGGAAGGGTCAGGTCTGACCTTATACAGTATATGATCGCAGACACATGCACTCATACACACAATGGAGATAAGCCGTCCGTTAATGGGGTTGTGTCACGATCCCTTTTGTCCTACTGAAGCACCTGCTGTGCTGCAGAGATGGGAGAGAGCACCGCGTGGTCACACTCGACTGGCCACCACACCTGCTGAGGTATACATACAGCCCCTGTCAGGATGGCCTGATCCTCTGGTCTGCAAGCTTATAGCATCAATATACTTGGACCAAAAATAATATAGCCGACAAACACCGTCCCTCAAAGCCTGAATATAAGTTACCACCTGGATTGAAACCAAACAACTACCGCTAGGCCAAAGGGGAATTCACAGATATTAGACATCTGGGCTCGGAGACAGATTTATTAGTATATTATGAAAAACAAAAACAGACACACATTTCAAAGTAATGTGTGGAGGGAATATCAAGGTCCCTGCACTCATTCAACTCATGCATATTTTCCGTTATATGAGATCCATGAATGCCAACTCACTGAAACACACAATGGATGGATGTCAGATGGCTCTTCTCTTCTCTTCTCTTCTCTTCTCTTCTCTTCTCTTCTCTTCTCTTCTCTTCTCTTCTCTTCTCTTCTCTTCTCTTCTCTTCTCTTCTCTTCTCTTCTCTTCTCTTCTCTCTTCTCTTCTCTTCTCTTCTCTCTTCTCTTCTCTTCTCTTCTCTTCTCTTCTCTTCTCTTCTCTCCTCTCCTCTCCTCTCCTCTCCTCTCCTCTCCTCTCCTCTCCTCTCCTCTCCTCTCCTCTCCTCTCCTCTCTCCTCTCCTCTCCTCTCCTCTCCTCTCCTCTCCTCTCCTCTCCTCTCCTCTCCTCTCCTCTCCTCTCCTCTCCTCTCCTCTCCTCTCCTCTCCTCTCCTCAGGTCTCCCTTAGGGATTACAACATAAAATACAATACCAACACAAAGCAAAACACACAATACATTAAATACTTCAACACAAGCAGCCGCAGACCTTTGTCAGTGTTTAACGTCTGGAGTAAACTTTTGTTAAGGGGATTAGTGCTCCAGTTTAATGTCATTCCATGACCATGAAGCATAAAAACCAAAAGCCATCCTCCAGAACTCTCTGAAGGAGACGAGGGCCTGACAATTGTAATCATACATTTCCAAATAAATAGCAACAGGAGGGAGTGATGCAGCAATGGCTTTTTTCATGATAATGTGCCAATTAAGTCTTCTCTTGTGGACATTTAGCTTTATGCATGGTCTATTGCATGACTTCAACAACAACCAATGTTATTATTGGTTCTTACTTTAAGTCCTGTACAAATCTTGTCGGTCACATGACTAAAGAATTTAAATGAAAATGGCATGGGGGCAGCTTCGTCAAAAATGTTTGAGAACTGTTACATCCGGGCCTGCCGCAGTTGAAATACTTGGCTTTATAGTGCTGCGAAAAACGACACAACCTCTATCCATGTCCAATGTCAGCATGAAACAATACCGTTTCCAGGGATGAGATCAGCTGGTGTGCTGTTCCTCTCAGGAGGGTAACACCTGAGCCACCCATAGGCAATTTTAGGTTCTCCCAGCAGGGGGGGGGGGGGGACTTTTTAGGCTACTTTATGTGCCAAACACACAGCTGGATGAAGGATCTTTCCACTGTAGAGGATAAACTTTTTGATGACTATGGAGTCATCTTTGCATTATGACTGTGGAGTCTATTCATGAATGTGCGCATTAATAGAGTAATAGACTTCAAGGAGAGACTTTATAAATGGCCTCTCATTGAAGCTCTCTCTTCAATCTCTAATTAACATGAGCTGTGTGGTGCTGCCCTATAGATACAGGGTAAAGTCAGGATTTACTAGCCTGGAATCCAATCTGATTTGCTGTGTATCTGAAACATAACTTGGTAGTCTGGCCAGGAGACTATCCCCACAGGTATAGACGGAGCAGGGGCGGAGTGGGCTTGGCCAGGCCATCTGGACTTTGCCTTTTGCCAGGCCACAACCCCCAACCCCCAAACCTTTAAAGGCTACTCCTTTAAAGGTTTATTTTCAAACGAACCTGTGCATTACCATTGTTCGTCACTAAATGGCGATTCTAGATAAATATTATTATCCTTTATAAGAGGCACAACATAAGCTTCTACATTGGACAACATTAGACCAAAGAAGCCCTGGACACCTGCCTAGACCTGCCTAAAGGCACTGGATATCTAAAAAAGGTACTGCATATCAGAGTCATGCAGAGTCAAGCAAAAAAACAAGTGGAAGTGCTTTGGTTAAATTGGACCTCCTTGTCTGGGTGCACACCACCAAAAATACACAGACAAGCAGATGGTGTGCAACAATAACAGTAATAGTAATAATATAATAACAAGAAAATAGCAATAGTGATGATAATAATAAAAATAACAGACTGATCAGTTGCTCACACTGGCATCTGACTACAACATATACTGTATACCTGCCTATATACTGTACCTGCCTAAAGGCAGGTCTATGTCTAGGTACTGCATATCAGAGTCAGATTGAGGTTTCCCTTAGAAGCAAAAAAAACAAGTGGAAGTGCTTTGGTTAAATTGGACCTCTTGCCTGGGTGCACACCACCAAAAGCATACAAAATGAAACCAAATGGACCCGCAAGGGTCCATTTGGTTTCATTTTTACACTCTCAAGAATTAAAAATATTCCTCATGTGAATTATCCCAAGTCTACACACCTTCCAGGCAAGCATCTAGCGCATTCTAATACATTCTGAAGTGCCACTAGTGCATTTTGGCAGTTGGCAACACTGGCCACCACACACACAAGAACATACAAAACATGCATTAAGATGCAATTCATTTTCGTAGGCCTACTATAGGCAGCCCATTTATCAAATCTGAAATGAGCACATATGTCCCCGAAAAAACAATATTTTCAATTGGTTTTAATATAGTCTGTTATCCTCTCAGCTCTCACTTCGCAGCAGTGTTACTACTGCTACTTACTTGTTGATGGGGGTTGCACGTCTTTGTCAGATAACGACGGCTCCTTTTATTTGGGGGAGAGGAGGGAGGCTGCCAAACATTTCGGTCAATTTATAACATTTTGCCCCTTCTTCTTCAAGGGCCTTTCTCCTCTTGTCCCTCTCTCGTTCAGGCCCACCTTTCATCTTTTTCTTATCCATTATCCGTTGTTTACTTTTTTGATTACTTTCTAGTCGTCAATCTGATCAATTGCCTCTCGCTCTCCTCCTCCTCCTCCTCACTCGACACGCGACAGGCATGCTTCTGCAGCAGAGGCAGAGCCATCTAATAGAACTGACATTGAGGGGTCAGAAACTGAGCGCTCGGGCGCTGATCATGCAGCCTGAATGACGACCTTGTCCCCTTTTTCAATAGAAGTCTATATAGAACAGCCTCCATTGGACTGGCCCCATGAAGTGAACCGAGTTTGCATAACTATCTCTGTCTATGCTCTAAGCGACAGGCAGGGGTGTGTCCCCCACTGATCCCAGGCCAGCTGGGAGCTGCGTAGCGCTGCCTCTCACTGTCCTCGCTCTCTCCGGTCCGACGCATCATGCAGGTGCAAGATATCAGGTTACAGCCAGTCACTCACACTGCTCAACTAAACTCTGTAGTACTAGGACACCTTTTATTTTTGGAAGGAGAAACACTAGTTTGCCTGGCCAAGGGCTGGCCTGGGCCTGGCGCTCTGGCCTGCCCTGGACGTTTCAAAGAAAAACATTTTTATTTTTTATTTTTTGTACCCCGTCCAGGCCACTAAGTGGCGCAGGCCACCGGGAAAAGTCCCGGTGCTCCCGATGGCCACGCCGCCCGTGAGACGGAGCATAAGGCAGTTGAAATGTAGCCCAGGATTCCGATACTTGGGTGAGCAGAGCGGGCGGAAGTTGCACGGTTGGTACGCGGTCAGTGGTTCCTCAAAGTACTGACTTAATTACTTAATAATGACTTAATGATTTTGGTTGTGTTTTTTTGTGATTTGACAAAGATTTAAGAGACTCTTTATTGTAACAAGTACCACATTGTAATCCATATCAGAACTTGTTTTGTATTTTCTTTTTCTGCAAAATAGAGTTGAATTACAGTAGGCTGACACATTTAGGACATTTATTTCTTTAATAGCTCAATGGTCCAGACTGTTATAGTAATGCCATTTGACCATCAAAGTTTATGTTTCCTGTATGTAGAGCTCAGTGTGTGTGTACATGAGTAAGGGCGTGTGCTTGTTTCCAATTCCCTGCATGAGTATGTGCATGTTCCTATCTTGTTGTGCTGCAAAAGCGTAAGTCTACATGCGGTTGTGCATCTCGTGTGTGTGCGTGCACGCATGCATGCCTGTGTGTGTACTGTACATATGTACTGTACATGTGTGATAGAGGAGACATTTATGATGCAGGAGGGAGACTTCAATTTCCCAGCTTTTATGAGACAAATCCAGACATAGTCTACTTGATTTCTGCAGCTAAAAGTAAAATACGAGTACATACAGTTTCACTTTTCCTCCCCTTGGCCAACACACAGCATGCTATACGACCCTTCACAATATTGTTAATACAATTTATTGTCAACACACCCACTGTGGTGGACAACCGGCTAGTGCTTGAATACTTAGAGTAAGTATAGGTTTCCTGCTTAAATATTACTCAAGTGAAACTTGCTCACTTCACTTTTTAAAACAAGATTTTTTGTTACTAGTATTCAATGTGCAAATAACATAATTTTATTTTTATTTTATAGGGCATTTAAAAATAAGTGTATATTTTGTTGTGGTTAATGCATAAGATTACATCTTTCCCTTCTAAAAATGTAGTATACTGTAGACAAAAGTACAATGTGCCTTTGGAATGTACAGTAATAATATAATAATAATAAACTTTATTTTTATAGCACCTTTCATCTCAACGAATGCAGCGCAAAGTGCTTTACAGGCAGAAATAAATTACATAGACATAAAAGTAGCGTAAAAGTGTATCAGTAGCGTAAAAGTGAATCACAAAACAACAATACTCAAGCAAAGAATACGTATTGACATAATTCAAGTGGATGTTCTTAGTTACTGGCCACCACAGGATAAAAGGATACATTTATTTTTCCTGATCAGTTTCCGAGGTATGCCAGATATTCAGACAAACATCAAGAAGAATCAGACAGCACTCTCAAAGAGGGTTCTCATTACTGCATTTGAATGTTTGTTGCAAATACCAGAGTTGATTTATCTGTACATATATCAACGATGTCATGGTGTGTGCGATCCAGTCTTTTGTTTGACACTAGATCAGACTCATGTTTGGGTTTGTGGAATCGAGACTAAATTCCAGAGCAAATAAACAAGTAATGAGAACCACTGGTGGTATAGTGGCACCTGTGTACACTGCAACACGATGATGTATGATGAGTTAATGTGAGAGGCAACTGTCTGACTAGAGAGCCTATAGCACAGCAACCTATTGCCCGTCACCTGTTTCCAATCCAAACCTCTGCCAAGTAAAGACACATTGGTATCCATTGTTTTATCATTGTTAGGACTGGGCCAGGAATTGAACCCCCAACCACGTCTCAGGCACTTTAAACCCAAGGCCACTGGCGTGGCGAGTCGCACACACATTACCAAAAACTGCATCGACTTGAACTTGAATCAGAAAGCCGTCGAGATTCTGTTTACACACCCATGAATCAAGTAGTCAGCATAAAACCCTGATTGGCTGCAGTTAACATATTTGAAGCACAGCACAGTTCCCTCATAAGGCCTGTTCCTCATGAGAGAAAACTCATAAACTTCAAGACTAACCCAGAATGATAGATTCACAAATCTCTTCCAAATGGACTCTAAGGCACTTTGAAAGGAGGGGGCCGTTGTGTAGCATTTCTTGTTTGTTGTTCCATCAGATGAATGAGCGCATTGCATGCTAAATTGAATTATTCAGTGATAGCTGAATAATAATAGCGTTGTGCTGGAGCTCTGCTTGCCACTATAGGGAGCCAAGCGCTGTGAACAGCAGATTAGCTGCTTATGGATCTGATTGCCTCGGGCCCTTCTTGCATTTTTGCCATTAATACCAATTTACAGGGTGTTGTTTACAGCGGTAGCTGTTGCATCTACCCTGCACTGATAGCCTATATACCGCACACAATGAAAACCCACCCCATGTAGTCATCAGGCAATCGTATTGCACAGTTATGTCTATGAAAACAACTTTGCAACATCGTGTTGCATTCCTGGATGTTGTGCATACTTTACCCACTTTCAACCTGGTGTCCCTACTTTGAACTTGGCATTATTATGTAAATAAATAAATAAATAAATAAATAAATAAATAAATAAATAAATAAATAAATAAATAAAATCATTATCATTTTCATGAAAGCTTTGAAAACAAGGCTATGAATTTTAAAAATGCGAAAATAAATTACCTACCGCCTCAAAATACAGTATAGTGCCAAGCAAAGTGTGTTCAGAGTGGCTTATTTCACTTGTACGAAAGGCTTATGTGGTTGTACTCTGGATTTAATATGAGAGGGAAATACTGTTCACTTTAATGAGAAGTAGTCGGGTTGTATTGAAACACATTTGTGCTTCCTAAAGGATGAGCTGGATTACTATTTGAGTGACCTCATCACAAATATATACACAAATACAGTATATAATTTGTGTATAGGCAGAAATGGGCCAGGTTCAAATTGAAATGGGAAATGTTATTGTGCTATAGTGTTTATTTAATTTCAGGTATGTAAAGTATGTAAAGAGGGTTCTCATTACTGGGTTTGAATGTTTGCTGCACATAGTTGATTTATCTCTAGAAATCGTTTGGCGACCGCGACCAATAGTCGCAAACGCTATGAAAACAGTTGTGACGAATTTATGTTGTTTTCTGACTGCTGTGAAATCATGTTGCAACCACACCAATGGTTGGGGGTTAAGGTTAGGTTTAGGGGTTAGAGTGAGGTTTACTAGCCACCGAAGAGCGGTCACGACCGTTAGCCGTATTATTTGTGCTTCCTAGAGGATGAGCTGTATTCTACTTGAGTGACCGGATCAAACACAATTATATTGTTGAAAATCAGCTAGATTTTCATTTTTAATGCATAAATTCGTGGCCCTGGTTCAAATTTAAACTGAAAAACGGTTACTGCTAGATAAAGTATATATTTAATTTCAGGTGAATTGTAAAGTAGGCATACAGGAGGGCGAGATTCACTTGTAGCAGCAGATCGCATACTGTGTTAATCCATATCATCTATTTATAATCAACCTTTTATGATATGAGACAGCAGAAACAAAGTTTATTTCAGAAAGAAGTTAGAGGAGTATACTTGTGTAGATGTTTTGCTATGTTGGACAGAGATGAAGGCTTGCACTCTGCAGGGGCGTACGTTGGAATGCGTCAGGAACGAGGGCACACCGAGGTTGAGGGACCTGAGAGACGAAGACTGAGAGAGAGAGATTACAAAGCAACTGGTTCCTCTTTCTTGTTCCTTCGCCTCTCTTCTTCTTGGTGTTCGTCTCGATGGCTTTTAAACGGTTCAAAAGTTTATTATGATTCCGCCGAGTCCAAAAACCACAAGCTGGAGCGGAGGAGGTGTCATTTACATCGAGAGGAGACGGAACGCGCCAGAGAAAAACTAACATCAGCTCCGAGCGATGATTGTTGCTTTGTTTTGGTGGCTTGTGATGAACAGTTCTGGCTTTCATTAAGTCCATGTTCTCTCAATGGAGCAAGAGAGAGGGATGAGAGAGAGATGAATGATGGAGAGAGAGAGAGAGAGAGAGAGAGAGAGGGAGAGAGGCCTCATTACAACTGACTGAAGGAAGAGGGATGCGGAGAGGGAGAAATTAACAGATAATTGACGTTATTGTTTATTAACAGCTTCAGCAGTTTGTCACCGTTTCAAAAAGTGCTGTGCTATTTAATTTTGATGACGACGATTATGATGGTGATTATTTAAAAATAATGTTCGTCATAGAAAATAGATGGCAGAGCTGTAGGCTATTATTCCGAGAGTAAATACATGACAAAAGACAATCTGAGAAGATGCGACAGTCAGGAGGGATATGAGAGTAGAAACGACATGGAAATAAGTGAATATACTCTACTGACTTACTTATGTGTCTGTTTTAATAAGCTGCTGTTGGCAGGAAATTGCCTCTCAACTATAGGCTCACACACACACACACACACGCATACACATGTGGCCGTGCAGGCCACAAGGCCCGACATAATTGTATTAATTGTTAACATAATGACGCATTTATGTTTAATGTGTACCTTCTGGTAATTACAGTGGAGGTTCCTCAAGGCTCCTCCGCCCCGCCACTCTTTCATGGATATCGCCTCTTTATATTCTTTATAGTTCTCCTTCTGTATTCTTCTCTTTTCTCTGCCTCTCGGCTGCATCAAAGACCCTTTCTCTTCTTTCTCCCGTTTCTCCCGTTTTGCGTCTGCGTCGTTTATCACAGGTCTTTCTCAGGTGCTCCGTATACATATAATTAATGCCTCACAGCTACACAGCCAAAAGCCGTCGAGCCAAACGGTTAAAAAACGCCGTCGTCTCTGAAGTCGTCTGATGGATGAAAACGGTGAATTTATGCTTTGCGTTAAGCTGCTTGGAAGTTTGGAACAGGGCGGTGGGTGGAGAGGAGAGGGGGGGGATCTCTCTTTTCAGGGGCTATATATTTTCTCTCGCGTGGATATTTCTGTTTTTAATAAAGGAGCTGGGGGAGACGGCGAGAACAATATGGCAGTTCAAAGGCCATTCAAGCTCGAGCTGGAATTATAATATGAGAAGAAGAGAGAGAATTCTCACTATACGAGAGCGGGGAGGAAAAATGCTGCAGTTTCCAATTGAATTGGATACAGTTGTTTAATACTGACCAGACTTGTAATGACGATCTAATGGGCTTGTGCTGCCATGGTGGGTTTGGCGGTTCCGCTGAAACGCGCGGCTAATGCTCGATGTATGCTCCACCGCGCGTCGGAAATAGCAGACCAATAAGCTCACGGCGCATCGCATCGGCAACCGCGTCGCGGGCTTGTAGATCTGCTGTTTTCATCAGTCTTCGTGAGGAAGTACATGATTCTTCTTCTTTGCGTCACATCATGGGAGGGTCAGGGTGGCTCCGTGTGGGAACGATCCCATGATGAAAATAGCCGCAATTAAACACTGTATATAGGCTCCATTCACTGTTTGTTTTCAGAGGAGGAGAGCGAGGAGAACAACAGAGGCATTATTACTCCTATTGATGAGGCATTGATCTGCAGCGGTAGGACATAGTAATCAAGCAGAACATCTCCAGCGTGTCCCTGGAGGGGGTGGGCAGCACCGCGACTCCCTCTCTGCTACCTGCTGTCCAGGAAGATAAGGAAGAGTGTGCGTGTCAGGGGCGGATCTAGGCATGGGCATGGGGGGGGGCAATGCCCCCCTAAATGCCCACTCTGCCCCATCAAGCATGATGGCATGATGCAAAATAACCCAAGATATTTCAAAATAAAAGTGCTTGTATTGAAAATGATTTGGAGCACTACTATAGTACTGCTACTAACTAACTACAGTTGTCACACTACTAAACCAACTGCATTTCACCGTTGAAAACAGAAAACTCTCTGAGACCTTTAGCTTTATGCATGCTGCGTGTCTGTTCAACAACAACTTCAACAACTGATGTTATTAAGTAACTGAAAATGGTATGGGTGCGGCTTCATCCTAGCATAAAGCTATAAAGCGATAAAGCTGCCCCCTACCATTTTCTCCTGCCCCAGCCCCCCCCCCCCCCCCCATTTGGGAAAGTTTACATCCGCCCCTGGTGCGTGCGTGCGTGTGTGTGTGCGCGTGCATTCCAGCAGGCACGCACAATTATTATTAACCCTGGTGCACGTGCACTTGAGGTTGCATGCGTGTGCCATGCACACGTTTCCTCCTGTACATGCGTCTGTAGTACGCTACAGTGTGTCTAGCCGCTCGTGTTATATGATCCATGATGCTTCTTCATCCGCAATCTACATAATGCACATTTCGTCGGCCAGGCTTGGATGTCTCATAACCAGGCCCCCGATCGATCGCTCAAGGGCAGACATTAAAGTGGCAGCGTCAGCACTGGCCTGGCGTTATATTGGCAGATCACATGACGTGCGTTGGGGGAACGTTGCCATATCGCACATGATAGATTTTCAAAGCGTATTGATCCATAAAGGGAGAGAACGCCCCGCAGGCTGCAATATGTAGTTATTGACGTGACTCTGGCAGCTCTGGCACGACCGCCAGCCAATGAGATATGCGTGAGATATGCATCCGAGGTGCAAGTTCAACACCTCACTCTGCTATGCTGGGGGTATGTATGTGTGCTCACGTGCATGTTTGTATTTGCGTGTGTGTGTGTCTGTGTGGACAGGATAGGTGGCTGCGGTGGTTCTGCGCTGTGTTGCGGCATTGCCGCAGTTGTCTCGCATGGTTGACACAAACCAAATGGACCCTTATAGATCTGTAACTCTTGAGAGTGTTAAAATGAAACCAAATGGACCCTTCCGGGTCCATTTGGTTTAATTTTAATTTTTTTTTATTTTTTTTTTTCAAGAGTTAAATTAAATTTAAAACATCTGAATGACTTAATCTATACAATTAGACATAATCTATACAATTAGAAAATGTAGAAGAATTGTTATTTTGACCAACATTTTGCCAGTTATATCTCCTAAATTGTAGACAGAACTTGAAAATCTTTGCTTTTGGGTCCGAGAGACTGAACTCAACATCAAAGGTGGTCCGTGGCTAAAATGCTGAATAAATAGTGGGCCCTGGATGGTGGATGTCTTGTCTGTCTGTGGTGATCATTCTGCCTTCTAACCCTCTGTGCAAAAACATCCGGGTCGTGAGTCCCAGATGAACTGCTCTCCCTTTGAGGGGTCGAATCTGAGATATTACGTTTTACCTTTTGAATGTATAGCATAGAATGCGTGTGGGTGCAAAAGATATTCAAAAAGGCCACGTCCATTTTGTCTCAAATGATATGAGACATAACAGCGATCGGCAAGTTATACGTTCAGATCAAATATTGGATTCAAGAATGTAGCGTTGAATGGATGTTGTGCAGAGAACAGGTAATTATATTTAGCTTGGTGACGGGGTGGGTAACAAGCTGTTTTTTGTAGGTTTTGGAAGCAGAACGGTTCACACAGTCGTATAGAAGTCGACTTTCCTCGAATCAGTGAATAAATAACGTCACCTTGAGCCACCGGCCAGCCGAGTGTCCTCAGTCCTCCCTCGCCTCCGGCGCCGCGTCCTCTTCAAACAGCTGCTCATCCTGCCTTTGTCTGCGGCCAACTCCGGCCGCCGGCCCGTCCCTCCGCCCGCCCGTCCCTCGCTGACCTCCGGGTCCTGCTGCCAATCGATGGCGCGCCGCTGTTAATCTTCATTACACATATGTGACCTTTTGCAAACTTCACTGCCCTTGCCTCTCATCTGATTAATACCAGCGCCCAGTAATTGGCCGTTAATTGGAGAGGAGAACTATTGACGTAAAGTGTGTGTGCCAAGGCCGTATAGGCAGAGCGATGGGGGAGAGCCGGCCTAGAGAGCGGCTGGGAGGGGGTTGGGTCTGGGGGCCTCGTATTGATGAACTAGGACTCGGGAGCGCGGCAACAATAGCCACGTGAAGGTTTCCATTTGTCATCGTTATCGCCCGGTCGTTCACGGTGGGGCCTTGGAGGTTCCGTCGTCTCCCCAGGGCGACATCGGGCTAGACGCCATCACTCTCTTTTTGTTAGTCGGATTGGTGGACAGGTGCAGGACGCTTCGGCCGCTGTCGGCCTATTAGAGCTAGATTTGTGTCTAAAGGTCCTTACAGTATGTCTTGTATACGTATCTTGTATATATACGACGTGGAACGAGAGGGAGTGAGAGAGAAGAGATTGGTGTAGTGGGTGGGGTGGTGGAGAGAGAGACACTAGAGGAAGAGGAGGGGGATAGAGATTCTGTGGAATAATGCTAAAGTTGAAGTCAGTCATTTTCCAGGCCTTTAGATTCTATATTATTATACAGCCTTCAGTCTCGTCGTACAGGTGTCATCATTTTGTCAACCCGCGGAAGTAAATTGCCAGCCGCCGCCTATAATGGGCAGTATGATCCATTTTTAGTTCTGTACTATCATTACGTGTGCCATTCAGAAAGCGGGTGCTGTCACTGTATTTGTGTCCCATTACGGCTAGATGAAGACAAGACATTCTTAATGCATTGCACTTGGCGACTGTGTGAGGCTCCGGGAAGTGGTATAGCTTGTGAAACTCAGTGAAACTCAGGATGGAGCCAACTTAACCGCTTCTCTGCGATTGCCGTGGATCTACGCGAATATAGTTATGACCGCTGCCATCGACTCGGATCTACGGCAGTTTTTGATTAGCAGCACTGTTGTATGATACGATCCTGATGCAAGCAGCCCTAGCCTCCTCTTGCCAGCTCAGGGACCCAATTAAGAGACGGACCAGAAGTATTATCCTGTGTGCCGGTTTAAAATGTCCAACCGGAAACATAAACCGAAATATGATATTGACTTTGAATATATGAAAATCGCTGGCAGTAGCTGGCTACAAAAATCCCCAAAAAATGCTGGCAGAGTAAGTATTAAGACACAGCTATATGGGGAAAAAGGTGCACCACCTCCTTCTTAGACACACCGCGGGCGTGATTGCAGGGCTATAGCAGCACCGCAGAGCTGACATCAGTGTTGATGGGACGCGCCAATGCGACTTTATTTAATAGGCATGTAGGATGGGTTTACTTAGTCATCCTAAACAGCCCTTATTGGAAGAGTAGTGCTGTGGATTCAGCAAGCCGAGAACAGTTATAGGGGTTAGATTATCTCGGATCGTCGCTGTTTTTGTTTATGTAATGTGCTTTTAATGTCTACTGTCTGCAGTGCATATACACCACAAATTGCTTCTTTGCAGGACAAGTCATTGAACAATGTCTGTAGTTTCTAAGTATCATTTTTAGAGCCGAGGGTCTTGTACAGGTGTCATCATTTTGTCGACCCGGGGAAGACATTGCCAAGTTAACTATCGTTTATAGTAAGAGGCAGCGTGTTCCATTTTTAGTCCTTGCACCAGCAGACTTTCAGAGAGAGCCAGAGACACTGCTGGAATTTCCAGTGCTGTAACAGTGTCTGTGGCATCGCAATGGAGGTGCGTTTGGCTGGCGGAGCGACCCGTTCGGTTACGCCGTGAAATCTATTCTCCACAGAAAGGAAGAATAATTAGTGCGACTGACCTTGGCTGCTCCCCACACATCTTCATTTATCATCGCCAGGGCAAGGAGACCTAAAAACGGAAGTGATAATGATTTGCACGGAGGCTGCTGCCAGGTGGAAACCTTGTACCGTTACTTTTTGGAAAATGGAGGAACAAATAACTTCCGATAGATCATATGATATATTATGAGGTGATAAAAAATAATCTACTAGTGGCTCACTCACACACACACACACACACACACACACACACACACACACACACACACACACACACACACACACACACACACACACACACACACACACACACACACACACACACACACTCACACACTAGGCACTAGATGGAAGGCCTTTTGCTAGAGATGCACAAAAAATAGCATAAAAAGATTAAATGTGATGATGTAATATTGCTCCCCCTTTGAGTGCATGTGTAGTAAAATGCTGACTAATAGGGTTTCCCCCACTTTTTTCACACTGGTTTGGCGTTATTTTTCCCTGACTCCTGCTGAAAGTATTGGACAGGAAATCAATGAGTCGTCTGCACTGATAGGCAGGAAGTTTAGTCCACACGCCGGCTGGCTCCAGCGTAGACGGATCCCATGCAGTGTTTGTGGCAAAATATATTGCAACACAGAATACTACTATTACTACTACAGCCGTGAGTAAATAAATGCAACATAGAAGTACTACTGCTGCTGGAATGCATGAATAAGAACACAGCATCATAGAAGGCTGCTATTGCTATGAGTAACACGAGATGGTGTTTATGCCCGCCAGCAATTCCTATATACCGGTGGTTTTCAACCAGTGGTCCGGGGACCACCAGTGGTCCATGAGAGGTTTCCAGGTGGTCCCCAGCTAAGTTGGTTACCCAGATGTAACTCTTGAGAGCGTAAACATGAAACCAAATGGACCCGTAAGGGTCATCTGAATCAGCCCAGGTCTACACAAGATTAATGGTCGTTTTTGATGTTTGACTCTTTTGGTTTCTCCGAAATCCAGTCTGGAATTGTGGACAAAAGCAAAAGAAATCTTTAGTCTTTGCGGTCTGTGGGGATAAAATTTCCTCTCATGTTGGTCTGTGGCTCAAATGCGAAATAAATAGTGGCCCCTGGTATCACAAAGGTTGAAAACAACTGTCAGTAGACTACTGCTGTGAGTGGCTGAGAAACAACATGTTTACATCAGCACCGTGTGTGTGTGTGTGTGTGGGGGGTGGGGGGGGGGGGGGGGTCTGTTTACCTTGACTGCTGGTTCAGAGTTCAGACAGGCATCTTCTGTACAGCTGCAGGACCAATTAACAGAGCCCTGGCAAACTCCTAAAGGTGAGGAGCATGTTTTGTCGAGTCGATGAAAAAACGCCCCAATGCAGGCATTACCTACTGGCCAGCAATCCCACCCCAGTGCCAGTTTGGCCCAGTGAGGATGGAGACGGTGGTGGTGGTGGTGTTGGCAGAGCCAGCCATGTTTTTTTTGCAGTGTCTGGGCTTTCTGTGAGCGTCTTTGTCTTGAATCAATCCAGTTGCTGATTGATGAATGGAAAAGAAAAGGGAGAAGGTGAAGGAAAAAAAAATCAAACTCTCTTTGATTCGTCTGCAGCGAGGGGAGGAAAACAGACGACGTGTGAGTAATAGTCTCCTGCCAGGCTTAACAAGGCAAGGTGAAATAAAGCAATGGGGACAGGAAAAGGGGAAGGTAAAGGTTGGAAAATGTCATCAATCACCAGGTTGTGTTGGATTCACGCCGTCGACAGAACCTCGCTGAGGGAAGAGGTTCTGAGATGTTTCATTCAAACGGCCGGGCGATGAAGTCACATCCATACCATTTTCAGTTACATGACTTATATTAGGCAAGTAAAGCGTCAATAATAACATCAGTTATTGTTGAATTTTCAACAAGCACGCAGCATGCATAAAGCTAAACGTCTGACTCAGAGTTTTCTGTTTTGAATGATGAAATGGTGTTGATTTAGTGGTGCGACAATTGCAGGAGTGTTTCAAATCATTTCAAATCATCGTGTTTGATGGGGCAGTCCGGGCATTTAGGGGGGCATTGCCACCCCAACCCCCATGCCCATGCCTAGATCTGGTCCTAATTTTTGGGTCATTTCTCATGTTTTTCATACAGTACAACAAATAGCATTTGTAGATCAAATGCATTTTTCCTCCACATGGTTCAATGTCTCAACTATAGGTTTGAGTTTCTCGGTCACGATGTGACGACATTTTAGCACTAAAATCCTATGCCTTTGTCTAAACTGCTTCGTCAAATGAAACCAGGAGCAGATCGTTAAATAACAATTCACTCTTGTCAAAAAGATCTCCCTAAGCACATCGTATAGTCGAGCTAAAGAGCTCATTCTCTCTTCAGATTAATTCCTACTTACTCCTTATAATTGAAATGACAGAGAAAAAAGAGCCATGCAGGGATTCTTGCTGATATATTATGAGATAAGTGGAAAAAATAAAATCGGCAGGCCTGGACAGTGGCGCCTAATTTTAATTAATTTGCTTCCTTTTTCATCGGCATGCGAGCGGTAAATTCTGGTCTATATGGTCCCTGCAGGCCTTTCATGTTCAAAAAGACACTTTTATCTACAGTATGATGGGCTTTTAATTATATATTCATAAATCATCGTATGTTACTGTCCTTTGTATTAACTTAAGCAAAACAACATGTTATGTTTAAATTCAGTGTAACTTAATGATTTTTCTGGGAGGCAGAAGGGTTTAAATAAGGTTTAAATAAACTCTATTCTGATATCATTAATGTGATTAACTTGAACCTGCAACTTAAACCAGTCCTTCTGTTGATCCATTGTCCCACCATATATGGCCATCAGTCCATCACGCCCTGTGACACGTCATGCCACCATACATGACTCTCAGCCCATTACACCTTGCTCCAAATATGCATGGCCATCTCCGAATTTGAAGATGATGACACTGATCTCATCAAACCCTGGATAGCCAGCCATGCATGGAATAGGATCGTCACCTAGATAGATTTACATACATGGAGCCAGCCAGAAACTCTACATCTGACCATCCAACCCTCAGATCTTTGTATGTTTTGACATTCCATGTTGATGCTACACCACATGTCCTTCCCTCGATGTATCTTTGGCTGATACCTGTCCATTGAAAATCACAAAATACATTTGTGTTGAGTGCTCACCAGGGGCGGATCTAGGCATGGGCATTGGGGGGCAATCCCCCCTAAATGCCCAGACTGCCCCACCATTACCAAACATGATGGCGTGCAAAACAACCCAAGATATTTCACTGCTTAAATATTTACAAGTATTTTAAATATAAATCATCATTGAAAACAGAAGACCTTTAGCTTCATGCATGCTGCGTGTCTGCTGCAACTTCAACAACTGATGTTATTATTGATGCTTTACTTGCCTACTAAAAGTCCTGTAACTGAAAATTGTATGGGTGCGGCTTCATCGCCCGTGGCGTGAAGCAACACGGGCGATGAAGCTGCCCCCATACCATTTCCCCCCCCCCCCCCCCCCCCCCTTGGATTGCCCCTGGTGCTCACAATAGAGTGTGAGCGTATGACTTTACAGATCACAGAGAGGTTCTATTAACACAGCTTCTCAATACAATACAAAGCACAATGAAATGTTGATTTCTACAAATGTGTTGAGATGGGATTTGTGAGCCCCAATACAAGAACCATGATGTCACTGCAGTCACCTGACTTGTTTCTCCACCTGGCCGTGAGGCCTGTTTTAGTGAGGTATATGGTCTGTGTTTACGGTGGAGGGGGTCCATGATGTGTGTGTATATACACGGTATAAAGACAGGAAACTGAGTGTGACACCGGGCCGAGTCACACACCTGTCACAGCACCGCCACCCAGCGTACCGCCGCTGTTGCAATTAGTCCCTCAATTACACCACGGCTCTGGCTAATGGAAGCCACACAGCGAGAGCGCTCTTTGGGTCCATTATGGGGCTCAATTACAGTGTCAGCACGATATGCCCGGGAAGGCTCATTACAACACCAACCATACATAGGACTTCCTGAGGCCACCATCACTGTGCCAGACAGAAACCTAGTATCTCCATATTTCATCATACGAGAGTGAACATTTAATTCTCCAGCAGTCTGAGATTAATTCAAGGATTGAATATTTCACGTGATTTTGCCTGCCAGATGAACATTCTCCGTTGTGGATTCATTACTGGGCAGTGGCATGGACAAAAGTGTAAAAAATAGCACATCTACTACCTCCATATAATATTCACACTTACGGTATGTGGTGTGAGGTGCATCATCATACATCACCAGCCAATAAAGTCACATTCTGTGCTGTCCAGACAAGAATGTTGAGCTTGTGATAAAGTCAGGCAGGCAGAGAGCATTTTGTAATCAGGATCTACTCAATCGCGTAACACATAATCGTTACTTCCCTACCCTGTAAATTACACGCCCCCTCAAAGCTGGACAGAGCATACTGTACGGTTAGCTAGCCCACCTCAAAAGCTGACTTGTGATTGTGAAATGGTTAACCAAGATCAGAACAAGTACCGTATGTACAGAACACAGTTTGGAAAATAACTTTATACATACAGTAATGTAACGTATTGCATCTCGCAGAAACGCTCAAAGATGTGAAGGAGCTCCAATACTCGCGTCAACACGGCAGTGTGAGCTTGTAGAGCTGCTATTTTCAGTAGAGCTTGTACACATTTGAAATGGGACATTCTGTAATACGACTACTTTTACTTTCA
>CM076978.1:17009594-17047094 GCA_039105355.1 Benthosema pterotum
GAACGGCAACCTGCTTCTGGAGACTGGCAGTGGAAACATGCGCGCATGCACAGACACACATGCACGCACGCGCACAGACACACCAGGCCCGGATGTAACATTTCCCAATTGGGGGGGAGGTGAAAATGGTATGGGTGCGGCTTCATGAAGTCGCACCCATACCATTTTCGGTTATTAGGGAAGTATAAGCATCAATAATAACATCAGTTGTTGTTGAAGTTGCTACAGACACACAGCATGCCTAAAAAGCTAAAGGTCTGACTCAGAGAGTTTTCTTTTTGGAATTATGAAATGTGTTGGTTTAGTGTTTGTAGTTGGTTTAGTTTAGTTAGTTAGCAGCCGCAGTAGTGTTTCAAATCCTTTTAATCATGAGCACTTTAATTGGACATATCTTTGAATTTTGGATTGATTGCATGCCATCATGTCTGGTGGGGCAGTTAGGGCATTTAGGTGACCCCCCCCCCCCGTTGCCCATGCCTAGATCCGGCTCTGAGACAGACACACACACACACATGCACGCAGCTCCAGCAGTACCTGGCTGGGCCTCTTCTCAGGGGGGTCTCTGCAGTGCCATGGCTCTGTCAGAGGGGGAATGTTACGGCGGGTGTACGGTTACGGCCAGGGCAGTGCCACGCCGCGCCATGCTGCCACTTTGTGTTTGGGAGCAGCACTGAGCGCCAGCCCCGCTTTGATTAAAGGTGTTTACACTGGCCATACGATCCAGGGTGACAATAGAGCGGGGCTCGAACCTCAAGCCCAAACAGTCTGTAATGAAGACCAGGCCCGATCCCTGCCCTCCTCCTCAGAGTGTAGCCCCGCTCCGCTCTTTAAAATGACATTCCAAATCAGCATTATATACAGCACCTAACTAAAAGTATACACAACATTTGTACCGTTTTTAAATAGGCAACAGTGTGTGTGTGTGTGTGTGTGTGTGTGTGTGTGTGTGTGTGTGTGTGTGTGTGTGTGTGTGTGTGTGTGTGTGTGTGTGTGTGTGTGTGTGTGTGTGTGTGTGTGTGTGTGTGTGTGTGTGAGAGCCTGCACATGCATGCACCTGCATGTGTGCGTTGCGTGCGTGTTACCCATTTTTAAGTGCTGCGTAGCAAGCACTTCCTTAGACGATTCACGCCGTGTGTCCCTGCGTGTGTGTGTGTCCCTGCCTGTCTGCGTGTCTGCGTCGGAATGGAACGTCCCATTGTGCTTGTTTCTCTGAACATGTGGCAACATCAACATGCATATCACAGTGACCGTCGCATAGACGATGCAGTGTTGCCAACTGCCAAAATCCAAAATGCACTAGTGCCACTTCCAAAAAGCACTACAATGCGCTAGATGCTCGCCTGGAGTGGAATATGACCATTAATCTTCTACATTCTCTAATTGTTTAGACTTGGGCTAATCACATGGTGAATATTTTAAATCTTGAGAGTGTAAAAATGAAACCAAATGGACCCGTAAGGGTCCATTTGGTTTCATTTTGACGCTCTCAAAGAGTTACATCTGGTTAACTGACCACTGGTTGAAAACCACTGTCATAGGAGGAGAAATTGTGAAAAATGAGGGTTTTATCTCTGGTGCCTGTCAATCAGTTTCACCCCAACTCACCAGCCAAAAAGCCCTAGATTTTCCGCAAGGAGTTTTTCACGACTTTTGGCGCTAGGGGGGTCTGAAAAAGCGCTAAATATAGCGACAAACGCGCCAAGTTGGCAACACTGAGACTATGTACAAGCTGCCGTGTGTGTCCCTGCGTGCCTGCGTGGAGTCGGAATGGGAACGTCCCATTGTGCTTGTTTCTCTGAACATGTGGCAACATCCCAAGCAACAATACCATCACGTCACAGAAAAGCTCATTGATTGGCTAACATCTAGTAGAAGGCTTGCGACATTGAGGGGGCAGAAAACAATGCGTATAATCCAATACACTTAAATGCATTCGCTAACCTCGGTTGTCCCAATTCAATACAAGTATATAGATGAGCCGCCATTGAAGTGGCCCCATGAAGTCGACATAGTTTTCGCGTAACTAAAGGCTCTGGCCTCTTGTAAGCACACAGCCACAGGCTATGCTCCGCCCCCTCCACGAAGCTTTTCAGCTGAGCTCTGACCGTCCGCTGTGAACTGAACTGGAGGAGCGTAGCGCTCAGCAAACACAAACACCGGCCAACGGCTGGACTTTGGCTTATTTATCAATAATATGTGTATATAAAAAATATCTAACTCATCGAATCTGCTAGTTAGATCGATTTGGTTCTTATAAAATAGTTGATTGGTGCCCAAGTATTCATATTATGAAGATAGCTTTTGTCATTTTGACTGCCTGGGACTTCTCATTCACTTACAATGGGCTTCGGAAGAACTCTTCTAAAAAATTCTAAAAACGTTTTTTTTTTTTTTTTTTTAAATAGCGGCTGTACCTGAAATATTAGTGGAGATTTAGCATCGAAATGAGTATAAACTTATATAAACACTTGGTTTGCTAACCTACAAGTAGTCGAAAGTCATTTTCTGCTATAGATATGTCTCTAAATCTAACCCGTCTTCAGAGAGGCTGATTGACAGCTCGCTGCTGCTGGTGGTAGTGCTGCTGCACGGAGCTACGTGCTGTCTCTACAGTGTAAAAAAAAAAAAAAAAACATTGATGGTTATCTTGTTCCAGAACACTGAAAGTGATCAATTTCCCCCTTAATGCATAGAATGGTTAGGTGTAATGACATTTATTCTGTTTGCACAGACAAGATTTAAAAAGGTCGATTTAAATAAATAATATTGTCAACACCGAAATAGTGCGATACCAGGGCAGTTTTCACCCAAGGCAAGCCAGTGGATCCCAAACGTTTTTATGTCAAGGACCCCCAAATTGACATTGATGAGCATACGGTCCCATTAAGAAATGAGGGAGTCCAGGGACCCCCAAATATCCACTTGGATGGCTCTAGCAGCAATTCTCAACCTGTTTAGTTTCAGGGACCACTGAGTTACAACAACATGGTTATAGTGTGGTTACCACTGGCATATTTTCTGCATTGAAAAGAACCCATAATTTACTGTATTCAGTATTAGTTCCCAATTTTTTAAGGTGGTGGTGCTGTGGACTTGCATTTGCCATGCAGGCTTATAGCCCCAATTATTCTAAAGTCGGTTTTACTATACTGTATAGCCGCACACGCAGCACTTCGTTTCACAAGGGTGTGATTTTTTAAGTTCCAAATGTCCACACAATTCCAGTACACTTTCAGAGGTCAGGACCTTAACCCTATTTTTTAAATTAGGATTAAGGTTACGATCAGAGATTAAAGGTTAGTTGGGGGTTATTTATGCTTTGTATACTTATACTCCACGGGAGAAAACCTGAGGTCACATTGTGTCGCATCGCTGCTGAGGCTTAGGGGTTAAGAATGCCAAAAATGGTGTCTGATGTCCTCATCAGTATAGTATTACAAACGTGTGTGTGTGCGCGCGCGCGGCAGGCTGGCTGGCTGGCTGACCGGCGGGGCCTACATAACTTCTTCCACGCCACGTGCGCACGGCGGCCCTATTGTTTACGCAATAAAGCTTGGAGGAGCTGTGATGCAATCAGGAAGTGATGTCGAGAATTAGCGAGGCTAACGTTACAGCTCCCATTGATCCGGGGGGCTTTTGAAAACGATGAGCCCGCTGATCCGTAGTCATTTGTTATGAGCTATACAATCTGCAAGCCCCCTTCAACCCCCAGTTTTTAACATCTGTTCCTTTTCAGTCTATTTCTTTACCTTTCTCTCTCTCTCTCTCTCTCTCTCTCTCTCTCTCTCTCTCTCTCTCTCTCTCTCTCTCTCTCTCTCTCTCTCTCTCTCTCTCTCTCTCTCTCTCTCTCTCTCTCTTTCTCTCTCTCCCTTCCCCTCTCTCTCTTTTTATAGTGGAAAGTAACTAAGTGAATTTACTCAATATACTATACTTGGAGTAAGCACAATTTTGACTTTTACTTGAGAAGTTCCTTGTGTCTATACTGTATAAATGTACTCCACTCGTACTCCACTTCAATACAAAAACGGATTCAAATTGTTATTACAGTGGTAAATGGGGCATTTATATAGCACCTTTATCCAAGGCGCTTTACATAGATAGTAGAACCACTCACCCATTGACACACCAATGGCGGAAGAAGCCATGCAAGCTGCTGACCAGCGCATCTTGAGCAATTTGGGGTTAAGTGTCTTGTCCGGTGACTCTACCCCTGAGCTACTCCATCAATTCAATATGTTTTACCATTTCTAATGGTATTGCTACTTTCACTCCAATAAGTGAGTAGGCCTATACTTCTTCCAACTCTGCTTTTTGGAATGGAGCTGTGTTTCGGCAGGGAGAGAGAGAGAAAAACGAAACGTCTAAGGAATGTTTCCACAGCCAATGACATCCGAGCCGGTGGCGCTCGCCGGCGCTGACCGGCGCTAACGTCCACACGAATAAAGGAGCGGCGAAGCGGTAATAGAATAAGAGAGTCCAAATTTACGACTGCGGAGCTCCGCTTCCCATCGGCCCCGGCGTCCGCGCAGGCCCCCACGTCAAATTCACTCCAGACCGCCACAGCCATGCATGAAAATTGTATTTGGACGGATGGAATTGACAGGGAAGAAAAGCAGGCTGGGAGGAGGGGGAGGAGGGGTGGTGGGGATAAAAGGCTATACGTACAGGACCCCGACGCAGGCCCCCAGACGCGGGTCAGACACGTGTCAGAGTTGCGTGAGTCTGGACAAACTCGCTGCACTGGGCGGTCCCAACGCAAAGGACCCATGGACCTGGTTTCAGATTAGCCCCTCGAACCCTGTATAGGCCAAGGTTACTCCAACGTCACGGTGATACCTTACAAATATTAGGGTTGCAACAATTGATCACAATCAAATCGATTATTCAATTAGTCGCCAGCTATTTTAGTAATCAGTTAATCCATTTGTGAACTAATCACTGGAGTTTCTACCTGTTTTCCCTCTTTACCATAGTTTTTCCAGTGTTGAGTGCAACAAATTCCACCCATTTTCAACATTTTACTGTCATTAATCAATATACCTTAGAGATGTTGTGTGGACATGATGAAGAAAAATGTTCTTCCATTCTGTGTTTCCTTTTCCTCCTTTTAGGACCGTTTTTTTCTGAAAGTGTATACATTTGTACACTCTCAGGAAGCTTTTGAAAATACGTGGAATTCCCCTTTAAGGTGATAGGCAAATAAGATACATAATCTGTTTAATCAATGAATCAGTTAAATAATGGGCCAATGAATCAATTATGAAAATAATTGTTAGATGCAGCCCTTCCATGCCCACTTTGAGAAGCAGTGCTATAGGCATCTCTACTCTGGGGAGCTACAGTATACTGTACCATAAAAGCCTGTATATCAGCAAATTTCTTTAAAAAATCTTGATGGCATTTGGATGTAGAACCGAAACAGGAGGGGGCCTAAACTATTGTCTAGCGGCTAGACAATAGTTTAGCCCCCCTCCTGTTTCGTAAAACCAATGGTCAGTTGATAGGATTCCCCAGGGCTAGACTCTAGCCCTTGGGAATCCTATCAACTGACCATAGGTTTTACGTGGTTACACTTTTTGCCCCACATATAGTACATGAGCCATTCAAGCTAAACGAGGATAAGCCAGGAGTTCTCATAATCGGGTTCTAGTGAGCAGAAAGAATCAATAATAAGCAGACTTGGCAACCTAACTGTTGAAAGTACAAGTGCAGTTAAGAACTTGGGGATCATTATTGATTTTGAATTGAATTTTAATTCACACATTAATCGTGTTACCAAGATTGGCTTTTTTCACCTTAGAAACATTGCATGAATCAGAGCCCATTTGTTATTTATTTGGTAAGAGATGTCTAGCACTCTAGGGGAGTGCTAAGTGCTTGGGGTGGGCGGTGTTACGACTGTATGTTGTCATTTCATTTTGGCCATGGAATGGAGTGATTGTGCTTGGCTTGAAAGTTAGAGATGAGAGAGTGAGAGGTGTGACTGGAGTGAAAGGTCTAGCGATTGGTGGGGCATTCTCCCCACAGTCTGGGATTGGATTGGGCGAGTTCCTGAGGCAGCCAATGGAAGTATACGACCTTCTGATAGAGCCGCTCTTTATATCGTGATCAGCTTAGGTTTTGCTTCATCATAACACATCATCCTTGTCACTATGTCCACGTGGAACCATGCCTTCCTTCACCCCCCCCCCCCCTACGCTGCGTAACATGCTCCATTCACTTTGCATTGGGGTGGTGATGAACTCCAGTTCCCAGAAGCCCTTGTGTGCACGTGATCGTCTCAATTTCCGCTTTCGTCATCACAACCAGTCGACATTAACCCTATGTTGGCGATAGGTTTATTTGATATTCACATCAAACAAATAAAAACTGAGTCACTCAAGCTACTTAAAAACATATGGGGTGTTTAGGCCTACATGAGCCTGAGTTGAAGAAAATTACCAAAATAAATCTTAAATAAATAAATAAAGTGAAATATCCTAGCTTACTGGTAGATGTAGAACGGGTTTTCAAGCAATGGTGCCGGGACGACCAGTGGTCTTTGAGAGATTTACAGTAGGGGTGTGGAGATTAATCGATATAAATCGATACATCGGTACCCACGTGCGAGATGCGAGTGCATCGGTTCCGTCACTCTGTATCGATGCAATTGACGGGTGAAATCTAGATGCGTTGCGATGCATTTGCTTGAATCGGTAAAAATCGATGTTGAGCGGGGTTTTCACGATTTATTTCGCCCTATTCTATGTTTTCTAATCTGTGTTGAACGCACCATTATTGGGAAGGAAAAGGGCTCTGCCATTCGGCACCGACAGTTACGACAACTCGGCTTACTTCCTGTACAGTCCAATCGAGACTCTTCTACATAGACATCTATTGAATATGGACAACGTGACGAGGCCCGTCAATGTCGCAGCTCTGTCTATAGTCCCCCCCCCTCCCCTCCTACGCTCTGCAACAGCGGGGCAGCAGCCAGTCAGCTGTAGTAGTCTGGGATCAATACATGCTACCGACGTGGAGACTTTTACCCGCGACTATAAACCCCACGGATTAAACAAGAGAACTAGTGAACGAAGCACCATATTTAGCTTCATAAAATCTCTGTTGTGTCCGTGGTTGAGCCGTGTCGCTCAGTCCGTTGTTCACTGTAGCACCGACAGGTAATGATCCACACAGTGTTCTTCTCGTCTGATTCTCGAACGCAGTTGCAAATCTGCGCGATCATTGTGTGTTGTTAAATAAATCTTCTGCACACGTTTTTAAAAGTGGTTTTCAACCCCCTTCGTTTTACAACTTTCCACTGTGCAGCTTTTCCTTGGAGCCTCATTTACTGTATATTCTGCAACACGATGGTGTTGCACACCGAGTCAGCGACAGTAAAAGTGCACATCCACAAGCTCTCAGTGACTCAGTCTCAGCGTGGTGTGGATGCAACGTGTTGTGATCTTGTAGAAGAGTGGTTTTCAAACTTTTTCATTTCAGGACCCACTATTTATTCAGCATTTGAGCCTCAGACCACCATTTGATGATATTTTAGCCCCACAGACCCAAAACTAAAGTTTTCTTTTGTTTTTGTCCACAATACCAGACTGGATTTCAGAAACAGTCCAACATACAGATCAAAATGACCATTAATCTTTTACATTTTCTAGTTGTGTAGACTTTAGGCTAATTCACATGTGAAATTGTGAATTACTCTTGAGAGTGTAAACATGAAACCAAATGGACCCACAAGGGTAATTTTGGTTTCATTTTACACCAATAATTGCATAATGATTGATTATATTTTTATAATTGCAATAATAGGGTCTTTCAGGTTAAGCCAAGGACCCCTTAGGCTTAGCTGAGAGTGAGTCAGTGAGAACCAGGGACCCCCATATATACAGTATAGTATTATCTATGTGTTGATTAAGATACACATAGACTTGTTTGACAGTACTCTGTCTGCAGTGATCTGTAAATGCATGTTTTATATTGGTTTATTTTCTATTTGTATGTACATACATACATGATGATGAGTAGGCCTACATGCTTAGTATACGCTAATCCAACAATAACACAATAACCAGCAGAGAGCAGAGCACAGCAGGCCCTTTATTTGTTGTTGTTTTTTTTTTAAGTTGGGAAGTTAGAGATACAGTAGGCCTACTAACCTACAGTAAAACAATACATTGTTTTGAATTTAAATGTATTGCATTTTGGCATTTTTTTGGAAAATTAATAAACCTTGAATATAAATCCTTTTTATTATGTTAAATTGCCACCAGATCGCATCATATCGCATTGTTCAGAATAAAATTCAATGGTATTGTTAAAGTATCGGTTAAGTATCGGTATAAGGGGTGTATCGTATCGTGTCGGGGTGAATCGCATCGCATCGTATCGCCAGGTAATTCCAAATAATCGCTATAGTATCGAATCGCTGGCAGTGCATCGAGATGCGTATCGAATCGCCCTCAGTGCTGAGATTCACATCCCTAATTTACAGGTGGTCCCAGCTAAACTATCGATCTTTATTTCTCGTGAGTGAAAATAAATTTATTTTCAGGGCAAAACTTAAAAGACTTGGATGTGACATTTATAATAATTTCTAATCAGCCTCATGGTGGCATTACAACGTCTCACTTTCCGTTTTGGCCTATGACTCTTGTCGCCCATATGTTGTTCTTTTTTTCCCCTGCATTTCTTTGGTCATGCCCATAGAGTAATAAAAGGATAGAGAGGGATAGCGAGCGATAACCCCGCCCCCTTTCTGTTCATCTCAATAGAAGTTGCTCAGTGCCGTTTTGAACTTCCACATTTGGACACCATTTTAGTGGAGCGGGTTAGCAAAACCATTCTGCACTTTTTGAGAAAAGCTTGAAAATTGGTACACGCATAGCCAAAGACATTTAAAAAATATTTGGATGTGGAGGTATCTTGAATTCCAAGATGGCGGCCCCAAAATCCAAGATGTCTGCCCAGAAATGTGGTTTTTCCTTCATAACTTGAAATGCATTGATTTTACGCCCCATAAATGTATTGAACGTTAATACAAAGTTGGCCATTACGGACGATTTGGTACCAAGTACGTGTCTGTATCTCCTACGGTTCTTGAGATACAGCATATAGGTACTTTCACAGATTGAAGAGAGCAAGACATTTGTAACATTGATTCTTAAGTCAATCAAATGGTCATACAGACATGAGAATTGGTACACACACTCTGCAAACCCCACTATTTCTAAAAGTACTGCATGCCCTGCAAAATTCCAAGATGGCAGCCCCCAAAATCCAAGATGTCTGTCCAAAAATGTGGTTTTTCCTTCATAACTTGAAATACGAAGATCTTAAGCCCCATAGATGTATTGAACGTTAATATAAAGTTGGGCATTACGGATATTTTGATACCAAGTACATGTCTCTATGTACTACGGTTCTTGAGTTACAACACATCCATATTCATGAGGCACCAAAAGTGTAACATTTTGGCACATTTCACTATTTAACTCAAAGATCCCTTAATCACTTTCAGGAATCATTTTCAGGAAATGGACCTACATGTATCTGCTATCATAAACCACTTTAAGTTTCCCAATTGATGAAACGGGTAGGGAGTTATTAAACCGATCGTAAAGGGCTGTTTCAGTGCTACATTTGCTGTGTATAGTTAGCGAACATAAGCCACCCAGAAATGTCTGTCTGTGCATCTGCCCTTCACAATAAGGGTATATGTGAAGCGGACGCAAGTGTAGCATGTGTCTAGTATAATGGTATAATATGCTAATAGGCGTAATAGTGTGATATATGCAATAGTGTAATAGGGTTAATAGTGTAATATATGCAATAGAGGTATACTGCAATATGGTAATACATGTAATAGTGTCATAATGTAACATGTGTAATAGTGTAATAGGGTAATGTGTGTAATAGTGTCATAGAGTAAGATGTGTAATAGGGTAATAGGGTAATAGTGTCATAGTGTAACATGTGTAATAGGGTAACATGTGTAATAGTGTCATAATGTAACATGTGTAATAGTTTCATGGTGTAACATGTGTAATAGTATAATAGGGTAATATGTGTACTAGTGTCACAGCGTAATATTTGTAATAGTGTCATAGTGTAACATGTGTAATAGTGTCATAGTGTAACATGTGTAATAGTGTCATAGTGCAACATGTGTAATAGTGTAATAGGGTGTAATAGGATAATATGTGTAATAGTGTCATAGTGTGACATGTGTAATAGGGTAATAGGGTAATATGTGAAATAGTGTCATAGTGTAACATGTGTAATAGTGTAATAGGGTAATATGTGTAATAGTGTCATAGTGTAACATGTGTAATAGGGTAATGGGTTAATATGTGTAATAGTATAATATATGTGCAATAGTGTAATAGGGCAATTACACTATACAGCTATTTTGTATACCACACTCTTACCTTAATGCACATATATTACACTATTACACATATTAACCCATTACCCTATTACACATGTTGCACTATGACACTATTACACATATTACCCTATTACACTATTACACATGTTACATTAAGACACTATTACACATATTACCCTATTACACTATTACACATGTTACACCATGACACTATTACACATAGTGCCCTATTACACTATTACATGTGTTACACTATGACACTATTACACATATTACCCTATGACACTATTACACATATTATCCTATTACACTATTACACATATTACACTATGACACTATTACACATATTAGCCTATTACACTATTACACATATTATCCTATTACACTATTACACATGTTACACTATGACACTATTACATATATTACCCTATTACAGTATACCGCTATTGCATATATTACACTATTAGCCCTATTACACTATTGCATATATTACACTATTACGCCTATTAGCATATTATACCATTATACTAGGACACATGCTGCACTTGGTGCGTCCGCTTCAGATATACACTTATTGTGAAGGGCAGATGCACAGACAGACATTTCTGGGTGGCTTATGTTCGCTAACTATACGCAGCAAATTTAGCACTGAAACAGCCCTTTACGATCGGTTTAATAACTCCTGACCCGTTTCATCAATTGAGAAACTTGAAGTGGTTTATGATAGCAGATACATGTAGGTCCATTTCCTGAAAATGATTCCTGAAAGTGATTAAGGGATCTTTGAGTTAAATAGTGAAATGTGCCAAAATGTTACACTTTTGGTGCCTCATGAATACGGATATGTTGTAACTCAAGAACCGTAGTACATAGAGACATGTACTTGGTATCAAAATGTCCGTAATGCCCAACTTTATATTAACGTTCAATACATCTATGGGGCTTAAGATCTTCGTATTTCGAGTTATGAAGGAAAAACCACATTTTTGGACAGACATCTTGGATTTTGGGGGCTGCCATCTTGGAATTTTGCAGGGCATGCAGTACTTTTAGAAATAGTGGGGTTTGCAGAGTGTGTGTACCAATTTTCATGTCTGTATGACCATTTGATTGACTTAAGAATCAATGTTACAAATGTCTTGCTCTCCTCAATCTGTGAAAGTACCTATATGCTGTATCTCAAGAACCGTAGGAGATACAGACACGTACTTGGTACCAAATCGTCCGTAATGGCCAACTTTGTATTAACGTTCAATACATTTATGGGGCGTAAAATCAATGCATTTCAAGTTATGAAGGAAAAACCACATTTCTGGGCAGACATCTTGGATTTTGGGGACGCCATCTTGGAATTCAAGATACCTCCACATCCAAATATTTTTTTAAATGTCTTTGGCTATGCGTGTACCAATTTTCACGCTTTTCTCAAAAAGTGCAGAATCTGCCCTAATAAGAGAGCTAAACCGCTCCACTATTTTGACATTGTTGGAGAAAAAAACGTTTTCTTTTAAAAGCACAATGCATTGTGTAAATGTAAATTATTAAATGTTTTAATAAAATATTGGCCACAGTGTTATTAATCAGGCTCGGCATCCAAGTCAAATGTCTGTCATCGGTGGGGCTCTGGTGTGAAGTGAAAACCGGCATCCATTACTGCATGCAAGCCTGATCTCTGATTCCCATCATGTCCCTCTGGAAAAATCACCTCACCCTCCCCAGCATAGCCTAATGCATTTTTAATAATATATTCGCAACCATCAGCATCTCACCTCGCAGGTATAAGTGTGTGTGTGTGTGTGTGTGTGTGTGTGTGTGTGTGTGTGTGTGTGTGTGTGTGTGTGTGTGCGTGTGCGTGCGCGTGCGTGCGTGCGCTCGCTCATACTCAACGTGGGCAAAGGAAGATAAACAGCTTTTAGGAGGTCCAAGAGAGGTAGAAGGAGGGCGACAAGACGGATGGCTCAGCAAAACTGGATCCATAACCATCCTAGAATATATACATGCACCGCACACACACACACACACACGCACACGCACACGCACACGCACACACACACACACACACACAGTATATACTGTAACAGTAGGTCACACTTAGCCTCAATACCTAGGCTTTCATTTTTGTCACACTAAAACAACAGGTCTGGAAATGCCCATATATAGACCTTTTCTTCTACTTAAAATGTGATGAGGTCAGTGTCGTGACCTTCAGACAGCCATATATGAAGCGTGTCACAAGGCGTGACTGACACGGTGTTAATTGGCCATGTGGTGCGTGTCATGGATGTGTGACAATCCGGTTTTAGCATGACTGTTTTGCATGGTACACACACACACGCGAGTACCAGACTTCTAATCTAGGTCCACTCCTGTTTTCATCTAGACCAGGGTTTTCAACCTTTTTGACACCAGGGACCACCATTTATTCAGCATTTGAGCCACGGACCACCATTTGAGGACATTTTAGCCCCAAAGACCTAAAACTAAAGAATTATTTTGGTTTTGTTCACAATTCCAGGCTGGATTTTGCAAACAAAACAGTGTAGACTTCGTAATTAAATAGTGCTGATTCAGATGAATATTTTAACTCTTGAGAGTGTAAAAATGAAACCAAATGGACCCGCAAGGGTCCATTTGGTTTCATTTTTACATTCTCAAGAGTTACATCTGGTTAACTCTCTCAGTGCCAGCCCTTTTTCATATTTTTGGAGGTCGCCAGTGCCAGCGTTTTTCATCAAAAAGTCATATTTCATATTTCGGTCCATGTTTCCCCACGGACAAGTTAGTTGGCGGACACACACTTTTGGTTCCGGTTTGGTCCGTCCCTTATTATGGTCTATCAATGGTCGCTGCGGTCGCTGCTAGCTGCTGTTAGCATGGGGATCGTATTAAACCGGCGCCGGTAAGTAACGACCAAACGCGTAGCTCAACGGCAGCGGCATCAATTGTTACTGTAAATCATAATGATAACGGGTGACGTAGATCCATTTCAACGGCACGAAAACTGTTAACCAACCTTCCATCATTTAGCCTGGGGACCACCTGGAACCCTCTCAAGGACCACTGGTGTTCCTCGGACCACCGGTTGAAAACCCCTGATCTAGACCATGGAAAATATCTGCTCAACATTGTTCTACCAGTTTATACCAGCCAATTTGCTGTCTTGCACCAAATTCTCTCCTCAGTATAAGCACACTGTATAGCAGGGCTTCTGGACCTGGGTGCTGTGGCAGAAGTCAAGGATGTCTCACGATACTTTGGTAGTATTTGGAATTACTTAATGTCGCCACTTTATCTTAGACAAATAAAGCGGTCCTGTCCTGACCTCCAGTCAAACGTTACTGTGAGTTCTGAGCTTGTATAACAGGTATTTTGGTCACTGTTCCCCTCAAAATGGGAATGGTTCAAGGATACATTACTATTTTCAGTCTGTGCTATTGCAAACAATTATTCTCTCCAGATTTTCTGGTCACATAGCAATGCATGTACGGACATAACTTAATTCAGGGATGCCAGGGATTAAAAAGTTATTCCTCAGGGTTGACCTGAGTCACAAATCTTATGGTTAATGTGGTTAACCACTTAAACTTCAGCCTCCATATTTTGGGGAGAACTTTTGCAGGAAAAAAGCGGCTTGACTCATTCTATTACTTAAAAACAACAGAACACTCACTAGTATAGATCCCTGAGGGACTCCACTCCACAACAACAGGGTATCATGTGGTTGACTGTTGCACGCCTGTGGCCAGTAGTGGAAAAAAAAATCTTTACTGCTTGTCTGTCCTCTTGTCTCTGTCCGTATTAATTGTACTTAATTTATATGGTATATATATACGGTAAAAGTATAGCAGTATGCAGAACTATTTAACAATTTGTAAAGGCATAAAATGTACAAAAGCCTTTGGAAAAGTGTATACCGCTGTGAGGTCTAGATTGGCTGTTTTCATGGCTGAAATCCATACCCATATAATGACTCTGAAGAGGATGACGTGGTTAAATACAGATTGTCCTCATCCAATCAGGATGAGTGGGGCCTCGAGTGTGGGCAGGCCTTGTTGTACGTGCTGTTGGCCTGTTGCACTTCCCAACACTGTGGAGCACGTGCATGTGCTCATCTTGTTACCGAGGGGAGCGGAACGGGGTGGTTTTCCAAATCACTGAATGCTCCTTCAAAGTACAACTGCCTGAGCAAATAAGAGTTCCTTTAGCCCACACTGCCCCACAGCCATGGTCTGAGGATCAGCCACTACCACTAATCTGGTCACCTCAGCCTCCAGGAGCACTTTCACCCCCGCTTCCATCCTTCATCCTCAATTTGACACCAAGATGGCCGCTTTAGGCAACTTATTGACCCCCATTGACCCCGGCAATCCGATCACAACCTGAGAAGCGTAATAAAGTGGGCCTGAGACCCCAAGGCGCAATGGGGAAGGAGAGGAGGAGGGCTGGGGAGGGGGTCAAAAAGAACTCTAACCGTGTACTACAGGCGGGTCAGAGCGGCAATTAGGCAGGGTCCCAACTCTCCCCCATCGCTCTTCCAATTAAGCCGTCAGATGGGGGCAGATGGCGGCGGCGGTGGTACGGGTGTGCTGTGTATCCCTCAAACCACCACCACCCCCCCTCCTCGCAGACATCCATCACCAGAGGGGCTCTAATTAGCTTGTTATTCCGCCATGCTAACTATTCCAAGCTTCTGAAAAGGCCTCCTCGTGTTTTGAATGACAGGGGGGAACGCATTGACAGAGGAGAGAGAGAGGAGAGAGTGAGTGGTGGGGAGGGGAGGAGGGAAGCCAATCACCGTTGCACAGAATGGCATTTGAATAGCCTTTTCAGCACAGTACGGCAGCAATTATATTCCCCCCACCAGACCTCCCTCCTCCCGTACACTTCCTGCCAACCGATTTTTTTTCTCCTTCCCCCTTTGTTTTTTCTCCATCAAATCGGTGCCATCCTGCCAATTGACAAGTTAAACCGCGGGAGAATAAAAGCCGGTGTGAGGGAAGGGGTCGCGAGGAGTCGTTTGAAAACGCCTGTTTTGGGATGAACGCCAGCCAGCGCGTGGAAAAGGTGGGAGCATTAGAGGGGAGGCCATGAAAACACTGTGTTGTTAATGAGTGGCGAAGTACACCGGCCGCGTAGCGTAGAAACACCTATCTGCTGTCGTACAATATACTGAATAACCGTCTGGCTACAGTGGAGACATGTTGTCGCTGCCGGGCGGAAACCTTGTATGTCCAAAAGCATTTACTTTCCAGGAATTTCAGGAAAAAATAGCTTCCTTATCTGGGGCAAGGGTGCACACAATCTCAGTTCCGCGCAACACTATATGAAAACGATGAATCGTAATCAAATTGATTATTAGTTGTCAACTATTTTAGTAATCGATTGGTTTGTCAACTAATCACTGAAGTTTTAACCCGTTTGTCCACTTAACCATAGTTTTTACCAGTGTTAAGTGTAATAAATTCCATCCATTTTCAACATTTTACTGTCATTGATTAATACACCACACAACCAGTGATGTTGTGTGGACGATATTGTGTGGATGATAAAAAAAAGTTCTCCCATTCTGTGTTTCTATAAATGGTGGTCTGAAAAAAAAAATTAGCATGGTGAAACACAACTTCATGACATCATCAAGTTGTGTTTCACCATGTTGATGCTTTTTCTTTTAGGACCTTTTTTTTCTGAGAGTGTACAAATGGAATCAAATGGACCCCGCTAGGGTCCATTTGGTTCGCATTTGTACACTCTCAGAAAAAAAATGAAAATGTGTGGAATCCCCCTTGAAGGTGGTAGCTAAATAAGAGTCATAATCCAATTAATCGATGAATCAGTTAAATAATCGCCTGTTAGTTGCATATACCGTATACTAAAGGTGAAATATGGTGATACAAGTTTTCTACCTGACAGCGACGATAGCAGGATTTTTCACAGTCAGCGACAGCAAATTATACACAATCCATACCGCATAATTGTTCTGCGATGTCACAAGTGCACTCTTTATCAAGCAAATAATGATAGGCATCGTTTTGCCGTAACTCAGGATGGCACTGCATACTGAGTCATAAATGATACCCCCCAAACCGCCTCCACGCTGAGAGAAGTGAGAGGCTGCAGTCATTCCCTTGAAATATGACTGCTAATTGACTTAACCTCTAATGAGGTGTCTCTACTGCGTGTTCAGTGTATAGCAGCCGCTTCAGGTGAGACAGATTAGAGAGAATCATTGATTTGAATGACAATGCCGCCATCATTATCTTCATTGTTCTGTTCACGCGCCACTCCCTCTTGTTCACCCTTGTTGTTCTTTTACCATTGGCCCAGTGGGGGAAGAGGAAGCCCAAAAGATGCCAGATCAACTTTATGGAATGCCAGAACATGTCGGCTCCATATATGGAGGTCCAGGGGCGGATCTAGGCATGGGCATGGGGGGGGGGGGGGGGGGGGGGGCAATGCCCCCCTAAATGCCCAGACTGACCACCAAACATGATGGCATGCAAAACAACCCAAGATATTTCACATTAAAGTGCTTATATTTAGAATGATTTGAAACACTACTACTGCTACTACCTACAATTGTGGTACCACTAAACCAACAGCATTTCATCATTGAAAACAGAAAACTCTCTGAGTCAGACCTCCTGTAAGCAAAAATGGTATGGGTGCGGCTTCATGAAGTCGCACCCATACCATTTTCTCCAGAATCAGAATCACTCCCTATCTAAAGACTTCCGTCTTTAGACTTGAAGTACCCTCCTAGGCAGATTAGATAGCACCTCATTAGACTGAGATAGCAGTGACTTACTTAGTGCTTACATTGTATAACTGTAAAGTGTATTGTAAAAATGCGGTTTAAATTGTAAACTTTAATCTGTATGATGCATTGCAATGTTTCTACTTAATGTAAGTCACTCTGGATTAAGAGCGTCTGTTAAATGCCGAAATTGTAAGGATGAATAGAGAAGCTAGGATCAGGTTTGAAATCTGATGTTGTAGGCCAATGTTGATGACTAAAAGAATCTCCATATATGTTGTAATGTGGGTTTAATATTGCAATCTCAAGACTGTGTCAAAGGGCCTGAACAAGTCCTTTGATATCAGACCATTTCTATAATTGCACTTTACTCACTCATGAGTTTCTCATTTAGCCAACACTCATGCGTTTCTCATTTAGCAACATACTTGTACTTTTTGGGGGTATTTATCTCCTTTTACTTGATGTTTTAAACTTGTTTTTAAATCTTGCAGTGGTGCAGTGGGCCCTGTACTTTATTATTTTTAGGTACTCACCTGAGGTTCTTTTGTTTGAAATGTTTGTTGAAATGTTGTTTCAGGGGTCCCTGGCACAAAATATTGTCAGATGTGGGGTCTGTGGCCAAAAACTCTTGGCATGAGAAACACTACTGTACTTTAGACTTTCCTCTCCTCTCCTCTCTCCTCTCCTCTCCTCTCCTCTCCTCTCCTCTCCTCTCCTCTCCTCTCCTCTCCTCTCCTCTCCTCTCCTCTCCTCTCCTCTCCTCTCCTCTCCTCTCCTCTCCTCTCCTCTCCTCTCCTCTCCTCTCCTCTCCCTCTCCCTCTCCCCTCCCCTCCCCTCCTCTCCCCTCCTCTCCTCTCCTCTCCTTAGAGCTGCAATTTATAAGATTCATAACCAACCCTAGATTCAGATGCTAGCCTCCTGTATGAGCACTGAATGAGTAGGAAAACCATTACCTACAAGTTTTATCCATTACAGGTTAAGTGTTGCAGTGTTGCTACCTTTTTGACAGTATATAGTATGGTAGTTACATTTAAGATCCAACATGCACACACATGCATGCGCGCACGCACACACGCACGCATGCACACACACACACACACACGCCGTCCCCATTATCTGCTTTTCTATGGTGAATAACTTTAATTATCCTTGGGCTTATAAAACCACAGACCACAGAGCATACTCCGCAAGATGGTTTTATATGGTTTTCCATAATAAAAATGTGTTTTTCTGATTTCCTGAAGAGGCCACAGGGTCATCTACCTCAGTCTCTACTGTACTTGTACACTAGAGAGAGATACCCGGTGCTCACAGACTGTCACTGTCACCAGTTGTTAAAAAAAAATATATATATATATCAACCCATTTTTTCACCCAGTGCCAATTCCTAATGTGATCCTGGGCTCTACACACCCTCCACCAACCTGGGGAGGCAGCGGACTGGCCTCATGCTTCCTTCAATGCAGGAGTCCAAGCTGCCTTCTTTTCACCTGACAGGGGGAGTTTCCCTGGTTGGACGTAGCGCGTGGAAGGAACACGTTATTCCAACCAGTTCCTGTCCCCTCCATCAGGCGCCCCGGCTGGCCAGGGGGAGGCAGTCTAGAGTCCAGGATTACAGCATGTTTTTGTGAGGGTATCTACCCTAGGGAACACGGGGAGAACATGCAAACTCCACACAGAAAGGCCCTTTCGCCAACCCCGCCTTGGGTATGGGCACTGATGACGCGGAGGAGCAGACACGCCACCAGCACCCACAGCAGCGGCCCTAGCGGGAATCGAACCCAGGACCTTCTAACTGTGAGGCGACAGCACTAACCACTGCCACCGTGCCCCTTATTATTGATGCTTTACTTGCCTAATAAAAGGCCTGTAACTGAAAATGGTATGAGTGTGGCCCCCATACCATTTTCTCTTGCCCCTCCAAATGGGACATGTTACATCCGCCCCTGACACCCGTACCGTTTGTGGTAAAAGCCCTCTAACTTTCTTTGTTTTCCTGCTTGATCTCCTTACCTCCGTGGTATTTCTTTGAAAAGCTGGAATGCACAAAACACATTTCACCCCCTTCTTTTTAACCTGTAAAACAGGGATATGACAATAAAGCTGACTCTGATTCTAACTCTGACCAACCCTAGCTGGCATTGTCAATTATTAGGTATTTTCAGCTTCACTGTGTGATGCATTAGGCTTAGATGTGCTGATAATGGCGACAGTAACCATTACACTGTACCGGTACGACAGGATCAAGCAGTCCTTGGCTAGATCCATTGTTACCAGAGCAACCACTGCACATAGCCAGGTTCACTCTTATTAACCTCTCTCTATACTCCTTGAATTCTTGAAATGAATTATTGTTATTATTATTCTAAATTACTTACTTCTCAAGTCAGCCTTATCCCCTCATATTGTTTCACAATTTTCATTCAGCTAAATTAATTTGCACTTATTACATCTAGTGAAAGGTATACTGCATTATTAACTCTGCCGCCCAGGCTTTCTGACACCAAGAGAATTGGGTATAATTAAAACCCCTCGCTTTCTCATTCTGTTAACCTCACCCTTGATTGTCTAAAACCATTACTTTACATGAAATGGAAAAAGTAATGTTCCGATGGATCCAATATAGTTAATATTTTGTTAATATTTTGTTAATACTTTAATTCAGGGGTTTTCAACCAGTGGTCCGGGGACCACCAGTTGGTTAACCAGATGAAACCAAATGGACCCTTGCGGGTCCATTTGGTTTCATTTTTACACTCTCAAGAGTTAAAATATACATCAGCTGAATTAGCCATTTTGGAATGTATGTTTTGCTTGTTTTGTTTCCCAAATCCAGCCTGGAATTGTGGACAAAAGCAAAATAAATTTGGGGTCTGTGGGGCTAAAATGTCCTCAAATGGTGGTCCGTGGCTCAAATCCTGAATAAATGGTGGTCCCTGAGATGAAAAAGGTTGAAAACGCCTGCTTTAATTGGTTCTATATTTATATTTATAAAACCCCCATATAAACTTCACCAATTTCACTTCACTGTGATATGAGATATAGATACAACAGCGGTGTTATCTAGAAGGCTATGTTAAGACCCAGACAGCATCCCCACCCCTCCCAGCGCCACTGCAAACAGGCAGAGGTATATTTAGTAACAGGAAGTTGTTCTATCCTGCTCAGTATCAATAGCAAAGCAGTGGGAAGGAGCAGGGGAGAAAGTGGGTTAACTTTTTGTTTTCTTTTGTTTAATGTTCTCTAGGGAGTTTAAAATGGACAGTGCTTTGACTCCCATATCCTGGCCCATGGTATTTTAGGTTCACTTGTTTGTTTATTGATCGCTTTTGGAAATGTATTCTGACCCGTGTTTGTAGGTGGTAATGTTTGGAGAAGAGATTAGGTGTGTATTTTGAAAAAAAAAAAGCAGTTTGGAACTCAAATCTGAAACCGAATCTAGACCAGGACCATTAGCAGGCGTTATTTATTTATTTTAATCGTTTTACTCAATCGGCACATCGATTCGAGACGTGCACGTGAAGATGCACGTTATTCCATTCATTATCTGTTGAAAACGAGCGATGTTTCGCCAAACCAAATCCATGTTTAATTCACTGAGTAATTATGTTTTGGCAATCAAAGCATAAAAAACACAACAATGTTTTGTTCCTCCACCGATTTTCACCTGGAAGTTGTCACACATTGGTAGTAACCAATAGACGGTTGCCAGATTTCTTTTGGGATTAAAACCATCAATTGATCTCCGGCATATGAATGGCATGGCTGAGCATATAGACTATAAAGTGGCCTAGAATGGGTTAACAAACCCAGAATATCAGTCATCCACAGTGAGTGTCAAACCCACAGTGAGTTCCAGCACAGTTACTGTTAAAAAAACAACAGTTTTAGCGCAAAGTCCAACTTCCACTCACTACTACTTTTATAGTTGAACACATCATCACATTCTTTGAGCCGTGGATGCTGCCTGCCTGGCTCCCTGGCAGGGCTGCAGTCGGCACACGGCCTGCCGCTGGACACTCTAAATGGAAGTGCCAATGTGCTGGCCGAGATACGCGGCCGCCGCCGCTCTCTGTTTGTCCGATGGCTTTGGGATTGGCTGGGAGGCGAGTCCACCTATGCTGCTGATAAGTCTGTCAGGCAGCTTCTCCCACTGTACTCGTACAGTAACAATCGTCGCTGAACTCCAGGCCGTGGCATTGCTGGAGCTTTTAGAAATTCGTCTTACCGAGGAGGTATACGGATTAAAACTTTGTCCAAAGTTGTACTTCTTTTTTTCTTTTCACTGGATACTGGCGGAACTGCTGTGCCGCAGCCAGCCAGCGTCGCCTTCCTTGGTCTTTGGTCCCAAGAGGGCTTGTTTAACACGGATTCAACAAAGTAAAGTTCAATAAAGAATGTGCGGTAACAGCGATGCAGAGTATAGGCTCGGGGAAGGCTTTAGTTTTATGTTTTATCTTTTTTTTTCTTTGCCTAAGCCTATAAAAGCATTTTAAAAGATGGATTGCAGGTTCAAAAGATACAAGGCAGTCTAAACAAATGCATGAATCCTTCGGGGAGTTTTACTGCAGACGCCACCCAACACAGAGCTGTGTAGTCGTTGCAAAGGAAAGGAAAAATATCCAAACAGCATCTATCTATACGTAAAAACACTTATAGGTTGAACAGCATACAACATGACTCTAAAGTCCTTCCATCTGCTCATCTGTTTGAGAACCTACAGTATACGGAGGCACCTTCTGCTCCATCAGCAAATGTCTTCTCTCTTCACCAAGTCTACAGTATAGTGAACCTCTGCGGATCAAATTATAAAAGCAGTTTGATGTGTTTTGCTTACTTGCCTTTCCAGTCCACAGCGGTGCGTGGGCACAGTGCACACACCAGGGGCGGATGTAACATGTCCCATTTGGGGGGGCAAGAGAACATGTTGGAGGGGCCAGAGAAAATGGTATGGGTGCGGCTTCATCGCCCATGCCGCTTCGTGCCACGGGCGATGATGTCGCACCCATACCATTTTCAGTTACAGGACTTATATTAGGCAATTAAGCATCAATAATAACATCAGTTGTTGTTGAAGTTGCAACAGGCACGCAGCATGCATAAAGCTAAAGGTCTGGCTCAGAGAGTTCTCTGTTTTCAATGATGAAATGCTGTTGGTTTAGTGGTGACACAAGTTAGTTAGTAGCTGTAGTAGTGTTTCACATCATTTTAAATATAAGCACTTTAATTTCTTGGGTATCTTGGGTTGTTTTGCATGCCATCATGTTTGGTGGGCCAGTCAGGACATTTAGGGGGGCATTGCCCCCCCCATGCCCATGCCTAGATCCGCCCCTGGCACACACACACACACATAGCCACGCACACACGCACTCATACACGACCACGCCACAGGGCCCCAGCCAGGACCCGCTCTGCTTATGAATAGAGATAGATTACAGTCTGCAGGAAATGTATGGAAGTCTTATCCGCTGGCTGCCCTGCTTCCAATGACAGGAGTGATAAACTTATAGGTCAGAACATACCCTGGTCAGTCACTCAGTCTACTAGAGGCTGTGTGTGTGTGTGTGTGTGTGTGTGTGTGCCTGTGGGCGTTCTGGGGTGCACTGTGTGTGTGTGTGCGTACGCTACAGACAGACGTGCCATCAAGGCCTCGATTTTTTCATTAACTTCTGTGTTTTCTGTGATGGCCTGGGTTCTCTGCACCTATGTGTCCCCGCCGGTCTTTTCTGTGCACCGCACTGCTCTGGGACCAGTGAGTGTCATGGTGGACGGGGGAGAGAGCCAGGGCGAGGTGGGGACAGCGGTGTGTGTGTGGGGGGGGGGTGTTGGGTTGGGGGCTGAAGAGGGATTGTTTGGGCGAAGGAAGGAACTGTCATGAATGGCAGGAAGGGCTCCGCACTGGAATAGAGACACTGGGCATGGGAAAAACGCGCACACGCACACTCTGTCGCATGCACACACACACATGCACACACACACACACACACACACACACACACACACACACACACTACAGCTGGGAGCGAAAGAGAGAGAGAAACAGAGGGAGTTCCTATCGGTGGAGGCACTACTACAGCTAAGGGATATTGTGGTTGGTTTTGTTTTCTTGTGCCCTCACCCCCCCCCCCCCCCCCTCTCTCTGTCTGTCTCCCTCCTCTGTGTTGCTCAGTTTGTGTTTCTCTCATCTCTGTTTCCCTGCCACTGAGAGACCCCCTTTTTTCCCCGATCACGACTCAAGAGCGCCCCCTTGGGAGGAGTGTGATTTTTTTTTCCCCTTGTGCTCATAGTGTGCACAGGAATCCACCGCAGGCAGGAACACACACAGAAGCAGCAGGCGTAGAGAACACATACACAAAACACAATCCACTACAGCTCATCTTAATAAACACTAAGAGGCACATAATACTGTTGCACTGTAGGCAAGCGCACCATACACAATACACGCACGGACACACGTGTGTGTGTGTGTGTATATATATACTTTTATTTATCAGCCAGTAGTGTTTATCAGTTTGTCACACTCCAGAGATCAGGATACTAACAAAAATAATTATACTTTCTGGTATTTCTCTTTCATTATCTCTCTGCTGTTCAATATTCATGACTGTTAATCCATTTTGGCCTGACTTGATTCTATGCTAGATTGAGTTTCTGACGCTATAGATTATAATTTCAGACACTAGATTCTGGTTTCCGACACTAGATTTTAGTCCCTAATGCTATATTCTAGTTTCAGGCACTAGATTCTAGTTTCAGACACTTTCCTGTGTCAGTGATGCTCAACATTTTATCCAGAATTATATCTAAACATGTTCTATAGGGATCCGCCAGAAGCAAATATTTGAGTTAAAAATGTTTCTGAAATAATATATTCAAAGATTTGTGTCACATTTTCACAATTTCTCAAATAGCAGACCTACAAACTACAAGCTATGAGCTTGTAGATCTGTTGTTTTTCAATAGCTAAACTAAACACCAAAACGTGTCATAGTACCGTACAGAAAAGGTTAAGATAATGCTGTTTGTCACATATGAAAATGAAAACAGCTCCTGCAGGGTCTTTATCTGGGCAGGCGTGATACACACTACACTAGAGCAATTAGCCAATTATCACATGAGCTTCCGTTTGAATCCAAATAATAAACGGAATAATGTGGGTTTGGTTTGGAAAAAAACTACAACAAAGGTCTACGACGCTATTTATTACAAAGTAAATCTGCCGCCTTTAGAAACTCTTTGGTGTGGCGTAATTAAAACAAATCAGTGTGCCTCCATTGATAAAAAAGTAAGTGTTTATTAGTCGGTTCTCTGGGAGTTGTATATGCAAATACTTTCGTAACTGCTTGAGATTAGATAGGCAGAAAAACAGGCATTGTTAGAGAGAGACAGACAGACAGACGGACAGACAGCTGGGAAAACAGACACACGGTTAGACAGACAGACGGACGTCTGGACAGACGGACGTCTGGTACGACAGACAGAGGTAAAGAAATGACATAGACTGGTTAAAAAAAGAAATAGTCTACATATTGTGAATGTCATAACTTTCAAAACAAAAGCACATAGCCAAATACAATATTTTTGGATATGATATATGTGGGAAAAACTAGTTTCTTTAGCAGGGTTGAGATAAAATAACAGACTTCCTTGACGCCTAGAGTTCCACTCCTCCATCTGTTTGGAACGACTGCGGAGGGAGATGAAGTGTTCTGCTCCGATGCTAATGCTAACAGCAATGGCTTATGCTGGCGTGTTCCCCGTGTGCGTCTCTGTGGAGGGAGCGCGTGTCTGTGTGTGTGTGTGTGTGTGTGTGCACGTGTTTTATGTCTGTGTGAAAATGTGCCCATACACATGCATGTGCACTCGCGGCGCTTGCGTGTCGTAGTATACATTCACGTTATTGGTGCTTGCAGCCTATATAGGCAGCTGTTTAATATGCGTATGGGGGAACAGGCCCATATTGTGGCGATACCGCACAATTCCCCGAACAAATTATATTCACTTGTGATCTCAATAAATTGGTGTCAAAGTGCAGGCACAAAAAAAAAAGTTGTGTTGTGTGAATATAAAATAACGTGCTAATGTGCTCTCCTGGTGGAGTGCCAGAAACTGCAATCCGCCACTGTGTACAGTCAGTGCCTGCATGCTTTAATGCACCAGCAGCCACAATCGCTATGCATTTATTCATTCTAATGTGATATCACTGAAACGGTGCTTTGTACCTGGCACTGTATGTTGCTCAATTATTCTCTGCTATCATCAAGCTGAGCATTCTTCAAGCTATAACCATGCAGTGGGAGAAAAGTAGTATTTGTTCTGACACTGACAGTAGTTAGTCTGTCTCTTATAGGACAGGACACCAAGTAGTTTTTGTTTTATTTGTGAATAATCTGCATAAACCTCTGAGGAAAGTAGAGTATTTATAAATTGTAACACTACTTATGCCTTTAAGGAATATTACACTTTACATGTCCATACCATTTAGCCATGTTGGTCTCAATGAAAACATCTGTAGGTTATACTTTTGTCTTTATTATATTTGTTTGTTTTGTTTATTTATTTATTACTCATTAGAATGCCAATATCCTTCACCAAAAAACAAGGAAAAAAGCAGTCCATAGTGCATACAGCATATAACTCTAACCGCTGCCTTTAAGTAATAAAACATAATCTACGTACCTTTTCCACTACCGAGGATAATACATCATGAAGCAACCGTCACGTTCTAGACATGCTGACACTTAACTGCAGGTGTGTAATCTACTCAACACATGTTGTAGTTTTACTGTGGAATGAAGTTGTCTGCTTGTATCCCTCTGACACCACCGGCATAAGGAAAGAGTATGTGCACACATATGCTTCAGCGTCTTGTTCAATTCTATATTACAGATAGACCAGACAAAATACGGAGTGTGCCTGCTATAGAAACACGATTTTTAAGCTATAGGGTTCAGCGGAAATCAGTGTCAATCCACTATGGCAGTGGTTTTCAACCTTTTTGATGCCAGGGCCCACTATTTATTCAGCATTTGAGCATCATTTGAGGACATGTTAGCCCCACTGAGCCCAAACTAAACTAAAGATTTATTTTTTCCCCCCACAATTCCACGCTGGATTTGGGAAACAAAACAGGCAAACATACAGATCATAAATGGTCATTAATGTTCTACATTCTCTAGTTGTGTAGACTTGGGGTAATTAACATGGTGAATATTTTAACATGAAACCAAATGGATCCGCAAGGGTCCATTTGGTTTCAATGTTATGCTCTCAAAGAGTTGCATCTGGTTAACCAACTTTCCATCATTTACCTTGGAGACCACCTGGAATCCTCTCAGGGACCACTGGTGGTGCCCGGACCACCTGTTGAAAACCCCTGCACTACGGTAAATGTAAACATTTACAGTATGTGAATATTTACCTGAAGGCCTGAAACTGGCAACTGAAAATAGTCTTTATGAAAGTATTTTGGGAGTGGACTTAATGAGAGTTTTTTTATTGGCTTAATCTCCCAGAACCTTGCTGCCTGGCATCAACCAGTAGGATAGAAAGGCTTGGTTGACCCGACCCGACCCTCTATAGCAGGGGTTTTCAACAGGTGGTCCGGGGACCACCAGTGGTCCTTGAGAGGGTTCCAGGTGGTCCCCAGGCTAAATGATGGAAAGTTGGTTAACCAGATGTAACTCTTGAGAACGTAAAAATGAAACCAAATGGACCCTTGCGGGTCCATTTGGTTTCATTTTTACACTCTCAAGAGTTAAAATATTCGTCATCTGAATTAGCAGCACTTAATTTTGTTATGTTTGCTAAATCCAGCCTGGAATTGTGGACAAAACCAAAAGAAATCTTCCTTGGTGTGCAAATGTAATCAAATAGTGGTCCGTGGCCGTGGTGGTCCGTGGCTCAAATGCTGAATATTTGGTGGTCCCTGGAGTCAAAAAGGTTGAAAACCCCTGCTCTATAGAGCTGTGCAGCCACGCCCCCTTTCATGACGCCACCCATGTTCCAGAAACGGAATCCTCATTCATTTTCCTCATAGACTTTTCGATATTAAAAAAAAAAAAAATACGATTGCGCCGGGGACAAAACCAAATCATGACAACAAACACAATATTATCATATAATATCTAATTAGGCAGGATACAACACTTTTTGCCTCGTTTTTCATCTTAGAAATTATTTGACTGTCCCAAAAGATTGTGTGTGTCATCATGATTTGTCACGACCCGAGTTGGCTTTGTCCGCGGCATAGTCGTCTTTATATGAATCGTTTTCAAAAAGTCTATGAGAAAAATGAATGGGGGATCCGTTTCTGGAACAGGGGTGGTGACGCCACTGCACAGCTCTATAGCAGACGTTTGGCTTGTAGTTTTTGCCACTGCAGGTAAATGAACTACACAACCGAAAACTGTCCATATCCAACATGGGAACTTTACGCGCCTGACACACCACTATGCGTTGGCTATACAACCGTTAATGCATATCAAAATCATGCACTCGGACACACACACACACACACACACACACACACACACACACACACACACACACACACACACACACACACACACACACACACACACACACACACACACACACACACACACACACACACACAAAAGGCTGTCTGTCTATCATTGCAGGCAGGGCGTAAATCAGACGAGACCGGCTCTACTCTGCGTTGCCGTGGTGACAGATTTACGAGAGGGCAACCTCCCTGTGAACCTGAGTTCTGCTTCACGCCCCCCCCCCCCCCCCCCCCCTAAAAAAAAAAGCCAAAAAAGAAAACTATACACACTCCTATTTTTGTCGAGTTTTGCAGCAGTGAAAAAAAGTGAGAAAAGTTATAGCTTCCCCCTGCTTGGAAATTTCATGCAACTATGAAATGAGAGGAAATAGATAGACTAGCCCTGATGGAGTAATATACCATACTATAACACAGGATTTAATACATGCTGCCAAACACCATGTTTACCTTGTCATCGTCGTCTTCTAATGTACTTACATTCTTCCAATTCTTTATTATTTTTTTTCTGAATTTGCTTTCCACATGATGGTATGTATGTCTGCAGTATCTCACTCTGTCCTTCCTACATCAGGGGGTTTTCAACCTTTTTCCATACCATACCAGGGCCCACTATTTATTCGGGAATTTGAGCCATGGACCACCATTCGAGGACATTTTAGCCGCACAGACCTTTTCTCCACGATTCCAGGCTGGATTTCAGAAACAAAACAGGCAAACATACAGATCAAAATGACCATTAACCTTCTATATTCTCTAGTTGTGTAGACTTGAGGTGATTCAGGTGATCATTATTTTAACTCTTGAGAGTGTAAACATGAAACCAAATGGACCCGCAAGCGTGCATTTGGTTTCATGTTTACGCTCTCAAAGAGTTACATCTGGTTAACCAACTTTCCATCATTTAGCCTGGGGACCACCTGGAATCCTCCCAGGGACCACTGGTGGTCCCCGGACCACCTGTTGTAAACCATTGTCCTACATGGTTTCCTTCTCAGCTTTCCTACTCTGTCTCCTAGCTAGTGTTGTCCCCTTGGTTGTCTATCCCTCATTAAAGTAAACAATAGCATCAGACTTTGCTAATCTCCTCAGTGTTACAAACTAAACTGAATTCCTCAAAGAGCTTTGAAACAAACATCACAGAGGTCTGAACAACAACAACACGATATTCACGCAGACGGACGTTTGATACTCGCAACAGATGGTGCCGAGAATTGTGGGAGATTGTTACTGTGAGACCTGCCGCACGCGTTCGCGTGAGAATCGCCGTTCCATAAGTCACCGCGGCAGTTGTTTTGACTAATGGGCTCCACTTGCGCCTCCATTTTCTTATCCAAACACAAGGTGTGTCCCCCAACGCGCCCTACACACCATACTCCACTTCCATTCTTTCTCCTAATTGGAGCCACGGATAAAACGATTCACCCGTGGAGTTTTCTTTTTTCATTTCCTCTGCCTCTTGGAGGTGTGCGGACCGCAGGCAGGTAGGGGGAAGGCAGGGGAATACTTAGCAAATTCCTTTTTATACGAGGTAATCTGAACATAATGGGGATTACAGGCACCGTTTAAAACAGCATAATAAAACAATAACACAGTTCTGAGAGAGAGAGGGAGGTTAATAATTCTTCTAATCCTCTCCACTCAGTTGTTTTGACAGCGTCTCACTCGAGGGCTCCAAAGCGCGCGCGCGCGCACACACACGCACGCACACACACACACACGCCCGCACACCAATGCCTCCCAGCTTTGCACTCTTTAAAAGTGATTTAGTATTTAAATGGGGTAAAATGTTTTTGGCAATATATTTTCGAAATATTTTCCATAGGACTACTGCTCTCTCCCATTGGTGTGCGCACATGCACCAGTAGCTGTTTCATAAACCACAGTGTGTGTGTGAGTGTTTTAACAGCATTAGAAAGATCCAAACTATAAGGTCAAAACAGGTTGCCGATGCAACATGTTTTGATCTTGTAGATCTGCATTTTTCACTGCACTGCAATGTATGATGGCGTAAACAGGGCTCGAGACTGTGTACTGTTATAGACCTATGATTAAATATTATATTAGCGGTCACTGGCCAGCCTTGTCACGATGGCCCTAAATATTTCTTTCAGATAGGCCTCGTTTTTGTCCCGCATTCCGTTTTTAAGTTTTAAATGGTATTTTTCTATTTAATTCCAAGGTTTATTGACATCCTCCAGTGTGTCAGTGAGAGATGATCCCTGCTGCTGGAATGTTCCGTTGATCACATGACCTGACCCTGAACACTGGCATGGCTTAGTTATTAGATAAGATAACATTCCATCCTCCATCATCTGTGATCCTGTGTCCGTGCCTGCGCACATGTAGTCATACCGTATGCGTAGGTGTGTACTCGTGCATGCCCATTTGAGCATGGAACAGAGAGTGAGCTGCTGGTTGGGAATGTGCCCCGCACAGCGTCAGGCCACAAACAAGGCTGTGAAAACAAGCCATCCACATGCAGGACAGAACAATGACCCAGCGCCGCTCCGGTCGTCTGGCTGTCTCTTCTGCTTTGTTCAGAGTGGCAGCTCAAATCTGATTTGTGGCCAATATTGGAATGAGATCTTTGTGAATCCAGTCTTTAAAAGAAAGAGAAAGAAACGGGCAACCAGACAGACACAGACAGACAGTCTGTGACAGACGTGAATCTGATATAATCGATTTATTATTTCATCCTGAGGACTGTAGCTCTATTTTGGACATTCATGTTCCATCCTTATGCTTTGCAGTTGTTATTGTGAAAATAATAATACATCATCATCACCATTAGTCATTAGACACCCTGCGGGGTTCTGACACAGGGTGATTCTAACATGTCCACAGGTGAAAGGTCACCGGCTCCCTGTTGACCAATTACAGTGAATTCATGCTAAGGCAGGCTGACCAATGGCGTGCGCCCCCCACTGATGGTTCCTGCTGTACTCAGCAGGCAACAAACAACACTCACATTATAATGACAAAATACAATAACATGAATGAATGAATGAATGAATGAATGAATGAATGAATGAATGAATGAATGAATCGTTTATTTTGAAGCTCTTTAGAGAATGCACAGCGTGACATTATACAAAGCATTTCTCATTGTTTGGGCCTAATACATATTTTTTTACGTTGTTACCTTTTACCTCTATGGCAGCCAAACATGAAGGGAGTACCTGACTGACGGTTTAAACAGAAAATCCTCAAAAAATGTTCAAAGGCAGCTGACCAGCTTTGCATTTTACACATCACTAAGTCTGTGATCTACCGGTAGGAGCATAAACCTGTACATCGAATACAAACAAACTACAAAGCGAAAGGAACAGTGGATAAACCCCTCACCGCTCAGTGCATATAAACCTACAGTATAAACACAGAACACTGGTCAAGCCATTGAAAAACAAAGCTATCAATACGGAGTGTAATACCGTTGCTTCTAACTTTTTAGGCACATGGAGCAGGCCAGCTGTGGAGCATTCCAGGGGCTGTGTGGGACATTATAGTCATGCCATTGACTTTAGGAAGGAAGGTCCGAGACCATTGAGAGCTCTCTAAACAAGTGAAAAGATTGTAAAATCAATCCTAAACAAACAACAACCGAGAGCCAGCACAGTGAAGCTAAAAATGGGAATATTTTGGGCAAGTTGTAATCTGTCTGTTGTTTTCTTTAGCAGGCCAGAAAGAAGTGCAATACAGTATTTTGAGAGAATAACAAAGGCGTGAACCACGGCCACTCACCGTCTTATCAATTGTAGCTGTACACTGACTGTACAATGTCACCATATAAACATGTAGAATGATTACTGTACACAGAATCACAGGCACTTGCTCTTTCACTGATGAGAGAGCCTGCCCAGTGCACTAGGGGGTAGATCCATAGTATGGTGACCATCAGATGCTCCCTACAATCCCCAGTGCATTCTGGGATAATTCCAAATGGCGGAACTGTAAAATGGGCTGCAACTCCTGTATTTTCCAAATGTCTGTAGAAATTAATAATCTAATAATAGATTAAAAATAGATTAAAAATCTTTCACAATCTCAACCTTCAAACAATAAACCTGGTGGTACTTTCATTGTATAGACTAACCTATTGTAACTATTTTTTCTTTTAAATGGAATTCCATGTCCACTCAAACCTACCCTTGCTGCATGGGTGATGATAGTATCTGTAAAATCGATGTATGTACAAAAACAAAACAAATGCATGCATTTAATTTAATTAGCCTAAAAGCAGGGTTCAAACATATTCCCACTGGTCAAAGTGTACAACGTACTTTCTCAGTGGACCCAGAGTGTACTTGACAAAATGTCAACATTCATTATCATATCATTATTATTATTATTATGATTTCATAATAATATGATTAATGGCTGTTTCCGATTTACTGACATACAGTACTGCACAAAAACCAAGGCACGATCTAAAAGTTACACATGACCTGAGAGTCTCAAAACAGTTTAGATAATGACATTAAGAACAGATGGTGGAAGTTCTTGCGGCAGCATGTGACAGGTTCCATGTAAAACAGCTGTTTTCATTATTTTTGACAACTATTCTGTGCACTGTACAAAAACTGTACTCTGGGCTCATCTCATAGACCAATCAAGGACATGCGTTTGACGGCGAATTTTCAGCACATAATCCCTGCAGAATAAAGACACGGTTTGGCCAGATGTTAAAGTCATTCCAAACACGACTCTGAGCCTCTCTGAATCGCATTGTGTTTTTATTTACACTTCAGTGATCCCTGGAGCCGCTTGCTCTCATTGGGGAAGTACATGGCTGTTTATTTTAAAATGCACTGTCAACAGACAGACAGACAGACAGACATGCAAACAGAGATAGGCAGACAAGCAGACTGGCAGATGTAGGGGGAAAAATGGAGCGCTTGTTTGTTTTTTCTCTTTTCTATACCTGAGCAGGTCTTGTAATGATGTTCATTTGGCATAGAGTATGTCTCTCCCCAGACCCATTGTTTGTCCACAAACAAAGACAACCTACAACAGTTTTCAATGCTATTTTGGAGAAACACTTATGACAAATATGCTCATGACTTGTACATATAATTATTTTATAATCAAACCATGGGAGGCATCATAGCCCAGTAAACACGGTCAGAACCGTGACAAATTAGTGACGTCTTGATTGTGTCCGGATCAAAGCTAGTCAGAGAGACAGAGATTTGAAGCCCGACTTACTTAAATCAATCATAACTAGTCGGATCTGACCCTAGCTTCACTATAGCTTATATCAATTTGTGAACACCCTGGAAATGACGTAAAGATCCTCCCCATATGGGCTGTGGTCTGGCCTAGACATGAACGTCACTGGAGGAGTCCAGTGATGTTCAAGACTTCACCGACTGCCTTGATCTGGACACAATCAATGTCACTAATTTGTCACGTTCCTGTGTTTACTGGGAGGTCTATAGCTCCTTTTTAATGATATCAAATCACCACATTCCAGACTCACCACTTAACCTTCCTGCCAGGAATGACCAGGTCATTCATGCATTCGTGCTCAATCTTCCTTTTTTGACCCCTGCCTTGGTCTCCTTAAATCTCTTCCCCTTTCTGTTTTTCCTGGGGGGGGGGGGATGACACGATGGGAACTATGCACAAAAATCAATTTAAGTTCACCCATGTTTGTTACCTGTAAAGTGGTGATGTGACTGATTGACGCCCTGTATAAAGAGCTTCAGTTTACCAGCAGAAGCTCAGTTTGAACTTCTGCTGGTAAAAGGCAAACTATTCTTCCCAAATATGTGTGATCACACTCCTCCCAGTCGGTCAGACCAACACAAGTGGGCCTGGTATCATACTGTGATCTGTGCCACTTCATCACCTACCCCCTGCTGTGTTTGTGGAATATGGAGACAGGCACCAGGTGGAAAGATGAACAATAAGTGTTTTCCATGATGGCCCTCCTCTCTGAGCTTGAGCGAGGACACCTGTTCAGCAGTGGAAAAAGTATTTTCTTTTTTTCTTTCATTCTTTTCTTTTTTTTTCCTGTACTCTTTAGGCTCATGTTATTGTCCACTCAGGCGCATTTGAACCGGTATATACTTTAGCTATGCAAATGCAAACTTATTGTTCAGTCCTATAATTCTTAAACCAATGTCAAAGTGATTTTTACATGTATTAAATGTTTTTGCAAAGAAATAAAAAGATTACTTTTGGAAAATTATTCAAATGATTTTTTTAAAAAAAATATCTCACCGAATTCTACAAGACAGGACAAGGGCTGCACCGATAGCTGCCGCTCAAGTGTTCTTGGCATCATGGGATTTTTATTTTTCTCACATGAGAGAAATATGTTCCACCCACACGTGTATGAGCATTAAGGAGCGATGGGGTTAAAGGAGGGCAGTGGAGGGAATGGAGATGAAGGGCGCTGATGATGTCCCGATCCTGTTTGAACCACAGAGTGCCAGTGTGGTGTTTGCTTTGACTAGGAGGTCCCAGTCTGGCGTGATGATAGGACAGTATGGACAGAACGGGTCACCATGTGGCCTGAAACAACACATGTGGGAGCCACAGAGTGACCCCGGGAATGTTCTAGAACAGTGTCACCGTACGGCGCCCTGTTGGGAGAGAACGCCTCCGGCACAGAAAACAGCAAACCGCCAGGCAAAGAGGAGTGATGTTTCCTTGACAAGTGTATGTTATAAAAGGAAGGATAACATTTTTATAGAGACAGAGTTGTTCCATCAATCCACAACTGTCAGGACTTGAAATACGTCTTCCATTCGACTGTGTTTTTTCTTTTCTTTTCTTTTTTTACTTGCTTTTGGTAGCTTGCTGTAAATCGTGTTGGGTTTGGGTTCAGATGTGATGCCGTGGTTAAGTACACTTCCACCTACATGCAGCCACTTCCTGTTCTGGACCTTAATCCCACCCAGAACCTTCTCTTTCCTACTGTCTGTCTCTCCTGTATCTCTGCCTTCCTATACGGTCGGTCCTACACTGTATCCATCACTGATTTCATGGCATGATGGAACCCGACATTTGATTTATTTCGCTGCGGAAAATGTTGCATGCCAAGGACCGTTTAAAAGGATATTTAATTTTCAGAATTATTTATCATGGTTACATGGGAACACCCTGGACAGTTATTTTTTTTTTAAGTTGGGCTACTTGATTCACTATATAGATATCCTACAATCCTACATAATGACGTTGGTGTCAGCCATTGTCCGACTTTGCTTAACGCTAACCCTCAGTCTTAAAGAACTTCCTCCCATTCCTATGGGAACACTGGGCAACACGTTTCCTCCGTTTGCTCTGGTCTCTGGCAACCCTTCTTGTTCCATGCCAGCTGACACCTCATCTCACTTAGATCTTCCTTGGCAGTCTGTCTCCACGTCTTCTTTGGCATCCCGCTCTTTCTTTTTCCACCTTCTGGCATCCAGTCCATCGCCACATTTGCCAGTCTCTCCCTTGTCTGATATGAAACAGTCTGTTATGAGGAACATATTGGTGATTTTGGTTTGATAACATTTGAAGCGAGATCAAATATAGAAGGTCTATGAAAGTTCAGCTATCCTAATGTTCTGATTTAACACCACTGATTTGTTAGCCACAGTTTCTCTCAGATTTCTCTTTATTGAAATGATAATTTCAGATGTCATTCATAATGTAATCCAAACTCTGTGTGTGTGTGTGTGTGTGTGTGTGTGTGTGTGTGTGTGTGTGTGTGTGTGTGTGTGTGTGTGTGTGTGTGTGTGTGTGTGTGTGTGTGTGTGTGTGTGTGTGTGTGTGTGTGTGTGTGTGTGTGTGTGTGTGTGTGTGTGTGTGTGTGTGTGTGTGTGTGTGTGTGTGTGTGTGTGTGTCCGCTACTAGGACCACATGAAGACCCTCCTGAACAGCGCTGTGACATCCAACCCTCTGCACTGGAAGGTGTTGTGATGGCTGCCCATCACAACACCTGGAGCTCCATCAGTCATAAGGGCATCACTCACCTTCAGGAACAGACCACAGAGAGGAGGAGACAGCAGCACGTACAGCGACATCAGTGTGCTGCAGGGGACCCCGCCTCATCTGTGGACTTCATCTGACCCATATGTGGCAAACCAAACGGCTCAGGCATTGGCCTGCACAGCCACATGCAATGGCATCGTCGCAACCCCCTTCAATAACCCATTCTCAGAGCAACGTAATCATCGAAATCGATGGACAGCCATAAGCAAGTAAGTGTGTGTGTGTGCGTGTGTGTGTGTCTGTTAGGTTCCCAGGTGGCTTGCAATTTGTCCCCACTTTGTCGCAACGTGAATGATGTCAACATTACTGCACATCAAGGTCCTAAACCCCTTTTACCAGCGATGATGTCTGCGCATACTGCTAGGCTGATGTCATAATGTTTGAATTTAATTCAGCAATCCACACAGGACCTGATGATGGACACTTCACTTCACCAGTGCTTATTTAAGTGCATTACATTTTCTCTTATTCTGGTTTGCATATGGGAATGCCTGGTTATACTCAGAGCTTAATGAAGTGAGCATCTCTCAATATGGATATTAGATTGGAACAATCAGGATCAATTAACAACTTAAGCCCAATCTATAGCCGCTCAAATTTACAATGGGTTGTGATGTGGTTTGTTATGAGCTAATGTACTATAGAGCAAATATACTGTACATGTATATTTGATTAAGCAATATAACATGCCTTTTGTATATTTCCTATTTTTCAGCAAAATGTGGATTTTTATGTTTGCGTTGAGGGAAATTAAGATTGACAGGTTTTGTTAACAAAAAAACACACTTAACTACTGTAACTGATTAATTGTGGATAACCTTACCAAAACATAACAATTAGCCGTTAATGAATGAATGAATCAATAATTTGCAATAATTTTAAGATATTCTCTGTAAAAGTCAACACAGCAGAGATAGGCACTTTCACTTCTGCATTGGGGCATGAGAGTGGACAAAGTGGTGATAATAATCCGTGTAGTGTTTTGCATGTATCTTGTGTACAGTATATTGCAGTGACAATGTGTGGATGTCACACAATGCAAAGGCACATCTGGACTTGCATGCAGCACACGGTTTGGGACTCACTGCCCTAGACTGTCCTTTCTAAGGGAAACAGCAGGAAACTGCATACAAAAATAATGAAAACAAGACTTCAGCCTGGCCCTGGAGACAGCCTGGCCCGCTTTGTCATCTAATCTCTGCTTTGGCTGAGTCATTCTTTTTTTTAAATGACATTTTGATGGGAATGCGTTTATCTTGCCAATGCCAACTATGAAGTAATGAGATCTGAATCCGGCATTACTTACATATAGATTTATAATTGTATGGAGTAGGAAAAATGAACTGGGCTAATTAAGCATTTTACTGACACCAGTGGGAAAACGCAAACCAAATGAGTGCATTCCAGAGCCTCTGTGTTCTGTTTGTTATAAAAGCTGGGCGGCTTTCTTTCCAATTACTTGATGGACCGTTTGATTTGAACAAACTTGAGTAGTAAAACATGACATGAGTTCACATTGTATTGGAATGACTCTGGGGCAAGGAAATGGAGTGACATTGATACACACACACACGCACGCACGCGCGCGTGCGCGTGTGTGCGTGTGCGCGCGCACACACACACACACACACACACACACACACACACACACACACACACACACAGATCTTATACCTTTATTTAATCAGGGAACACTGCGGCCATTATGCTCTCTCTTTTTCAAAAGCACTCACACATACAAAACAACAAATAACATCACTTTACATAAGGGGGAAATAGATATAGCAATAATAATGAAAAATAAATGAAATAACTTCATATGATGCTAAATACAAAAAGCAGCAT
>CM076978.1:17052094-17097094 GCA_039105355.1 Benthosema pterotum
AACAATATAATTAAACAAACAATGCCAGGTCCCGCATGGACTTCCTGGTGGTCTGTCTCTCTCTCGTTTCAGTTAGTCCCGCGGGCCGCCAACCAACGCCTACTTAAGGTGCGTCAGTCACGGTCGACCCGTCAATCAAACCCTCTTGTCAAATCATATGGATTCAGCACAAAACCCCCCCTCAAATAATAACAAAATCAAAACAGAAAACATCATGATTTCTTGGAGGTAAATGGGTTTAAACAGGGGCATTACCCTTGAAGGATGGCGTTAATTCAGGATTATTATAACATATGGACATACACTTTTAAACGCCATAGAAATAAATTAAATCCTTTTTAACATATGTGGCAGTGCTACATAGACCCCCCCTCCAGCCATCGGCTACTAGGGTGAGGCACCATAGAACTTTTTGATATTCACCACAATTCCAGTGTCCTGTTTATCAGGTGGGTCATTCCATCCAATCCGGTAATTTACCGGCCCCAGTCTTTTCAGTACTTTAGCTGGCCCCTCCCATTTGGGCGCCAGCTCGGCGGAGAATTTGTGGCTGGCCTTCGAAAGAGGATGCGTCCTGACCCAGACCAGGTCACCCGCATGAAAGTGCGCCTCTTTCTTGCGGGAATTATAGTACCTAGCTTGTCTAGCCTGGTGCACATCCACTCTCCTCCTGACCTCCTCCGCCATCTTCTGTTGTCTCTCCACCATGTTGTATGCAGCTTGGTCTGCTGGAGACGGTGGGTGGTTGATCAGCCTCTCCAGTGGTCCTTGGGGCTTCCGACCCAGAGCCAGCTCAGCAGGGGCTTTCCTGGTGGTTTCTTGTTGAGTTGTGTTGAGTGCGAAGCGGAACTCCGGTATCCACTGGTCCCAGGTGTTGTGGTGTTGGCCGACGAATGATGCAATCATGGTTTTCCCGGTCCGGTCTTGCTCCCACAGCCTGGCGGCAGACTCCTGGCTTAGGAACGGATAATAGGTGTAACCTTTTCCTGTTTTCAACCCATACCTATTCTTAGCCAGGTCCAAGATGGCACCGGTCGCAACCAGGAAGTCCAGGCCCAAGATCAGTGGAAACACCAAGTGACGGTCCTGCATCACATACGTATCGATGGTTCTTTTCACCCCATGCCAGGCAAAACGGAGACCTCTCTTGCCCAAAGCTTGATGGGCGGTGCCATCAGCCAGGACAAATCCCTGTCTGTGAGCTGGTAAGGTTTCGTCTGGGAGCATGACGTGTTTCCACAGACTTTCCTTCATCAAGGTGAAAGAACTCCCAGTGTCCACCACCGCCTCTACTGGGGTCCCCCGGACGGTAACCGGGACCACCAGGAGCTTGTGTACCTTTTCCGGGCTCTGTTGCTGTACTACAGAGAGCTCTGCTGGAGCCTTGGTCGACTGTTTCTTCTCCTTCTTGCCCTGCTTGCCGTCGCCTGCATTTACCCTCTGCCAGTAGTCCTGGGTTCCTGAGAAGTCCTTCTCCACCATGGAACCCACCTTCACCAGCTCGGTCACTGTCGTCACCGTTCCCCGCAGGCAGCCCGCCACTTTGGGGTTGATGTTACTCAGGATGCGTCTCACTATCTCTTCCTCTGGCATGTCTCGCTTCCACTTGAGGCACAGTGCACGGTAGTCGTAAGCAAAGTCCCTAAGACATTGCTCTGGCTTCTGCACCATGGACCTCAATCTCTCCTCCACCTCTGTCATGTAGTCAGAGGGAAGGAAAGCGGACATGAAGGCAGTTTTAAATGAGACCCAATCGTGGACTTGGCCTTTTGCAGCCTGCCACCAGCTGAGGGCCGGCCCCTTGAACACGGCAGCCAAGGCTCCCAAGAGTTCACGGTTGGTGAGGGGTCTGAGGTCGAGGAAGGTCTCACACTGCTCAACGAAGGCAAGGACATCAGAGGTTTCAGTCGTGGCACCGAAGGTAGGAAACTCCAGCCGCACAGGAAGTTTGGCGTAGGAGGGAGAGGAGAGTGAATGTGCACCAAGCTGACTAGATGAGCTAGGGGGTGCTATGTAGCTGACATCGGTGGAAACATGAGGTCTGGGTGCTACAGGAGTGCTAGTAGGTCTTGCAAGCTCTTTTTCCCACCTGGCATCCCTACGTAGCATACAGGCTACTGTATCACTTTCCAGTTTCTTTAAGTCAGCCCTCATATCTTCTGCTAGCCTGCATAGGGCAGAGTCAAGGGACCGCCTGAGGTGGTCCTCCCTGTTCACTGAACTGGCTACCGACTCTCTAAAATCCTTTTCGAGCTCGGCCATCTTTTTTTTCAGAGAGCTCACCTCACCTTTAATGTCCCCATTATCTTTTTTCAGAGAAGTCACTTCACCTTTAAGTTCATCATTTTCAGCCCTTAGAGCATTCATCTCCTCTTTAAGCTCATGATATTGAGGCTCATTCTCCTCCCCGCCCACATCATCATCAACTTCATCAACAGAATCATCATTATCATCATCAATATGCTCTCTTGGATTGCCCTCCTCAAAATATAGCTCGCTTAAGGAGGACCTTTCATTAGGGGGACTTCTCCTTGTAGTGAAGGAACCCAAAGTGAAATCAGGTTCACCTCTTACAGGTAGGCCTAAATCATTGCTTTCCTCCATAGCTGGAGTTTGGGGAGAGCCGTGAGGAGGAGCAGTAAAAGTTAATTCACTTGTTTCTCTGTCTCCTGATGCCATAATCAAGCTATACCAGAACAGTATTAGAAACAATTTGAATCATTCCCCGTATGGGCCACCATATGTAACGGTTTGATATTTAAATAAACTGTTACTGTTTTAAAAATCACGGGTTTATGAATGATCTCCTGTGGGACACAATTGATTAATATAGGAATAGCTTGATTGAATGACGGCAGACACAGAGATGATGATGATCAGGGAAAGAGCTTTTATATACTCCAAAGGATAATAATAATAATGCAAGATGTCAAGAAATAATGAAATGAAATGATAACAACGCTTCGTCGCGCAGCCGCGCTGTTTAATTGTCCCGCACGGGGAGAGATAAAGTTTGTAAAGTCCGCGATCGCTTTGCCGTGCTCGCCGCACGCACGCACGCCCGCACGCAAAGTCAATGTTCCCCGAACCGGCACAGAAAGTCGGCGTCTCGCGCACGCCCGCACGCACGCTCCTATTGTTCTCCAATGCGATCCGAAAACTCCAAGAAAGTTATATGCGCCTCCGTGCGCTATATCCAAACGAAAGCAAAACGAATCCAAGTCAAAAAATATCCAGAAAACAAAAAGTAGCCCAGCAGCAACGTAATCCCAAAAAATGAAGTTAATCCAATGGAAAAATGAACGTAGATCCTCGCGGGAAATGCAAATAAAAAATAAACGGTCTCACCAGTCTTTCTCCTCCTTTTGACAGCTGTCTTTGTGGCCTTCACTATATTCCACCGATAGTTACGAGCAGAGTATATTATTATTAAACAATATAATTAAACAAACAATGCCAGGTCCCGCATGGACTTCCTGGTGGTCTGTCTCTCTCTCGTTTCAGTTAGTCCCGCGGGCCGCCAACCAACGCCTACTTAAGGTGCGTCAGTCACGGTCGACCCGTCAATCAAACCCTCTTGTCAAATCATATGGATTCAGCACAAAACCCCCCCTCAAATAATAACAAAATCAAAACAGAAAACATCATGATTTCTTGGAGGTAAATGGGTTTAAACAGGGGCATTACCCTTGAAGGATGGCGTTAATTCAGGATTATTATAACATATGGACATACACTTTTAAACGCCATAGAAATAAATTAAATCCTTTTTAACATATGTGGCAGTGCTACAAGTTGGATTATAGGGGAAAGTGGTGTGATGTGGTATGGGGCCTTGTGTTGTGTCGTAGGTTGTGACCTGTCAGAGAGAGTTAATGGAACCACACAGAGGAAGAGCGAAGAGGAGGCATAGATATTGTCTTGCCTTTTTAATCCAATCAGCTGTAATCCTCACCGGATTAGACCAGTTAAACAATGTTGTCTGATGACTTGCATTTACAGTTTGGACAAGTGTGGCAGGAAGGTTCAAATTCATGATAATACGGGACACAGACACTGTGTAGAACTCAAAATAAATTAAGTTGGTTGAGTGCTTTTTACAGTGAAGATAACTACATCTCTACAATAGCAGATGTACAAGCTCCCAGTGGGTCACTTTGTGCCACACCGTGTGCTTGTACATCTGCTATTTTGGAGAAAATGAGAAACTCAGTGGGACTGTTGCATTTCAAGAGACAAAACACCACACACTGATGAACAGAAGGCAGACTATATGTATGTTCTGCCTTGATATGAAATGGACGATGAAAAGGAAATCAGAGAGTTCATTGATATTTTATTGATATTTGATATGATTGATATTTTATTACGTTACAATATTATATATAATCTCATCCATAGTCATTATAGTTATATCAGAAGTTAAAAAGTGAATTATAGCAAAAATGATGAAATATTCACTTTGCTTCTGCTTTGAGAAATTCAAATGTCAAGCCATCAATCAAGTGTGACACTTCAAAGGGCTCCGTGAGGCCCGTCCGTATCGAAATAGAAACCCCCGGCGGCTGTGTTTTCTTTTAATGACGCGCATATCTATTCTGGTGAACCTTTTCTGGGATGCTGAGCTGGCGATCCTGGTTTGCAGTTATCCATAGCATTCGCATTTTTAACAGGCCTTCTTTAAAGTATATCACTTCTTATGACGGGAAACAAGACATTTCCAGTTCAAGACCATTACACAGTCTGAAAGCATTACGGCTCCGTCTGCCAGCCCAGCCATTCAGATTCGATTACAGCTGATATTGTAAATGGGTTTTAAGGATCTGCCCCGTCTGCCCCCAGAAGAGATCCTTCAGAAAGCGGATCCGTGTCACCCCCCTACCCCCCCTACCCTACCTCCTCCCTTCGCTTACGACACCCGCTGAATGGGCTCCGGCTTCAAGACGGCTCGTAAAAAGAACTGCTTTGCACGGTACGGATCTGGGCTCTATTGGAAACACATTGGCTCATAATATTTGCCCCCCCCCCCACTCCCCCCACTCCCCACAATGTGAAGGGTTCCCGTGGCGGTTCCAAGGTCAAACGCCTGTAAAATCAAAGACGGCAATTTGTCGTCGGGTCTGCGGCGATCCCTCCTTGAGCGGCGCACGCAGAGCCTGATGTCATCTGTACTCCATCAGGAGAAAGAGAAGAGAAAGAGGAAGAGGAGAGGAGAGGGAGACCCATTCAAGCTGCCGTTGTAATCCCCATCAGACCAGATGTAAATCAAGACATTTTCCCATTACAGAGGGACCGGGTTTCTCTGATGGACCAGCTGCACCTCCTGTCGCTTCCTCCCGCCGTCCTCCTCAGGAACGTGATCGTCTGATTAACGCGCGCCCTGGGAACGCCGCGAACGAACCTGCCACTCTGCCGTGGCCGGCCGCGGATGGGGCCGGCTGGATCTGTTGAGGGAGTTACAGCCTGTTATCAGGCCCTGGCAGACAGGCAGGCAACGCAAATTAAGAGCACACGCCAATACGTGTTGTGTGAGAGGGCACGCGTGTGAGCACGAACAAACGCGCGCACGCGCACACACACACACACACACACACACACCTACACAGGTACACATGTCGATAACAGGGGCACACACTTGGCGTGCACATACACACACATCACACTCGGGGATACTCTATCGTCTACACACCTCACGCATACACGTGTAGATTTCTCTCGAACGGCGTGCATGCAGGAATCTGTGGATATCGTTTTTTGGAGCTGCAGCCTTTTTTGCTTACGGCGGCCAATTTCGGCCCCTCCAGGTGGATCGATCTCTCCATGCATGCATGCTGGAGGCTTTCATTTGTCTCCCGCCGGCCCGCTGGAGGCATCATCTCACCGTGTTACTGAAGAAGACCATGCCACTGTCATCTGTCAACAACATCTGCTGGAAGCAGCTTGTTTTCATCGCGGGGGGATTGTACGGCGACGTACCTGTCACTCCCACTCGTACGGATTCCTAACAGATGCCGCCTCGCTTTTTACTTTGAAACTCATTAACGGTGAACGCGCGTGTACACAAACTAACCCGCGCACACCCACATGTGCAAGCACACACGTGTGCATGTGAGTTGGTCTCTCGCTGTGTGCGCGTTGGCGGATGTATGCACACCCTAAGCATTAACTTGAACCCTCTAAAGTCTCTCCATTCTGGTGTGAACCTTCTGTGAAAATTGCCCAACTACAAGGTCGCTTGCAGCAAGTATACAGCAAAAAATGGAGGCAACATAGCAGGGTCCTGGGGGTACTCCTGGCAACTATAGATAGATAGATCGATAGATAGATAAATAGATAGATAGATAGATAGATAAACTTTATTTACGTGTCACTCCACAAACATAACATTAAAAGCACATAATAAATACAATCATAAAAACGTACATTAAAGTACATACTACATATAATATTACATAAAAAGGACATATCAACTATAGAGTTGAAGCAGCCTCAGTACCCAGGCTTACCTCATATGCACTGCGAAGAGAAAAGCCTGGGCACAATCTAAGGCTGTGAGCCTATCAGTGTTGGAACGCTGGCATTTTCCTGACCAATCACAGCACATGTTTCATTCGTAAAGAAGTTAAAATGGTTAAAGCATCAACGTCATTTCCTTTGGCAGCAGTTCTGCCAATAGCGCAACTTCAGAAGGGCGTCGGTGGCTCAGGGGTAGAGTCACCGGAAGGTAACCACAAGTTCGAACCTGGGTTCCCCCAGTGTTGGTGTCGAAGTGTCCTTTGACCAAAACACTGAACCCCTAACTGCTCCTGTTGTGATGGTTGTGCCTTGCATGGTTTCCATCGCCATCACTGTATGATTGTGTGTGTTAATGGGTGAATCTAAATTCCCTTGGATAAAGGTAATATATAAAAATGCACGATTTACCATTTATTCAGCTGTATAGACTCTACAGCGTAGATCCCGCCCAGGGGTGAAATGGTTAGGTTTGACCATGACATGACTGGGAAGGGAGGAAGGGAGGGAGGGAGGAAGGAAGGAAGGAAGGAAGGAAGGAAGGAAGGAAGGAAGGAAGGAAGGAAGGAAGGAAGGAAGGAAGGAAGGAAGGAAGGAAGGAAGGAAGGAAGGAAGGAAGGAAGGAAGGAAGGAAGGAAGGAAGGAAGGAAGGAAGGAAGGAAGGAAGGAAGGAAGGAAGGAAGGAAAAGACAGAAAAGACAGAAAAGACAGAAAATAAAGAAAGAAAAAGAGGAATTGTGATGGATTGAAATGTATAATCAAGCGCCTTTGACCTGCTTGCCAAACTGAGGACTTCCATTTCAACTGTGTGACGTGAAACGACAAACATCCACAATTAAAACTCTTTGCTTCAAACTAAAATAAACAATGTCATGAGCAATGCCAAGAAGTATGTAACATCTACCCCCCTCTCCCGTCTCCCTCCCGTCTCCCAGGAAAAAAAAAAAACTGCTTGATTGAGAGAAGTATCCAGAGGAAAAAAACGGTTCAAGTCCTGCACCATCTTGTGAGTGCGTGGAGGCTGCCGGCTCCAAATCCATCAGGAGGAGGAGGCTGATATATCCATCTGGAGGTATGTGTGTGTACGCCTGGCTCCCTCCCATGCCTCGGGAGAGAGAGACCCCCAAACACCCCCCAACCCTGAAACCAACCCCCACCCGCAACCTCAGACTGGGATAATCCCTCATGACGGATGACCAGCCGCTTCTATAACTGTATCTTAACTCCAGCCTTCCCAGATCCATCACCTCCCTCAACACACACACACATGCATGCTGCTACATGTGCTCGTGCGTATACGCATGCACACTTTTTTAACCAGCGAGGCTTGGCCAAGGGGAACCATTAGAATCGTTCGCATGCATTTAGATGATCCCTGTGTTTTCATTAGCCAGGCCCAGATAATCTGTGTATACAGTGCAGAGAAATTAGGGCAGTGCAGCCGCGGGGCGATTGAACGGGGGGGGGGGGGCTTCACATGTTGACTTCAAAGGGCAGGAGAGGAGAGGAGGAAGGGGAGGAGGAGGAGTAGAGGGGCTGATTGGAAGCAGGTGGTCTCTGTCCGGAGCGAGAGGCAGGGTGGGCCTGGTCCGGACTGGATGGAGGGCAGCAGCCATGACTCCCAGGGCAAGCTGGATCACTGTGTGTGTGTGTGTGTGTGTGTGTGTGTGTGTGTGTGTGTGTGTGTGTGTGGGTGTGTGGGTGTGTGGGTGTGTGGGTGTGTGTGTGTGTGTGTGTGTGTGTGTGTGTGTGTGCACACGCGCGCGCAGCGGTTTGATTTGTATGTATGCAACTCCGTAATGTTGAATCTCCATCACTACACTAATGTAAAAGCAGTGTTGGGAATATTACTATACCTTGTTAATGTATTACCTATTACTTATTACCTTCATTTTAAAGCAATATATTGTATTACAATATTGCTGTCTGAGCAAGTGTAATATATTAATATTACTATTACATATTACTTAAAAGAAAAATGTTGTGCAAAATATATAATTAAATATTTAGTGTCACTATTAATCAAATATTGTGTAGGCCAGTGGCATAGCTACAATAAAGAAAGCGCACTTGGCTATCTGGGAAATCCATATGAAATCAACTTGAAAAAACGTCCTCCTGAATAAATAATTTGATGACAAATTATAGAAAATAAGTAATTATTTAACTTCTGCAGTTGTCAAGAAAATTTCACAAGAACATTTTCAACAAGACAGATTGACAGAAAGTAATATTCAAAGTAATGCAGTAATGCAGAAAGAAAAGTATAATATATTAGATAGTTTTTGTTAAGTAATATATTTATATTACAAGTTACTGCATTTTGGTAATATATTATGTAATATATTGCATTACGTAGTGCACATGTCCCAACACTGATGTAAAAGCAACCGGAAAAACAGCGGTCTGTGCAGGAGCCGCTCACTCAAAAGATTACTTGTTTACTATCAATTACACACCTCATGAGGCCTTGGATTCATGTTTATTGTCGTAATCATGTTCCTAAGCCAATAATTTCATGACTAGCAGAAGGATGCCATAGTCTAACCTACGGTAAGACACTCCGTAAGTCTCGACGATTATTGGAATATGTAAATAACAAATAATGATTTCAAGACTGCATAGGCTGAGTAGTCAATAGAAATGGAAATATTTGTCGGGGGTGCTGAACTATCCATTTAAGTATATTCATTGTGTTCACGTTTCCCAGGTCCCGTGTGTGTGTGTGTGTGTGTGTGTGTGTGTGTGTGTGTGTGTGTGTGTGTGTGTGTGTGTGTGTGTGTGTGTTGTGTGTGTGTGTGTGTGTGTGTGTGTGTGTGTGTGTGTGTGTGTGTGTGTGTGTGTGTGCGCGTGCGTGCGTGCGTGCGTGCGTGCGTGCGTGCGTGCGTGCGTGCGCGCGCGTCCGCATACATGTGTGCGTATGTGCATTCCTTAGGGTTCAACACACTGCGTTGCTCTTCCGTAGGGTTGGACGCTGCTAGAGGTGGGACAGCGGGGAGGCGGGTCGCGGTAGCGGGAGTGATTTGTCACTGTCTGTCCAGTTGTGAGCGCTCAGCGGGTGACCTAAACACTGATTGTTCATCTGGAAGAAACCTGTTCCTCATACCTCTTTCACATACACTTTGTATGGATATATACTCGTGAGGGCATAACCATTATCTGTTATACAGGTATACTGTACATATTTTGTCACCCTGAACCAGTTCTTAGTTCATGTGCCAGACCTCCAAAATCGAAACATTAAAAGTATTGCATCCATTATGTGGTTTATAGGATCAAACATCCTATAATCAACATTTTCCTAGCCTGGGATCTGATTGGTCTGTGGTTTGTTTGAGAAAAAACAAAAAACACTAGTTCACGTTTGTTTGAACACCATCCAACTAGAAACAACGTGGGTATGTAACAGTTGATGTCAGGGAAAGTCAAGCAGGCTCTGGCCAGACTGATTTGCGAAGTGACATTTCAGATGTGCAGAATGCAGCGTATCAGGCTGTAACCCAGGCTAACATTTTCCTAATTTGCGGATTTAAAATATAAATATTTGTAATACAATAAATGATTTTAATCATCTTGGGAAGTTTAATTGTGATAACAATTTAATGAAGGTAAATGGGTTTTCACAATAATTAACATTCTGATTTTAGAGCTCTGGCTCCTGGACTAAAGAACAAAAAGAACTGAAGTAGGTCCTAGCCGGTGGAAAACAGGCCTCTGTGAAACAGCCAGCGTACAAGATCACAACGTGTCACATCACAGTTCGTTGTGAGATTTCTTTTTGGTGTGTCAACATTGGTGAGCGATTTCATCCTGCCCCAACCCCTAAAACCTCAAAACCTCTTCAAAATAAAATGCCACTTTTGTTAACCACTTGAACATCCCCACAACACGTTGTTGCAGATTGTTTTTAAGCAAATCGATTTGGTAGAGCGAAATAGGTGCGTGGAGGGTTTCATTCTGGTACTGAATTTGCAGCTCAACAAAAGCGAATTCATGGAATGACTGGGGGACAATTTCACAATTCAAAATACCAACAATGCAATTATTTCCCTCGTGATGAACAACTAGTCATTAGTCATAACATCCTGTCCTGTCGAATGAATTGTGGCATCGCAGGACAGCAGAGTTTGGGAATTGTGTTGCCTAGCACTTGCAAGTTGCAACATGTTGAGTGTGTGAGTCATTGGTGTGGACTATGGGCTTTGTACAAAATAATACAGCCATTTATCTTTCTGTGGAGAAAAAGCCTCGCTGTTTTTCATACAGTAGGCCTCCTTCTCCTCCCTGCTGCCTCACGCTGTGGTGTGTGTGTGTGTGTGTGTGTGTGTGTGTGTGTGTGTGTGTGTGTGTGTGTGTGTGTGTGTGTGTGTGTGTGTGTGTGTGTGTGTGTGCGTGTGTGCGTGTGCGCGCGTGCGTGCGTGCGTGCGTGCGTGGCTGGTTCACACCAGGGATGTGGTTTTGACCTATCTTTGAGGCATGGCCCTGTAAATCTTCAGTGTATCACCTCGGGGAGGTTTGTACACGCAGGTCATCTGCAGAGGTAAACACACATTTCTCTGCAGCTTTGAGACGCTGCTGGGAAAACGCATCTGTCTGGAAGAGATGTCTCTAATCCAGGGTTACCAAAGCGCTAGGTCGGAACCCGTTTTGGGGTTCATCCTGAGTAATATATCCATTTACCTGGTACTTTTCATTTCATCTACAGCTGACCGGTCAATTCAGGAATGTTGCGGATTTGGACACAATACCTGAAACATAACACTGGTTGAATGGTTGAATTAAACCTCAAAATGTAGTGCGCAGGAAAATATTTTATTTTGTGTAGATGAGTGGTTTTCCTTTTTGATACCAGAACCATTTATTCAGCATTTGAGCCACGGACTACTATTTGAGGACATTTTAGCCCCACAGACTCCAAAACTAAAAATGTATTTTGCTTCTGTCCACAATAACAGGCTGGATTTGGGAAACAAAACAGGCAAAACATACAAATGACCATCAATCTTCTACTGTGGTTGTGTAGAATTGGGCTAATTAACACAAGAAAGATGGCACGGTTATAATGACCGTTTTTGCGATCTGTGATGGTCTGAAAAAGTTCCCCTTCCATGACTTTTCCTAAATATGCAATTCAAGTCATCTCTGATGATGAATATTTTAACTCTTGAAACCAAATGGAGCATTGCGGGTCCATTTGGTTTCATTTTTACATTCTCAAGAGTTACATCTGGTTAACCAACTTAGCTGAGGACCTGGAACCCTCTCAAGGACCACTAGTGGTCACCGGACCTCCAGTGGTTGAAAACCACTGGTGTAGATGGATAATGACAGCATTCATGGTCTGTTGACAAGGTTAGGGTGGCTGTGTGGAAAAAGCATGTTCGAAATAGTTCGAGGCAGGGGCGGATGTAACATGTCCCATTTGGGGGGGGGGCAAGAGAACGTGTTGGAGGGGCAAAAGAAAATGGTATGGGGGCAGCTTCATCGCCGATGAAGCCGCACCCATACCATTTTCGGTTACAGGACTTTTATTAATCAAGTAAAGCATCAAAAATAACATCCTACACTTTAACGTAGTGTCTACACTCTACAACGTCTGTTAAACACGCTGCATAGACACATCACCATGGTGACCCATTACCGTTGTTAAAGTAAGTCTTGGACTTACAATGAAATGCATTATACTTGAGCATGCGCACACCTGACAAACAATTTCCATCAGATTTACACCCCCCCCTTTCTTTCTTTCTCTCTCTCACTCATGGCCACACTCACTTTCTCTGGGATACAATCACAACTAAAGCTTGAGAAACTTCTGTTTTTTATGGCCTGACAAAAACTATAAATGCATAAGGTTTGCGTGCGTGCGTGCGTGCGTGTGCACATAGTCTGGGTGCAATTCAGAGGGGAGGAGGTGCAGTGGAATATTTATGCTCTCCTTGGCACTGAAGTTGTAACTTACACAACAGTGTAGGGAAGCTAAGTTGATTCTCAATCCCCTCTCTCTCTCTGCCTCTCTCAGTCTCTCTCCATCTACACTCCAGTATGTAGATATACATGTCATGTGCGTGGTGTTGTTGGAGTTGCTCTGTGGGGGAAGGTATACACGCACATACTTTAATAGCCACGGTATCAATCCTTGTCCCCAGAGCGTGACGTTAATGTGCCTGTCTGTTTCCTGCATGATGTAAACTAACGCTGCCCTTTCCGTGCACTTCCCTGATTGTTTCTGGCTACTTGGTGAGCACATGTGTGCGCACGCATGTCTGTGTGTGTGTGTGTGTGTGTGCGTGTGTGCGTGTGTGCGTGTGTGCGTGCGTGCGTGTGTGTGTGTGTGTGTGTTTTGCCCAATGAGCATTTGGTTTGACATGCCACATGCTACAGTATGAAGGAAAACAATGTCCATACTGTCATAGTTTTAACAGTTATAAAACAGTTATAAACACAAAAAAGAATAATAAATACTAAATATTTACGCACACACATTATACAACAAGAAATGATGCATTGTTTAATTGTCAGCTCCATGTTGCTTTGTGAGTGTTGTATTTTCCGTTTGTTGTGAGGTTGTTGTATTCGGAGGGTCGTGGAAAACTGAGCACTTGAGCTGTTGCTGAGATAGCCAATCAGAAGTCGTGGTGTTGCCCAGAGACCAGATACCCAATCAGATAGCCGGTACAAAAAACATCCCAAGGCTCAGATGTCGGCTTGCACCATAATGAGCCTTAGAGTATAGGCAGAGTCATGACATCTCCGTTCACTGCCATGGAAAGGTGTAATGGCGGCTGCTTGTGCCATCATCATGGAAAACAATGCATTTCCAATTCCAGGTTCACCCCTCAAAGTCTCCACCTTTTGGGCAACCTCTTAGACACTGGGATCATGCAACGTCCAGAGGCCCCAAGCGTATTTATTAGGTGCTGCTTTGCAGCTGCCAAAAAACAAAAGCGATCAAAGTAATACAAAAAATACAAATTCGCTCACCGGAAACCGACTTGCTATCACTTAATTCTAACAACCTTTATAGATCTTTCATCAGTATTCCTGATGAAGACTCCAGGTGGGTTGAAACGATAATAAATTGACTGGGAGCAAGTAATTTTCCGTCGTGCAGACTCTATTTCTTTCAAGAATGATATAACTATAAATATTTAACCAATGAAAACATCACGCACACATACAGAACTGAATCATTTCTGTCTGCACCGACAACACAATATATATACCAGATAACAAATAGTACTACAGACATAAAATCAATGTTTAAACTAAAGTACTTGCGGTCAGTGTGGCCGTGAGTCAGAACGTTCATGATGTTCAGAGCATCGTGGCGCTATAACCCCACCCCTCACCCTCTCCTTCTCCTCGCCGGGGCGCTAAAACAAACATGCAGCGTTATTTGCCCACGCTGTTTGTCCGTGGGCCTGCATGGGGGCGCGGCGTGGCACCGAGGCATCTGGCGGAGGGTTCTGATCTTTACGGAGTCCCTGTGCTCCGGCCGTTGCCATTTACCCAGCCAGTCGGCCCGCTTGATCTTCACAACGCGCTCAATGATGATGAGGTGGCGGGTAACCTACACGCACTGGTTCTCAACATGCGGGACGGGACCCTCTGGGAGGTTCCTACACGATTTTTGGTACAGTGTTTGGTGGCAGTGATGTTACAATTTAAAGGGGATTTTCCACAAACGTTCAACATTTTTCTGAGAGTGTACAAATGGGACCAAATGGACCTGTTAGGGTCTGAAAGAAAAAATCATTAACATGGCGAAACACATCTTGATAGCGTCATGAAGATACTGTATGATTTTTTTTCAGACCTCCATTTATAGCATTCGACATGAATTGGCGGATCTCTTCTTATTCATGTCTTCACAACATACTAAAAACATACTAAAATGTTGAAAATTGGTGGAATTCACCTTTTTTAACAGCTCAACAAGAGATAGACCACTTGTGCGTCACAGTAAATTTGCTATAAAAACCGGTTAAACAAATTGTCAAATAATATAGGAGGCAAACATTTTGAAAATAGCCCGTCTACAAGCTCACAAAAGCAGCTAATCCAGTGATGGGCTGCATGACAGCTACAGTAGACAGAGTAGCAGACAGCCCTGCATACTACTCAAGACATTTCCGTGTTTACATTGTGAAATCTGCTCCAGTCGCTTGTTCTCGGAAAGAAATATTGCAATGCACAGACGTTCATCATAAGGATGAATGCATTCAACAGTGTTGAATTGTGTTGAGCAGAGCAGCAGCACAGCTCTGGGACTTGGGATATCTTGTTCTGTGACTATTGGATGTGAGCTGGCGAAGACTGACGGATAATATCAATGTTTGTTTTTTTTTTAATATAGATGAAATCTTATAGTCTTGTCAACAATAAGGAGAAAATAAACTATGCAAAAAGCATTTAGGTCAACTTGTAAACTAGTCGACTACAGGGCTACAGCCCGGGGCAAGTGAAAAAAAATGGTCGGGCAAGTGAAGACTGCTACCTGGTTGCCCGATCGGGCAAGTGTGCGACTTATTGACACAACACAAGATATATTTGTCTTGAAGATGGTCATTGCGCTCTGCGTCTTTCCCTGCTTACTAGCTATGTCTCCTATCTCTCTCCCAGGTCCATTTGGTTTCAAACTATCATACCCCTGAGTCCGTGACCACATGTGGGAACCACTGATTTAGACTGATTTACCAGTTATGTAGCTGATTGTGACTTAAACAAAACATAGTCTTCGACTGCGAAAGGAAATGTTTAAAGCACCCAAGTAGAAAGTAAACTTAAATTTACGATATATTTTGGGGGCAAGTGAACATGACCTGAGGGCAAGTAGAACCTGACTTGCCCTAGCCCGATGGGCAAGTGCCTCGGAGACCTTGGTGTCAACCCCTGTGTGTGTGTGTGTGTGTGTGTGTGTGTGTGTGTGTGTGTGTGTGTGTGTGTGTGTGTGTGTGTGTGTGTGTGTGTGTGTCCTCTGTGCATACTTCACATATATATAATATATGACTCAGCCAGGAGGTTGTCAACAGGATCTGAATGCTATAATTGTGAATGATGTCGCTGTCTGTCTGTCCTGACAGGCTTTGATTGATAGAATGGCACTGATTGTTGAACAGTGCCACTCTGATTGCGGAAGGAAATAATTTCCAAATCTCCAGCCGTGATGCGCTGATTTCAGAGCAACACTGTCACCAATTTTTCACTTCATCGTCGTTTGCTCTTGACAATTACCTTGTGAATAGACGGTAATGGAGAACTGTTACTGAGGAGCACAACCCTCAATAGGTCTTGATTTGCACAGGTTTCCGGCGATGATCAGAAAACTATTGACAATTTGTAATTTCTAACATGCGGCGCCCGGTTAAATGAAACATTATAAGAGGTTGGCCAGACGTAGACCTATCACAGATCAAGGTCCAATGTAATTCTATTTCATTGTTACGTGATTTGGATACATATGAGTCAAATGAGTTCATATGGATCCTCAGACAAACATGCAGCAATGCTACTGATAAGTCTGATCACATTTGTGGTTTCCTGCAGCTCTGGATTAAACATTCACTATAGGTAAAACTAGAAAAGTGTGTTTTGGTCTGGAAGAAGAGGATGCAATAACATTTAGGAAAAAAATTATGATCATGTGAATTAGATTTAGTGCATGTTTTATGCTGCAATTAAGGCTCATGCACAAGTTGTCTCACACAGTGGCCTAGTTGTGCCGTAAAATGTCTAGTACTGTGTATTTTTGTCTTCTCTTCTCCCCCAGTATAATCCCAGACAGTGTGTGCTTAGCTTAGGCAGGCTTCCATAAATCCCCAACTTGTAATAAACCTTTCTTTACCTGTCGGCCCTGGCAGACAACAACCATGTTGTACTACATGACACGAATAACACCATGGATGCAGGGGCAGATGTAACTTTTCCAAATTGGGGGGGGGGGGGGGGGGGGGGGGGGGCAGAAGAAAATGGTAAGGGGGGCAGCTTCATCGCCCCCGTGAAGCCGCACCCATACCATTTTCAGTAGTGTTTCAAATACTTTTTAAATATAAGCGCTGAAATATATATTTGCATGTGCATGTGCATATGTTTGGTGGGGCAGACTGGGCATTTAGGGGGGAATTGCCCCCCCATACCTATGCCTAGATCCGCCCCTGGATGGATGTGTCAGGAGGCAGACTTTTGTCCAACATATCATAGGACCAACGGTTAGGTTCATAGGCAATTTTAGGCTCTCCCAGCAGTGGGGGGGGGGGCACTTTAAAAAAAAATCTGTAACCCTTGAGAGCGTAAAATGGACTCGTACGGGTCTTTGGTGCCCCCCTGGCATCCCCTAAAATCGCCAATTGTTAGGTTGAGAGTTTAAGGTTAGGGTGGGGGTTAGGGTTAGGCATTGGCCCGATGGTTAGGTTTAGCTGCAATGACAAACAAAGACAGGCAGGCAGAACGTGTGCGTGTGCATGCCTGCCTGTATGCACATGTGTGCACGACGTGCAGACATCAAAGCGCTCATCTGAGGCCAGGTTGAGCAAATCTTTGCATCAACAAACTACTAGTGCACAGCATGCACCCACAGGGCAGGTTAATTGAGTGAAGAGTTCAGCAGGTCAGCACAGTTCAGCACAGACTGTCTCTCCATGTGGTCAATTAACACAGACTGGATGGCATGTCACAGTGACACTGGAAACAAAATTGTCCTCTCTCTCTCTCTCTGCCTGTGTCTGTGTAGGCCTATTGGAATATGTACACTTATGTATTCTTATGTATTCTTAATTCAGCCACTGCCTGCACAGCTATGAACCCAGATCGTTTACGTTTGAAATATTGAGCGCATTTTATTGTGTTATTTCAAATCTACCACAGACTGTGATGCACTTTGCTTAACACGTTTCACCTGCACCACTGTAAACCTAGAAAGTATTTATTGAAAGGAGTAAGAAACGTCCTCTTGACAAACTGTTATTTCAACACGCCCGCATTTAGGAGATCAATACTCCCACAGAAAGTAAATGCCATTGTTTATTTGAACTCATTTTCACAGCGTCTGCCCGGCATGTGGTGTTATTTCAGTGGTATGTGTTTCAGTGAGATTTTCAAGGTGCAATCCATTCTTTTTATATCCCTCCGCCCTATTTCAAAGCTGCTTCTCCAATATGGTGGTGGGTGGAAGACCAAACAACGATCGCTCTTCCAAGAGGGACGTCCCCCGCATGACGGTGGGGGGACAGAATGCACTGCTACTTGTCAAAGGTGGGGTCATGGGGTGGGGAGAATCAAAATACTCATACACATTGATTTAAATAGACTTTGATGAAATAAGTTCTGGATGTCAGCTTTTGAAGCTGTTCTCAGCTCCAGCGGTGGGCGTCTGTGAGCGATGGTTCTAACGACACGGTGCCTGGATGTGGAACTGAAATAACTTAATACATGCCATATGGCACTTAAATAGAACCCCAAATAAAACCATGAGCCACTATACACAGCGTGTTGAAAATGACGACTTTGGCTGGAATTAGAACTAATACTTTCGATACAAGTTTAGAAGTTGAACGCATACTAAAAGTATCCAGAGTTTCTAAGACTCTCTCCATATTTGTCATTTTTATGTTTTTGTTTGTTTTTTCTTGTAAATGAATGCCTCCATCATCATACAAATTGCAGATTTTTGCTATTTTCACTATTTATTTAGTTTTATTTAAGAACAAAACACGGTTTCCATCGACACTGTTACTGTATATGCATAGAAAAGGGACAGAGAAAGACAGCCAGATACACAGAGATTCGTAGATTTATACTGTAGATATTTTTGGAGAATGGACCAAATTCCCACTGGACATGGCGCTCCCTTGGTTCCTCGGCAACTGAAATCGATCGGTTGAGCGGTTCTCGAGATACCAGATGGAATCTCTCCCCTCACTGCCCACCCCCCCCCCCCCCCCTCCTCTTTCCATACAAAGCCAACACCAGCCTATACAGTATTGTTTCTCTCTGCTTGTGTGAATAACTTGCAGTACTTTCCTCCACACGCCGGCTGTCACTAGTATTACAATCTGCGATTCGATAAACATTATGTTCTTTGTTAGCGAACAACACAGACCAGTTGTTATTCCTACACGAGGAAGGATACAGTTCCCCGTTCCTTGCAGGCCCATATAGGACCTATTCTGTGTTTGCGCTGCTTTGTTATTACTGCCATTGTATTAACGTACAATTACAGATCCCTCCTTATACACGCAGCCGGCCTGAGTGTGTCTAGTTTCTCAGGGATGCCGGGCGCTACGTGGCAGGGGGCCCAACAATGCAGCCATGCCAGGACAGAGCGCTAGAGGAAATCCCTGGGGCTGTTTACCTTCGCTGGCTCTGCCCACTTCCTGCCGTTGTGGCATTAATGGTGTTTGTCAGGTATTGTTTCAGACGCACAATGTCAGCATTCATTTCTGCACTTCGACGAGGCTCTGGCGCTCTACGGCTCTTTGTGTGTCCCACAGACACACACAGAAAGTAGAGATGAAAGTAGTTATAACTCTCAAGTAAAACAAATACGATGCATATAGATGCTGTGCGTTGTGTACGTGTGTGTACTGTATATAGCATTCAACAGCTAAGAATAGAAGTAGCGTAGCTTATCCAAACTCCAGTGTGCTGAACAACATTGCTATCAAACTTCCATTACTAATTCCAGAGTATATTTAAGGAAACTTTTGTAATTGACTTACTTAAGCTCAATGATTTGGTTAACTTATACTATCTGTCAATGAATTGAGATTGATATCAATAACTGTTTTTATTAATCAAATAATTCAGTGTAATATCACCAAATCATTGTGCAAACTTGTGTATAGATTTGATTAATAATTGATTAAATTGATTCATATTATAAACCATGTAAGCAACCACTTAAAGGGGAACACCACACCAATTTTTTTCCTGAGAGTGTGCAAATGGGACCAAATGAACCCCAACGGGTCCATTTGTACACTCTCATAAAAAAGGTCCTAATAGAAAAATCAATAACATGGTGAAATGCAACTTGATGATCTCCTCAAGTTGTGTTTCTCCATGTTAATGATTTTTTTTCAGACCTCCATTTCTAAGTTTCCCCAACACAGAATGGGGAAACTTGGGGAATTCCCCTTTAAGCAAACAACATACAAAATGCAGCATACCGCACTAACACTGGTGTCCCTATTTTGAAAGAAACATCTACTTTATTTTCTCTCTCTCTTCTATTTTGTGTGTTAAAGATTCAGTTATCTCCCTCTCTCTCCGACCGTTAGGAAAACATACAATATGATCTATAAGACTGCATCGAAATGCAAAGCGTCCAGAGCTGGACCATGAAGTGTGACTCATTCACTCTCCTCGCCACAGGCAGATTGCTGCGAGACAAATTGCTCCATAGGTCACCCGGAACAAGTGCCACTCTCTCCGGAGGATATTACCGAATGGATTTTTCACGGAAACGTTGTTTGAAAGTGACATCCCACCATGCAACCGGTGTGTGTGGTGTCACTTTGATATGATTAGGACTTTCTGGAGGTTAAAGCATCCGTTGAGGTTATGTTTTGACCCACGTCTGCTTTGTTTTTACTTGGCTGATCCAGGGGCGGATGTAACATTTCCCAATTGGGGGGGGGGCAAGAGAAAATGGTAGAGGCTTCATCGCCGCACTCATACCATTTTCAGTTACAGGACTTTAATTGGGCAAGTAAGCATCAATAATAACATCAGTTGTTGTTGAAGTTGCAACAGACACGCAGCATGCCTAAAGCTAAAGGTCTGACTCAGAGAGTTTTCTGTTTTCAATGATGAAATGCTGTTGGTTTAGTGGTGACACAGCTGTAGTTAGTTAGTAGCAGTAGTAGTGTTTCAAATCATTTTAAATATAAGAATTTGAACTATCTTGGGTTGTTTTGCATGCTATGATGTTTGGTGGGGCAGACTGGGCATTTGGGGGGGCATTGCCCCGCCATGCCTATGCCTAGATCCGCCCCTGGGTTGATCCCAGGTGGTAGGAAATTTAGGTTTAATAGATTACTGTGATCGCAAACAAACTCATTGGGTTATACCAGGGGTCAGCAACCTGCGGCTCAGGAGCCACATGCGGCTCTTGAACACACCCATAGTGGCTCCCTGGATGTAGCATTATTACATACACACTGGTGTTATCCACCAACATAATAGAAACATTTCAGTCACTGACAGCACCCAACACGCCATGTGCTGTCTGACAGTTAACATAGTGCTTACTATATCATTAATATATCTTTGAGATGTTGTGTGGACATGATAAAAATGATGTGTTTCCTAGAAACACATCATTTTTTCTTTTAGGATTTTTCTTTTAGGACCTTTTTTCTGAGAGTGTACAAATGGAACCAAATGGACCCGCCAGGGTCCATTTGGTTCACATTTGTACACTCTCAGAAAAACATTTTTTTGCGGCTCCAGACAGATTTTGAATTTAATTTTTGGTCGAAAATGGCTCTTTCAACATCTTGGGTTGCCGACCATTGGGTTACCTAAAAAACTATTCTTGTTAAATAATGCCATTATTTATGCCATTAACCCCTCATTGTTCACTTCATTGACAGTGGCATCTAATACAGCAATCAGCCTTGTAAATGATGTCCTCAGTTCTCTTGATTGGCTCATGGAAAAAAGGACATTATTACACCATGGGTAGACCAGACACATAAACCTCGATGACAATTTCAAGATGTATCTTCAATCTCTTGCGAAATACGAATGCAACAATCATAGTCAACTTAGCACTGACCCGGTTTTATGATAATTCATCACAATGATCTGTATAACACCTGGAGACCCTTCAGGCGAGGTCATACACACGATCCAATGCACTGATATTAAATACACAAGAGAGGTTTGGGGGGGATATAGAGGGAAAGATACAGCGAGAGAGAGGGGGGAGAGGGAGAGTAACGGTGGGAGGTAAAACTAATTGAAGTGTGATTACGTTCCCTTTAGGGGCCTACAGTTTATTAATATGTCACTCCCAATAAAGACACTCGCTATTCACAGCGGCGTTGTCATGGAGACCCCCTTCGCTCTGGGGATGTGGAGGCAAAGGTTGTTCTCCAGACAACCATGGCTTTTGCTCAAAGAAACAGGTTGACTCTTTGACTTGTCAGTCAGTCAGCCAGCCAGCCGTTTATTTCGCAGGGGTGGATGTAACATGTCCCATTTGGGGGGGGCAAGAGAACATGTTAGAGGGGAAAGAGAAAATGGTATGGGGGCGGCTTCATCGCCCGTGTCGCTTCGCGCCATGGGCGAAGAAGTCGCACCCATACCATTTTCTGTTACAGGACTTTTATTATGCAATTAAGCATCAATAATAACATCAGTTGTTGAAGTTGCAACAGACACGCAGCATGCATAAAGCTAAAGGTCTGACTCAGAGAGTTTTCTGTTTTCAGTGATGAAATGCTGTTGGTTTAGTGGTGACACAGCTGTAGTTAGTCAGTAGCAGTAGTAGTGTTTCCAAACATTTTATATATAAGCACTTTAATTTGAAATATCTTGGATTGTTTTGCATGCCATCGTGTTTGGTGGGGCAGTCTGGGAATTTAGGGGGGCATTGCCCCCCCATGCCCATGCCTAGATCCGTTATTTCGCCAGCTAGCCAGCAAGCCAGACAGACAGCCAGCTAGCGGGTGGCTGGCTGGCTGGCTGGCTGGCTGGCTGGCTGGCTGGCTGGGCTACCTGACTGCCACTTAGCCAGGCGATCAGCCAGTCAGCCACTTTGCCAGGCAACCATGCAGCTACCTAGCAGCCAGCAGCTGGCTGGCTGACTGGAATGGAGAATGGAGAATTAAGAAGGGAAGCCAGTGTTTACCTGTCTACTGTAGCTCGGTGCTGTAGCCTGCATGCTGCCCAACCATTTAGCCAGGCACCCATCTCTCCAACCAGCCAGCTACTTACCCTCACTGCCTGATACCCAGGGGTGTAGTGGAGGGGGGGCGCGAGGGGGTGGCGTCCCCCCACTTCTCACATCTAAAATATTTTTTGGGGTAAAGTAGGTCTACCGTATGTTTTTTTGTTTTGTCATTTACTTTTATGGATACAATTAGGCATTGTAATCAATCTTTCTCAATATGATATATGCTATAAATGCAAGTGTGCATGTATGTGTCTTAAAGGGGAATTCCACTCATTTTCAATATTTTACTATGTCATTCATTAATATACCTTAGAGATGTTGTGTGGACATGGACATGCTAAAAAACAAGTTCCCCCATTCTGTGTTTCCTAGAAATGCAGGTCTAAAACGAAAACATTAGCATGGTTGATGACATCATCAACATGTGTTTCACCATGTTAATGAGTTTCGAGACGAGAGTCCCACTACAACACTGCTGCTACCCATCCAGCCAAAAAGGTTACAGAGCAAGTCAGTCAGTCAGTCAGTCAGTCAGTCAGTCAGTCAATCAGTCCGTCCAACACAGCCTTCCCATCCTTTAGTCTACAGAGACAGTGTGAGCCTTCATGTTTTGTCAAAGCAAATTGATTTTAATTTCTTCTGTATGATTGTACCAGTCTATATGGCTGCGATTTCCACCTACTGTCCCTACAGGCTGTGGCACTCACTGCAATGACAACTATAGATCCTGTAGCCAAGGAGCGTTCACACAAAAAAAGCCAATAAACTGCGCACACATTTGGGGAAAATTGGCTTCAGCAGTGAAAAATAAATAATGGCCGCTGTGCGAGTTCAGATCAATCGTTCAACCCACTGAGGAGACAACATGTTTCCACGGCGATACAGCAGACGTATTCTTTGTGACAGCATGCCCTGGCTCTGCTGCTACCGATAGACAGATTATTGTCTATTGTCTTATACCGTCTTTCTCAAACAGTGGGAGAACTGATTCTCGATTGTATCATCGTGTTTTTGGGTTTTGTGTCAAGCATTGAATATCGTTTTTTATGAAATGTGCCAGAAAAAAACTGAATTTGAACATACAACACAGGGTTTCCTGTGGACTTTGGAAGGCTTGTGAGCTGCAATGAAAACAGGCAAAACAGTAGAAATGGTGGCATTGTCCTGGGCATGATATAGGTACTGTTGGAGTGTGTGTGTGTGTGTGTGTGTGTGTGTGTGTGTGTGTGTGTGTGTGTGTGTGTGTGTGTGTGTGTGTGTGTGTGTGTGTGTGTGTGTGTGTGTGTGTGTGTGTGTGTGTGTGTGTGTGTGTGTGTGTGTGTGTGTGTGTGTGTGTGTGTGGCATTCTGACTTAGAGGCGTTCAGTCATAAGCCCGCAGATGGTAGCGTCGCCCCATTGGCTCCTCAGCCAAGCACATGCACCAGTGTCTGAACCTGCGGTGTGTGCGTGCATGCGTGTGCGTACATGAATGTAATCTTAAGATCAGATTTGTGTTTTGCTGGCAGGCAGCTAATATCATATGATAGCCTGAAGGTTTATCAGCTGCATGGGAGTGTATAGCGTTGGTTTATTCTCCACACTGAATGCTCGCGGACAAATCCCTCACCTTCCTTTATTGTTGCCACCTTCACATCAAAGGCCTGATAATGGATCTCTAAAGAGCCTCTTTTAACTGAAGAGGCAGTCAAAAGCCAAGCTTTGTTAAACACACACACACACACACACACACACACACACACACACACACACACACACACACACACACACGCACACACACCAGACACCACAACATTTTTTTCAGAGAGAGGCCGTGAAGACTTCCATTCATTCATTCGCTGCCATAAAGAAGTGAGTGAGTTAAAGAATACTTTAGTCAAAACATAATAAGAGTGCTCTAGTCTAAACAGACCTGCAGGCTGGGTGAACTATAACTTGTACTTAATGAACTGATTGTAACCTCATGTCCCCGGGCTGTTATTGAACTAAGAATCTCCCTCGCCATGGAATAGATAATATCTCTCCTCTGTCATCTTTCAGAGATGGAAAAAGATACCAAAAAATATATTAGGGAGCAGGCCTGGACTGGGAGCTCAAAACGTACCGGCAATTTTGTCTCAGAGCGGCCCTCTGAAGACCCTTATAATTAGCGTTGCAATCTTTGTGGGGCTCCGGGGCCTGAGCCCCCATGAGAATTTAAGACATAAGGGGCTCTGGGCTCGGGCTAACTAAAATTAGTTACCGTACTTTCCGGGTTATAAAGCGCACCTGAATATAGGCCGCACCGGCCAAATTTTGCGAAAAAATCAATTGTGTACATATACAAGACGCACTGGCCTATTAGCCGCGGGTGTTTTAATGCTTAATTACCATATGTAAGGGTTCTTGCACAGATGAGATTGTCGGCAACGAAATGCTGTTTGAGAAGCATCCTTTTTATTATTTAAACGACTACAGAACTGCACGTGCTGTATGTAATTAACGCTAGAGCCATAGACCAGGGACGGATCTAGGCATAGACATGAGGGGGGGAATGCCCTCTAGACGCCCTGACTGCCCCACCAAACATGACGGAATGCAAACAATGAAAACTTCAAAGATATTTCAAATCAAATGCTTATAGCGGTAGTTAGACATTGACTAACTACAATTTTGGCACCACTAAACCAACTGCCATTTTCGGCTGCACCCCCGATTGAGAAATATTACATCCAGGCCTGGCCAGTGGCCATAGAGTGTAGCCGGAGATACGCAAACTCCGATCACTTCATGAAACCAAATGAGCGCTTGCGGGTCCATTTGGTTCATGAAAAAAGGTAGCCTAGCGTACATCTGGTTAACCAACTGTCCACCATTTAGCTGTGGACCACCAGGAATCCTCTCAATGTTTAAGACGCTCGACGAGGCGTCTTTATTGCCGCCTCCACGGACCCCTCCTCCTCCTCCTCCTCCTCGCGCGGCGGCGGCGGCGGCGGCTGCTGCTGCTGCTGCTGCTGCCGCTGCCGCCAGCCTTTCTAAACCCGTTCGTGGATGTTTTGACACTTTTCCACGCAGTCAGGATCCACTGGCAGACTTGAGAAAAAGTTGCTTTCAGCTGGTGGTGCGCGCGCTGGTGGCGCCAGCTCCTCGGAACGACGGCGCGCGGACCACCACCGCGCGGACCACCACCGCGCGGACCACCACCGCGCGCCGTCGTTCCGAGGAGCTGGTGTCTCCGCCGCGCCGTCGTTCCTCGCGCTGCCTGGTCCACCGTCTAAACATTGATTCATTGATCCCAAGGCTACGTGCAGCAGATAGATTTCCTTATTTTTCAACCAGCTCGACTGACTTTAGCTGCGTTATATGTACCGGGCCGGCTTAAAGTTGGGGTGCAGTGTTTGGTAGCCGTAAACATCCATACATTGGCCGCACCGCTGAATAAGCCGCAGGGTCCAAAGCACTGGGAAAAAGTAGCGGCTTATAGTCCGGCAATTACGGTAGTTAGTTTTAGTTAACTATAAAAACCCTGCAATAGGCAGTCTCATTTGAAGAGGACAGAGGGCCGCCAGCACTGATTCGTGGGCCGGTTTTGTGCAGATTTTTTTTTTTTATTCATTATTATTATTTTTTTAATTAAAACACGACATTAACGGCCCCCGGGGGGGTCGGCCCACCGGGAAAATGCCCTGTATGCCAGACTGTCTGTCCACCCCTGTTAGGGAGGCATTAGTGTGACATTTGATCAAACCGCCTCTCCCTGGATGCCGAAAATAGAGATTACAGCACGTGCTATACTTGGTGAATGAGCCATACTAATCCATGTTCATGAGGACTTTGCTTTACGTGTGTGTGTGTGTGTGTGTGTGTGTGTGTGTGTGTGTGTGTGTGTGTGGTGTGTGTGTGTGTGTGTGTGTGTGTGTGTGTGTGTGTGTGTGTGTGTGTGTGTGTGTGTGTGTACAAGCGTGCGTTGGCAGTGAGATCACTTCCTGGTTGCCAAGTGCCCGTGTGGTGCTGATAGCAGCGCCCACTCTCCGTCCCCCCTGGGAGTTGGTGGGTCCCTCTCTCCGGGGCAGGAAGTGGGTACAATGGCACAGTCCATTAGGCCTGCATTAGGCCACACCTGCCTGTCAGATCTGTTTCCTGCTCGGCGTTTCTGAGTTCATTATCGTTCTCCCTAAGAGCTAAAGAGCTACCTGTTCACCTCAGGCTCTCTGGAAATGGCATCATCGGGGGCCTTTTGTTTCCAGGCCACCACCTGTGTGTGTGTGTGTGTGTGTGTGTGTGTGTGTGTGTGTGTGTGTGTGTGTGTGTGTGTGTGTGTGTGTGTGTGTGTGTGTGTGTGTGTGGTGTGTGCGCGTGTGTGCAGGTGCACATGTGCATCCATGTTTCTCTGTGCATATGTATGGCTGTCTGTGTGCATGTGCGTGATTTTTGGATTTGTTGTGTGTGTGTGTGTGTGTGTGTGTGTGTGTGTGTGTGTGTGTGTGTGTGTGTGTGTGTGTGTGTGTGTGTGTGTGTGTGTGTGTGTGTGTGTGTGTGTGTGTGTGCGCGTGTGCGCGTGTGCGCGTGTGTGCGCGTGTGTGTGTGTGTGTGTAGCAGGGGCGGATATAACATTTCCTAATTGGGGGGGGGGGGGGGGCAGAAGAAAACGGTAAGGGGCAGCTTCATTGCCCGTGTCGCTTTGCGCCACGGGTGCACCCATACCATTTTCAGTAGTGTTCAAATACTTCAAAAATATAAGCACTGAAATATCTTGGGTTGTTTTGCATGCCATCATGTTTGGTGGGGCAGACTGGGCATTTAGGGGGGCATTGCCCCCTCCCCATGCCTATAGATCCGCCCCTGATGTGCAGTGTTGTAGCGTACAGCGGCTGATGGCTTATTCAGCATGTGAAGGAAGGAAGCATGCTCTCTCTGTATAAATGGTGGGGTGTCGCGCTGACAGACAGGAATGCTTTCATTCCCCATGTTTCCAACTGTCTTCTCTTTCTCCACCTGACCAGCCATGGGAACGCTCCCCAGATGGCTTTCACTGCTTCCTCTGCTCTTTCATTTCCATCATCCCTTTTGTTCATTCCTCTGTCTGTCTGTCTGTCTGTCTGTGAGACAGAGAGAGAGAGACAGAGAGGGAGAGGCTGGTGCCCTGCAGGGGCGGATCTAGGCATGGGCAAGGGGGGGTAATGCCCCCCTAAATGCCCTGACTGCCCCACCAAACATGATGGCATGCGCACAACCCAAATTTCAAGGATAATTCAAATTAAAGTGCTTACAGTATATCTCACCACTAAACCAACACCATTTCATCCATGGAAACGGAAAACTCTCTGAGTCAGACCTTTAGCTTTATCTATGCTGCTTGCCTGTTGCAACTTTAACAACTGATGTTATTGATGCTTTATTTGAGTAATATAAGTCCTGTAACTGAAAATGGTATGGGTGCGGCTTCATCACCCGTGGCACGAAGCGATGAAGCCGCACCCATACCATTTTCTCCTGCCCCCCCCAATTGGTGAAATGTTACATCCACCCCTGGTGCCGGTGCCCAGGGGGTCTGCTATCATGGGCCCTTATTACATAGTATTGTTATGCTAATATAGGCTTGAAAACACATTAACCTGCGCGTATCGCAGGGTGGTGTCGTGTGTAATTTGGAGTTAAACATCATATAAGTGCCATAAAAGATTGAAGTCACATGTGACAGATCTGCCGTGCTGCCATGACAACCGCATGTCTCCCTGGTATTGTTAAACGTCTATAGGTGGGTTTGTTCATAGACATGTGAACAGTACCGTATGTAATGTTAACCAGAGCGAGGGTTGAGTCTTTATTGTAGCGGGTGGCAGTGACTCAGGGGGTAGAGTGGCCGCTAGAGCAACCGGACGGGTATAGGGTTTGATCCCCGGGCTTCCCCAGAGTAAGTGTTGGAAGTGCCCTTGTGCAAGAACGGAGCCCCTAATTACTACTAAAGGTTTCTGCCTTGCATGGCCATATGTGTGTGAATGTAATGTCAGTGGTTTTCAGCCAAATGTAACCTCCCAGGTCCATTTGGTTTCATTTTACGTTCACAAGAGTTAAATTATATTCAGACATCTGAAATATTTAATTTCCAAGAATTTAGACAATTAGAAATGTAAAAGAATTGTTATTTTCACCAATGTTTTGCCAGTTATCTCTCCTAAATTGTGGACACAAACTTGAAAATCCTTAGTTTTGGGTCCGAGAGACTAAACTCAACATTGAATGGTGGTCCGTGGCTAAAATGCAGAATAAGTGGGCCCTGGTATGAAAATGGTTGAAAACTATGTAAAGCATTTTGTTAAAAAAGTCATCTATAAACATTTTCAAATTAGATTATTTTTAATGGGACAGTAAAGAACACAAACACATGTGTGAAAGACGACTTGAAGCTAGTGATTAAAGCAGTCTTTATGAAAGCCTTACTAAGGTAGTAAAAGTGAAAAAATTCGGTTAAGTTCTCATCGACTTCAAGTGGAAAGATGTTTCTTTTAACAGCTCAACGAGGGAAATCAGCGCCAGCTGCTGGGCCATTAATGGGAACTGCAGTGTTTTTTCATTAACTCCACAAAGCCTCCACGCCTGATTAGAATAAACAGGGCAAACCATGTGCCCTTCCTGCTCCATACTATAGGCTGTAAAGGAAGCATTCTGCAGCTAGCTGGGGCCTATTTATACCAGCACACAATGACCCTGGGGGTGGAGGCTCGATGCAGAGCTTTAAAAAGGGACCACGTTGCTACAAACCCTCTGTAATAGAGTGCCTTTCAATATGTATGTGCGGGTTTATCGATGATCAAGCTTGTGTGTTAAAGCCTCGGTGACAGCCACATCGCTCACACTCCCATTCATGAATATGGATGCCAGCGGAGCGCTGCCGTCGCCCCCAAAAGCCCGTATGTCCACGGCGTTTTGTACTGTTTAGGAAATTGTGCAATATTAGCCTGCGTTCTGATGGATGCGATGTCATTATTGTTTTAGTCACAATAATAAAACCCCACTTACTTACTTTCTTGACTTTATAGACGGACACTTCCATAAGGAAACACCCCTAAAGAGCTGATGTACAAACTCCACATATCGGTTAATTTGCGAAATAAGGCAATAATTAACCCACACATTCACATTCCCTCACTGAACCGATGTGGCTCAAGAGAACTTCCACTATTTCACTATTTTAGGTAGGTTTCCATTAGGTCCATTAGGTAGTTATAATAGGCTACTGGCGTGATGAAATGAACATACAACGTAAATGGCAAATTTTCAATCATGCTTGGTGGGTGCAGGGGTGTCATGCTTAGATTTTTACTGCCACCACGCCACATGCACGTGCTGCGCATATAGCAAGATATACTGTATGGTTAAAGAAAATGCTAATGAATTGATTTGGCGTACTTGACAGGGTGTGTCACGGGAGGACATCACTGGCAGTAGCTAGGAACCTGTTTTTTGAGTAGTCTAGCCTTTATGCCCTAGACGAAAGCCGGGATTTAGATTTTTTTCTGGGTCTACGCAGGGGGGGAAGCGCACTCTCACGTATACAGTACACGTGCACCGTTCATCCCTGTGTGTGCGTGTCAAAAAACATTACTGCCACCACGGCGTGGTACTGCGTGCCATGACAACACTGCTTGTGTGCTTGCATGTGTGCAGGGTTGTTTTAACCCCCCCCTCCTCCTCCGTCTACTCAATGCAAATAAGTGTCAGCGACAGGCAACAAGCTGTTTATGACGTCCTGCTTTGCTTGGAAGATTTATTCTGCCTCCATTTACACACAAACATTAATCACACCTGTCTGTCCAGGAGCTGCTCCCTCCCACCAACCAGCACACGCCATGCTATGATGTTCAATACATTTACTGACTTATTAGCCCCACAGCCACGGCTATTGTGGAAAATATTTCGCAAATAAAATACAAATAAAATCCATATAAAGTGGAATTAGATTTAGGCCTGTCACTTGTGATTTGTGCTCCTGTAGCCCATATTCCTCTCTCAGTGAGATCAATAGAGGCTTTATCAGACCATGTGCACACTGATGAGAACCAGTATGTTCTCCACCAATAAGATGCAATGGAAAAGTACATGGTCACTGCACTCACAGGTACAGATGCTCTTATTCTCTCAGTACGGCTGTAAGCTAATTATGAACATTTACCAACACATAGCACACTGTACATGATTTAATGCAGGCTTCTGGCATGGTTTCTACTGATAAATCCATAGGTGGGACTGGACTGGAAAGAGATAGCGCTATATCTCTGAAGATGTTTGGGAATCAATTCAGGTAATATCTTTTCTAGATCTAGACACACATTAGTCTACACTGCACAAAAACTTGGAGTATGGCTGTATAAATTGCAAGGAAGTCACGTTTAACTTAACCAGCAAACTCCTGCAAACTCCCCAATTGTACCATCACACAATGAGGTTTACAGGAAAATCCAGTGCCCATAATGGCCTGTTAACCCCTATTTTCCCCATTTCAAAGTAGTGCACTGCACAGACTACACTACTCAAAGTCAAGGCTCCAAGCCATGTATCCCCAAATCTCTCCCTTAGTTGATAAATACAAGCGGCTGGCACACTCGCACACGGAATTTTGATTTTGCCCAAAACTAAACTCATGTATGTTTTATTTATTTTATTGCTTATCTAAGGCCTTGAAGAAAAAGTATTGAGCCAGATCCACTATTGGCTATGTTTGGGTCAGTACCATTTAATCCTTATATTCATTATTCTGAGGGTCAAGCCATTTCCTTGCACACTACTGGGCAAACATTTGATTTTTCATCAATGGAAATCCGCAGCTAGCCCTGTGTCTCAGCAGGGGTTTAGAGAATTGGGTATTGTGCTACACAAGGAGACAATTGGGTATGCAATCAACAAAAGAGATCACGTCTTCCTGAAAATAAGGCAGTGCATGTTGGATAGCCGCACATACCCCCAAGTGACCCCTCAAGTGTTTGAGAGCAGTTGGGTTAAGATTAGCCTGTGTAATAAATTGCACCAACACACATACTTGTGGGTTGGGTTTTCCAGAAACCTTGAGGTTTTTTTCTGATATTTATCTTCCTGTGACATTCCTTCAATAAAAAATATATTGAAACAAGAAATAATAGGGCATTTCATTAAGATAACTCTCAAATAGATTTAAGTAATAGGCCTATTTAATATGAAATTAGAATACAAGGGCGCATATAATATTTTACATACATTTCTCCATGCTCGCCACAAAAACACCATACAGAGAAAGGGAATAGATATACAATAACAGCTGGGGTGGTGGTGGGAGCAAACATCACATACTGTAACAAGAACCAGGAACCGCATGTAGACGCCTGCAGTCTACAGAGCTTAAATACGCCATCCGATTGGTCAGCTGACGTCCAAATCAGCGAATGACATTTGGCTCTCTCTCCTCTGTCTCATGCAGTGTCTTTTGTTTGGCTGTGATGTGAAGCATCAGGATACAGAGCCTTGAACCTTTCGCATTCTGGTCCTTAAATGGCCGTGCTCAGGGGCATAGTATTTCCTTTTTTTTGTTTGTTTTATTTTGTTTTGTTACCTGAATTGAGCAGTAGGACTCCAGTATGTGTTGAGTGTTCCTAATGAAAAAGAAAAGGCCAATGAATTAAACAACTTTTATGTAAGGTTTGATACAGCGGACTATCTACATGAACAAAAAGCTGCGCTAGAGTCTGTACCCAGACACAGTGATCATGTCATTACTGTGGACCAACGTGAAGTCCAGAGGATATTTGCGCACACATGTTCCCGGAAGGCTTCGGGTCCAGATGGGATATGTGGACGGCTGCTGCACTCATGCAGTCAGGAGCTAGCGGAGGCATGGTGTCCCATATACCAAAGTTCACTGGACTCGTGTACTGTTCCATCCACCTGGAAAGACTCAATTATAATCCCTGTTCCCAAAAAGGCATGCTGTAAGGAAAACAACGACTACCGCCCAGTCGCACTGACCTCGGTAGTTATGAAATGTTTTGAAAAAATCATTGTCAATCTGCTGAGGGCAGCGGTTGAAGGGTCACTGGATGTGTTTCAGTTTGCCTATAAAAGGGACAGAGGCATTGAGGATGCAGTCTTGGTCTTGGACTATTTTCTTTTGAAACACCTGGACAATAATAAGGCGTATGCACGCCTTCTGTTGGTAGACTTCAGCTCTGCATTTAATACCATACAGTCACACATTTTAATTAAGAGGCTGAATGACCTTAATGTACATCCCCTAATAATTAGGTGGTACTATTCTTTCCTAACTAACCGCACGCAAAGGGTCAGTGTGAATGGCACTTTGTCAGAGCGAAGAACCCTGAGTACTGGTGCGCCTCAGGGCTGTGTGAGTTCTCCTGTCCTTTTTACATTATACACTAATGAGTGTAGGAGCAGCAACCCAAACATTTTCATTATTAAATTCTCGGATGACACGGCCATCTTAGCTCTTTTGGACAAAGATAAGGAACCTGATGATTACTTCCTAGTAGTGCAGAGCTTCGTGAAATGGTGCGATGACAATCACCTTGTTCTTAATGTTAAAAAGACACAAGAGATGGTGTTTGACCCTAAGAGTATCGGTGACCACAGGCCCGTGGTTATCCATGACTCGATCATCTCACAGGTTTCCTCATATAAATACTTGGTATCTGTATTGACAACTCACTAACTTGGAACACACATGTTGACAGTCTATGTAGCAAATTACAGCAAAGGCTGCATTTCCTGCGACGTCTCAGGGTTCATGGTGTAGACCAAAAATTTATGTTAGTGTTTTACCGAGCAGTCTTAGAAAGTCTGGTCAGATTTGGCATCACAGTTTGGTTCGGCAACCTCTCAGTGCAACTGAGGTCCAAACTACTCAGGTTGGTACAAACTGCAGGGAAGATCATAGGAGTTAGACAACTCCCCTCCCTGCAGTCCTATTTATGAGCAGTCTACACTGAAACAGGCTCAAAAGATTGTCAATGATGCTACCCATGTTTTAAATGGAGAGTTCATACTTCTACCATCTGGGAGAAGGTATAAAGAACCTAAGTGGAAATACATTAAAAGGTCATTTGTACCAGCGTCAACTAAAATGCTGAATGAGGCTTTGAAACAGTGGCGATCACTTAAGACGACCCTGTGCCATTGTGTAATGTTGTGTCACTGTTGTGTCTGTGCTTGTCTCTGATGTTCTATGTATGGCTGTAGTAGGGTGTAAGCCCAAGACAAATTTCCCTCGTGGACAATAAAGTTTACCTTGACCTTGACCTTGTGCAATGACACACTGACACACTTTTTTCCATATGTTCCATGCATTTACCATATATACTGTATATATAATCATTATTTTGATGGTAAAAAATAAAAGGAATAAAATAAAATATTAAATATAAATATGAAGTATTAAATTCAGTCTAACCAGGGGCAGTGATGACAGAATGTTCCCACTGGCTATAAAAATGAATCACCAGAGACAGTATATCGAAAGCAGCAGTAAATCAAGTGTTGTGTGGACATTGCAGTCAAACTATAGACAATTGACGGACTAAGAACATAATTATGTTTGGTTGAGTGAAATTCAACATATTCATTGTTGAATTGCACTCAGACCGCAATTACCTGTTTCCAGCACAAGCAATGAGGAGTTATTTCTATCACCTGGCTCCAGGTATTAAAATACAATGCATTCTGGGATAAGGAGTCTAGCTAGAGATTAGTGCACACAATAGACCCTTTGTTACATTTAATTACAATTCTTGTAAAACAATAGGAAGATCAACTGTTCATGCTTTAATGGCTCAGACTGTGGAACAGACGTGATAGAATTGTTTAGGATGTGAACTATATACTGCAATAAAACATTTACATTTAGAGTCATTCCTTCGGTCAATTATTTACTAAATATTATCAATTCAAACCATACTAGGCCTAGGCATTGTGTTGCAAAAGTAATGTTCTAAGCAAACAGGCTTAAATAAGCTGTTGTTCCAAAACTGTCATTCTATAGGAGATGATAATTAATCACTGTTTGAACCTCTGAAAAAATATATATAGCTTGATGCACAGCATATGCTCAGCATACAAAATAAATAAGTAACTATGACAACTCCCTTACTCAGATTGTGAGATGCAGTTCTATATAGCATTCAGATATGGTGGAGTGCAAACTATAGTGTTGGCACAATGCGCATGCATGTGCACGTGCATTTGTGCACACGCGTGACCTCTGCGTATGTTCCACATGCTGAGCGGTCAGGAGAATCTTCATCAATCATGGATGAAATTTTGTCCTTTTTTCTCCCCGTTGTCATCCCTCCAAGACTGTTGACCTTCAACATGGGGCTTCTCTCTGGGGTGTGATCCCACCAAGACGTCTTCATACTAAACTACCAGCCATATAGTGGTTTTCAACCAGTGGTCCGGGGACCACCAGTGGTCCTTGAGAGAGTTCGAGGTGGTCCCCCAGCTAAATGATGGACAGCTGGTTAACCAGATGTAACTCTTTGAAAGCGTAAAAAAAATTACGCTTCATCATGTTTACACTCGCAAGAGTTAAAATAGTCATCATCTGAATTAGCCCAAGTCTACACAGCTAGAGAATGTAGACGATTGATTGTGATTTTGATCTGTATGTTTGACTGTTTTGTTTCCCAAACCTAGGGAATTGTGGATAAAACCAACATAAATCTTTAGTTTTGGGGATCTGTGGGGCTAAAATGTCCTCAAATGGTGGTCCGTGGCTCAAATTTCTGAATAAATAATGTGCCTGGGTATCGAAAAAGTTGGGAAAGCACTGCTTTACTAGGCTCACTGGCTTGCAAAACAGCAACGAAATATTGTAGATGCTGTATGTGATGTGTTCTGAGTAGGGCATTAACCAAACACATTTTTTGGTAGTCGAATCGAATACTTTGGTAGTCGAATAATTGTCGACTAGTCTATAGTGACATATATATTTGTTTTTTAGCCAATAAAATGTGTGATTCTGGACTTCCCATTGAAAAAATACATGCCTATTACACTACTGTAACTCAGTTACATTATGACATGAAAAATGAGTAACCAACCTACAATTACTACCAACACCACAGCACACATCCACAATGCCTGCTGCAGAAAATTGGAAAATATATATCAAAAATTATTATTACCGAATAACGAATAGTGAATTAATAGTCGAATAGTGTTTTGCTAGTCTAATAATCGACTAGTCGAATGTTTAGTTAATGCCCTAGTTCTGAGATGGATATTTAAGAATATTACACAGCTGCTGGCTTCCTGCATGTCCGGTCCCGTCCCGTCCCATGCTGTCCCATGCTGTCCCGTAATATTGTGTTGTGTCCTCTGCACTGCTCTCCTCACACTGCTCCATGCCTGTGGAGAGGCTGACCTTGTTGGCGTCTACCCTGCTGGGGGATGGACCCCGTCATGACCTATCACCTGCAGAGGGACCCACCTGGATGGAGCAGGGGGTGGTGCATGGGGGCTCTGTCTGCATGGGTGTCTCACCCGTATTACTTTATATGATTATATCTAAAAGTACAGGGACTGTATTGGAACGGACCTTTTCATATTGAATGACTATTGAGGTACTGTATGTGTGTACATTAATGCATACATCAAGATTTTGATCAGAGCAGGTCATTGGTGTTTTACTTTTTAATTTACAAATTAGGCATTATAGAGCTACTTACTGTAGATTAAGTAAAAGAAAAAAAAACATTGCAATACATCATATACCGGTACATACATATTAGTTAATTACTATACTTGAACATGGTAATACATTGAGATGGAGATGGAGTCTTAAGAGGAGTTTTTTGTGTGGTAGAAGATCGGGAGTGAGTCTGGAGCTCTGATTGCAATGGGAAGTGCATTCCATAGTTTTGGGGCCAGGAGGGAAAAGACGCCAAATGCAAGCGCAGCAAGGCCATCAACTGAAACAATTTTAAATCCAATGAAATTCTAAAAATGTGGTATACATAATCTTACATAGCCTACTGTACAGTGTACACAGCCAACCTTCAGTCTGGCATCAGATGGTATAGGTGCCCACTGCTCAGGTTTTTATATACACAGTGAGCAGTTTGTTTGTGAGTCAGTTACTATGCCCATAACGAAGATAAATGCTATCTTTGCCATTTACCTGAGTAATTATCATATTGTGTGCTAAGGACAGTAGCTCGGTAAATATTTGTCTTGGGGACTATGGGTCAGAAAAGAGAAAAGTTCAGAAAATGCATACATTTTCATAGAAACCCAAGTTCCAACTGTACTACTGCAGTGTGTGCGTGCGTGCATGCGTGCGTGTGTGGGTGCGTACGTTTGTGTGTGTGTGTGCTTATGTGCATGTCGGTTGTTAAGAACTGTGCGTGTGTGCTGTTCAGAATCATTGTATTCTTTAAGTGCTTATCCGTACTGGAAGCTGGTTGCTCAGAGGGAAACTGTAAGGTTGACCAGGCAGCACACATAAAAAGAAAATCTTTGATGCCGTTTCTTTTTTTGCAGTGCTGTTTTGTTTTGTTTTGTCAGCAGTGCAATATATTCACACAGTGCAGATTGAACAGTCAACCGAGGGAACGGAAAACTACAACACTTCAAAAGATGAAAATGAAAAAGAAGAAAACTAAAAATATATATCAAACCTTAGATCTCAAAAAGCCCTTTAGGTTTACCCCTTTAAAGGAGCACTTTACCCATTTTTTCAGCCGCACATTCATATAATTGGCCCTCCCAATGTTGTTCATTATGAGATGGCAGCATTATTTCTCTGTGCTCTTTCTCTGAGTGGACTGCGGACCAATGTTGAAAAGTACTGTGCTTTTTTGCATGATACAACACAAAGAAAAAACACAAAGATGCTCTGTCCTACCAGTTCACAATATGCGCACCTAATATACTTAATATAATAATGCACCCACTAAAGGGCTCTAAATGGAGCTCCGGGCACTCCCTCCTCCTTGCCCTCCCTCCTCCTCCTCCTCCTCCTCTTCCTACACCTACACTTTCTACCTCCGAGTAATTCCTGGCTGGCGGTGCAGCCATGTGAGGCCAGTGCAGTAGTGTGTGCGTGTGTGTGTGTGTGTGTGTGCGTGGAGGGCTGGTTCTTGTCTGGATGAACGCCCCACAGGGGGCGTCGGAGCCGGAGTTTAATCTACACGTCTGCAGTCTCAGGAGTTGTCTGCGCTCCAGCAAACGCTCGACACCAGTTAGCAGGGCAGAGTCTGGCAGGCAGGAGCAGACAGCGGTGCAGGAAGATATACTGCACTCACTGTTTCTTTCTTTCCCCCCTCTTTTTATGTAAGTATTAATATCGCATTGTAGAAATGCTCTGTTCCAAGCAAGAGCCTGGTATTCAAAATGTAGGCCTAGTTAAAGTTTAATTAAAGCAGTGGTTTTCAACCTTTTTGACACCAGGGCCCACTGGACATGTTGGCCTCACAGACCCCAAAACTAAAGATTTATTTTATTTTTGTCCACAATACCATGGGTTGGAGTTCAGGGACAGAACAGTCCTGGTCGTCCAGTGATCACAGGTTGAAAACCCCTGAATTACAGTATGAAGTATTAATATTGCCACAAAAAAAGAAAGTTTTAGTCAGAGGCACAGAGGGGATGGGAGCAGAGCACAGTGACACGTGCATTACAGTGTCCGTGTCTGTGTGTCCGTGTGTCCATGTGTGTGTCCGTGTGCGTGCGTGAGCGTGCTTGCACCTGTTGTTTGGGGGTGTTAGAGGCCCATAATATCCGAGCAGAAAGCTGTAATGAGATGGAGCCTGGGGCCTAATGAGCATCTTTCAGTCTGTCTTAAGGAGAAGGTCAGTACCGTCCCAGCCTCCGTGCAACGCCGCCACTGAAAAGGATACAAGTTAAATCTCCATCTCCACTTTAATCTAAAAGGCTTAGCAACTTTTCTCCCATTTGCCTTTCTCCCCTGGGAGGCGTCACACCTCCAGTGATGGAAGGAGCTTTATGTTGGACAGCCGATCGGAGCACAAAGGGAAATCAAACCTTGGTATTTAAGCACCATCAGTAGGCGGCCCTTATCCAATCTCCATGGTCCTTGTTGGCCAGTATCAGTCATTTTTGGTCACCCTCCCCACGTCGGCCTGACGCTCCTTCGAGATAAGCCGCCGATCTTTAGCCAATGGGATTGAGGCACCAGTGAGAAGTGCATGTTGGACTGGCGTGGCCTCTTTAGATGAATGTGTGGGATTTTCTTCTTTTCTTTTCTTTTCTTTTCTTTTCTTTTCTTTTCTTTTCTTTTCTTTTCTTTTTTCTTTTCTTTTCTTTTCTTTTCTTTTCTTTTCTTTTCTTTTCTTTTCTTTTCTTTTCTTTTCTTTTCTTTTCTTTTCTTTTCTTTTCTTTTCTTTTCTTTTGGCATGATGATCGTCAAACAGAAACCACATATCTCCATATTTTTTATCCTTCGTCTCCGGCTCTAGCGTTTGTTGAACAAGCTTGTAGATATCCTAGTTTGTGTGTGGAATAAGCTTCTAGATGTCCTTTCTCCTCTTAATCCACCCTTCTCTTCTTTCCTTTCTTTGTTTCCTTATAACGCGATGGGAACTACTGGTATACTATCTGGCATACTACCATATATGCACAAAAACTAATTTCACACACGTTTCCCTATGCCCTATATGTTATATTTTGCGGCCCATTGAGCTTGAAGATGAGCTATTTTGCTTTTCGTTAAGTCCTTGATTATTCCAGCTATTACATAAATCCCCACATGACCAAAGACGACAGCGTGTGTTGCCAAGTGTCTGTGGATTTTTAAAGTGTTTCACCAATGAAAAGTATAATAAGCTTGTGACTATTCTTGATCCATGGTACACAGACAGACGGGCTCTTTTAACTATAGTTCCTGAAAAGTTGGTTGTGCACATACAAGGTTTCCAACTGTACGTCGGTAAAAGTGTATGAGCCTTAAAGGTCACGCTGTTTGACGCGCACGATCACACACTGATTGCTGATCAAATCTAGCTCAGGGGCCATAGTAATACCTGCTCTATACGTACAGCCACACACACACACACACACACACACACACACACACACACACACACACACACACACACACACACACACACACACACACACACACAGAGAGAGAGAAACTGATTTTCTCACATAGAATTCACATGGACAGCTCGCGATGAGCTGATGGATAACAACCACGGGGTCACCGTGTCTGCCTACCCATAAATCCCAGTAATGAAACAAGCCACATCCCTCCCCCCTCATTGGACGGTTACGGGCAGGGAAAAGGGGCGGGGGCCCAGATTTTAATCTCTCCCTGACCTGAGCTTTCTCTGCCTGCCTGCCGCTATTAGATCAGGTACTAAATCCTATCAAATATATTGCCTCATCTCGTCTGGGAACGGAGCATGTCGCCCTAGCCGCTGTCATTAAAGAGCCCCAGGTTGTCTCTGTCTCGCGGAGTGGAGGTGTCTGCATGGCGGTCTGCTGAGCCGGGATTAAAGCCGGAGCGTTTTGGGGTGGGAAACGTCCACAGGGATGCCACCATGCACGGAGACGGAGAGAGCGAGAGAGATATCTCTCAGGGTCCAGTGATCTCTCCAACCTTTTTGTCATTTCAAGGACCCCCGGTTTGATATGGCTTTGGCCCACGGAAAGCCTCATTAGATAAGACTTTGCATCCCTGGGGGACCCCAATCTACACTGCAAAAATGTCAGTGATATAGCAAGTAAACTGCGAGTGTTCACGCGGAACCGAATGGTTTTGGTTCCATTTGTGCGCTCAGAGTTGGATCAGATTTATACAGACTAACAAGTGCGGCTGTGGCTCAGGAGGATGAACTGTGACCAATGATCCGTTGGCGGTTAGAATCCTGGCCCCTCATCTCCACATGTTGAAATGTCCTTGGGCAAGACACTGAACCCCAAATTGACCCCAACGGGTCATTCTGTGTGAGCTTGCCACCACCAATGGTGTGTGAATATGGAAAGTGAGGACACTGGCATGGACTTCACCTCCCAATGTGAGAATGGATGAAGCATTCATGCTTCATGCATTCATGCATTCAGTGCTATAAAATCCATTATTATCACAAGGTGTAGCAGTGGTTTTCAACCAGTGGTCCGGGGACCACCAGTGGTCCTTTAGAGGGTTCCAGGTCGCTCCCAGCTTAAATGATGGAGGGTTGATTAACCAACTCTTTGAGAGCGTAAACATGAAACCAAATGGACCCTTGCGGGTCCATTTGGTTTCATTTTTACACTCTCAAGAGTTAAAATATCCATCATGTGAATTAGCCCAAGTCTACACAACTAGAGAATGTAGAAGATTAATGGTCATTTTGATCTGTATGTTTTACTGTTTTTTCCCCCCAAATCCAGCCTGGTATTGTGGACAAAAGCAAAAGAAATCTTTAGTTTTAGGGTCTGTGGGGCTAAAAATGTCCCCAAATGGTGGTCCGTGACTTAAATGCTGAATAAATAGTGGTCCCTGGTATCAAAAAGGTTGAAAACCACTGATCTACAGAGTAGCAGATCCACTGGCCCCAGGTTTAGATCCACTGCTCCTGTCTGTATGCCTAATGTTAATGGGTGAACCTCACTTCACACAGGTGATACTTTTTTACGTCCAGCATGGGGTGGTCGATGCATTACTCAGACTGGCACATTGTCAGTGAGATATGTCTCACATTGTATAGTGCTGACACACCCACAGGAGGAACGCCAGCTCACAGGCCCTGGGAATGTCCAGGGCTCTGACGGGACGCTTCCTGCACGGAAGTCAGATAAAAACCCAACGTCGGCCTTATCAGCTTCACCCTGCCAGATTATTACCACCATGAGACTATAAAGGCTGCTACTGTATGCTCTTTTTAGCTGTGCGTGTGTGCGCATGTGTGTGTAGGGGGCATAGGCGTGTATGTGTTACTTGGTGTCCACTCATGGATGATAATCCAATCCATGCTTTCTCATATTATGATGAAGCAGAAAATTGGTATATTACACAGTTTAAAGGTCTATTTGCACTGTGTCTAAGTACTGTGTATAAAATGGCCTTCATGGGGACATTTTGGAGTTCGGTGTACAGGTGGGGATTAAGTTCATGGTATTTAGGGGTTAAGTTTAGGATTAGGGATTAGAAATTAATAAACAGAGTGGAAATGATTGCAGCTCACGTGGTGCGATTGACATGTGAGCTCTGCTGTTTTCACTATTTTTGCATAGTTGCACAGTGAAGCATACATTAGTGTTATAAAAAGCACTTAGCTGAATATTTTATTAACGTATTTGAGTAATCATTACCCCTTTATCTAAAGGCATAATTGATGTAATAAAAGTCAAAATCAAGTCAAAGTCAAAATCAAGTGATGTAATTATTTAATCCCCAATGATTGAGGTCCCACTCACCTAGAAATGATCAAAATTGCTGTGTGCAATGTATGTAATGTATGTGCACGCTAGGGCTTTAACCAAAAAATCGATACATCGATGCATCGATTTGCATAACACGTGTCGACTCTAAAAAGCACGAGTCGATAAGTTGTTTTTTCCCCTTCCTCCGAGCGAAGGAGTAAGGAGGAGGAATTAAACATTTACCTTTGTTTTCCCCTTTTTTCTTTCTCTATGTGTGCGACGCGTGTGTATATAATTCAACTGTAATATTGGTTACTGTCACTCACGGACAGAAGTCTCCTTTGAAGTTTCCTTTGCAACTCTATCGGAGTAAAGCCTTAATTTAGGTTTACCAATCTTATGCAGCTGCGTGCGCCTTGCGCTCTCGGCGCGCGGCGTTCCACTGATCATTACGTACACGGATCAGATCGAACAGCAAACAGTGTCAACGAAATACAGAACTTCATCAATCAACTCGTCCTCGTGTGCTACCTCGTGTGACCGTCTTGTTCCTCGTTTCGCATTAGGCTACGCAGTACGCACGGGACGCATGCTTCTGTCCGCGTCGTTCTCATTAATTTACTGAATGGATCAGAAAAGAAAGCGGCGCGGTATGGTGGTGGTGGTGGTGGTGGTGGTGGTGGAGGTGGAGGTGGAGGCTACATGTAATGGATAGTATTCTGATAATGTGGCCGCTATGTTAGAACCAGCGTGTGTGTATGTCTTCTGTTGCGTTCTAACATGTGGTTAGAACGTTGTGTGTTTTATGGCTGGCCATAGTGGACGTTGTGCTGCGTGCCAATACTGTTGTGCTGTGTGCCAATACTGTTTTCATATTAACCTTGCCACATGCGTCAGGCTCGCGATGTGTTTTCTATAAGCACTGCGCCGGCATATAGCGGCACCATTTGATCCCCGACCCCCCTCGGAGAACCACCACGACGGACCCCCCCCCCCCCCCCCCCCCCCCCCCCCGCGCCATAAAACGATAAATCGATAATTTATCGACTTGACTGTCTGACAAGTCGACTTGAAAAAATCTCAAGTCGTTAATGCCCTAGTGCACGCACACAGTCTGTATGGCCATCGCTGATCATAATCCAACAGTCGGCCCATCATTATGACTTTATTTGACACATTTATGATGATAAACACTATTGCACCGATCGAACCGGAAGTCCAACCAGCGGTCCGGGGACCAACAGTGGTCTTTGAGAGGGCTACAGGTGTCTCCAGCTGTAACTGGCTGTAAATGGACCCTTGCGGGTCCATTTGGGTTCATGTTTACACACTCAAGAGTTAAAATATTCATATATTCAATCAAATATGTGAATCTACACAACTAGTGACTGTTTTGTTTCCCCCCCGAAATCCAGCCTGGAATTGTGGATAAAATCAAAAGAAATCTTTAGTTTTGGGGTCTGTGGGGCTAAAATGTCCTAAAATTCTGAATAAATAGTGGGCCCTGGTACCAAAAAGGGTGAAAACCACCGTGGTACAGCAAATACGGCTAATTAAACTAGCAGGGAAGGGGTTAAGTAAACAATCACCAACCCTTAAATTAATTTCTGACTTTAGGCCTACATGACCTGACTTAACCTGACACCCAGCCTGGAGTACATGCACTTTGTTTCCCCCTGAGACTGTCAGCAGTCAGATCTGCTTCTAGATCAGCTCTGATCTCACCCATCGGTTCTTTTTTTCACTCTCATATCACTGTCAGAGCAGCCACTGCCTCAGGGTCGTTTCTGTTGTTTTTCATTCTGCCGCGTCATACTTCTCAACCTGTCTGCAGGCACCCAGGGCTGACTCAGCTTCAATGTCATTTACATCTCTGCAGATTTTATTTATTCTGCCTTTTAGTTTCCCGGCCTCTCCCTCCTCCTCTGTGTCTCGTGGCCTGAGTCTTTCCAATATGTTTCTGCCGAGTCACTCCAGCTGAGGTATGGTCATGGTCAATGCGGTCCAGAACATGGAGCAGATAATTGCGTCTATGTTGGACGAACATGAGTTGACGTTGTGAGCACAATCCATCTGGGAGTCTGACTGTAAACAACCTAACCGAGGAAACTTAGTCTAAATAACAGACGGGAAAAAGTCTGGACTGCTGTGTGTGTGTGTGTGTGTGTGTGTGTGCGTGCGTGCGTGCGTGCGTGCGTGTGTGTGTGTATGTCTTTTGTATCCGTGATATACTCCATGTTTGGCCATGAAAGGATAAGCTGCACGGTGGCATGGTGGTTAGTGCTGTTGCCTCACAGCTAGAAGGTCCTGGGTTCGATTCCTGCTAGGGACGCCACTGTGGGTGCTGGCGGCGTGTCTGCTCCGCCGCGTCATCAGTGCCCATACCCGAGGCGGGGTTGGCGAAAGGGCCTTTCTTGTGGAGTTTAGCATGTTCTCCCTGTGTCCCCTAGGGTAGATACCCTCACAAAAACATGCAACATGTAATCCTGGACTCTAGACTGCCTTCCCCTAGCCAGCCGGGGCGTCTGATGGAGGGGACAGTGCTCCTTCCACACTTTACGTCCAACCAGGGAAACTCCCCCCTGTCAGGTGATAGGAAGGCAGCTTGGACTCCTCATGCATTGAAGGAAGCATGAGGCAAGTCCGCAGCCTCCCTAGGTTGGCGGAGGGTTGTAGAGCCCAGGATCATATTAGGAATCGGCACTGGGTGAAAAATGGGCTACAAAATTGTGGGATAAAAAAAAGAAAAAAAAAGAAAGGACAAGGCGCACAAACCCAAGGTGTATAGGCTAAGGGACATATTCCATGTGATACACACACATTCAAGTGCTTGAGCACTCTCACACACACACACACACGGGCGCACACACATCAACGCGACAGGCACGCGCACACAGCAGCTTGTTTCCTTCGATTCAGCATCGGAGGAAGTGTCCATTAGTCAGCGGCTGAGAGGCAGGCAGCCGTCTCACTGAGTTATGTCCTGCATCATTTTCCACACCAGAAAGATGGATTAGTTGACTCCGCTGAGCGCTTGGCGGGGCGCGGCGCGGCACGCCGCCGTGCGGCAAACTGCTGCTCTTAAATATGGCGAGGGATTCCTCCCCGCTGGCCTGCATGGGGGTATCGAGGATATCAGTGCACATTCTAAGTGAAGTGCTTTGTCATTTGCCCAGAAAGTCAGAATTGATTTTTATATTTTTGTTTTTATTTTTAGGGGGCCTGAACAGTGCGACTGAGATACTCACAGATT
>CM076978.1:17099594-17112094 GCA_039105355.1 Benthosema pterotum
GAAATATGATAAAACAAGCAACGCAAATAAGACCAGTGTCTGCTATAGGAGATGAAGGGCTGCTGCATAGGCAGAAAAAACTCTCATTTGAGTGGATGAAAGCATGTCTCTGTCGAGTGTTAGGAGGGACAACACGTCTCTTTAGCACTATCAAAGAACACACAGGAACACAGAGGGGAGAGGGAGTAGAATGAAAGAAGCTCTCACATACTTTTTTATTATTTTTAATTAGGCTGAAAGTAACATCCTTTAGAAATATCTGTTTTCTGTGAATATTGTGATGCTCTCACATATCATTAAATGGGGTGATAGATAGGATAGTGTGCTATGCCTATCTGCTTAAAGCCCCAGTGAATTGAAAAATGTTTTTCACACTTTTGGAACACATCCGTGGTCATTATGGGAAAATGGGAACATTTTCACTTTTTATGTATTTTAACCCCCCCCCCCCCACCCTCAATTGGGAAATTTTACATCTCAGTCCCTGTGTCATGCCATGGTTGGCTAATGATAATACACAAACTTGTACAATTGGGGTGATTGTATTAAAGGGGAATTCCACCCATTTTTCCTGACAGTGTACAAATGTGAACCAAATGGACCCATGCAGGTCCACTCTCAGAAAAATAGCTCCTAAAAGGAATTATGTTAGTGCTTTTTTCCATTTCTAGGAAACACTGAATGGCGGGAGCTTTTTATCATGTCCACACAACATCTCTAAGGTATATTAATGACATAGTAAAATGTCAAAAATGGGCGGATTTCCCCTTTAAGTCTGAGACCGATCCCGTCTCTACCTAATGAACGTATCGTGAGCTTGTACACCAGCTGTATAAATAATGCTTCAGAAACATTGATGGAGAGAGAGAGAAAGCAACAGGGAGAGCCTGGGCTCCACCATTGGCACGCTCTCTCCATCCTCTTACTTATCAATCTTGATTGGACAAATACTGCTGCTTGACAGATGACCTTATCTCCTCACCGTGAGCCGAAATACAAGCCAAGGCATCAGCTGATGGAGAGCAAATCCATTTCTATGAGCTGCACGCTAATATCTGAGTTAATTCCAATCTAAATGTCAGATGGTGCTCTGCCACAGGTCTCACTGCTGTGTCAAGAAACATGCCATGAGACGCAATACACACACACACATGCACAAGCACATGTATGTACGCACCCATGCATGCACGAGTTGGAGCAGCAGTAGTGTTATGTTTGGATATTGTCGGACTCTGAGGCAGAACAGAGGAATGCTGCCTGTGATTCATTTAAAATAGAGGGACCATGTAACAAACAAACACTGAAAATAGTAAATGAGTGGGAGGAGGGGAGAGGAGACAATTATTTCCCAATGCCTACTCTGTTTTCGTCTGTTTTAAAAGATAACACATGCAGGCTTAATCTGTTTTAATGACTAAAATTAACTACTATTACTACTGCTGCTGCTGCTGCTACTACCACTACTACAAAAGTCCAAGCAAGAGTTCCTTAGATATGATTTATGACTATTTTTGTGTATGACCGTATATGTTTTGTTCTTGCAAACTACTACAGGTCACTCTAGATTGCCTAAATTGTAACTACTGTATAAGCAGGCATCATACATGTAGGGACATCAACAGCAAAGCATCAACATTATTGAACAAAGCATTCGCTATGCACCATGTAGCTAATTGCTTGTGGTGTTCAAGTTCTCAAAAATAGGAATAAAAAATAGACGCTATTGGTGAGCAAAGCGCATTCAGTATCAGTACACACTCACAGATGATTAAATATCTGTGGAGCTATAGTTGCTGTTTGGTATCAGATTAATGGAGTGATCATCAAAAACAGAAGCAGTGGGCTATGATGAGCTTTTTGCATGCAGGTTATTCAGATAATGTGCCCCCCAAAAATCCAATAAACTAATAAATTATGTTTCATAAATGGAGTTTGCACTCCTGACTTGATTCAGTAGTCAGGATACAGGATAAACTGTAACAGACGATTGAGCAGGTCCTTCAACCACTAGGAGATGGATGCCTTGTTGTGAAGGAACATCACTCACATCAGGACACAGCGTGAGGGCTTCAGCTTCTCCTGAACAAAACATTTTTGAAAACAGTTTATGTTTATGTGCATAGCATTTCTATAAATGACCTAATGTGGGGCTTTGCAATGCTGACAAAGCATCTGGCCAATGTTTTTCCACTCAAGCCCTAAGGCACGCTGACTTCATGGCCATTCAAAAGGACATGGAAAAAGGTCACTGCATGGAGCTGTAACAGCCGTGCCGTATAGTACATGGAGCTCAAATTCTGGGTCGGTGCATGAGATATTGCATTTGCTAGATGTATTTCTGGAGGCTCTATGCTGAACTTGCCAAATCTAGTGCAGAAAGTAAAATAGACACATAAGCAGCTGTTGCAACAGATCAAATGAAAAATGCTCCTCCTCATGCTTGTGGCATTCTGCAAATTGTGTGAGAGCAGTCTTTTGCTTTGTTTTATTTTGTTTCTTTCCCCAGAAAGGGGATACAAAACACTGTGCTTATAGCAGATACTGCATGTTTGATTGAAAGCTGTATGTGTGTGCAACTTTCCAGAACGATTGAGTATATGATTTTGACAAAGTGCTGAGATTGACAGAAGACTTCATGCAAATAAATGAGATAACCAACTGGGGAGTGGTGTGTTGGCTCAGGTGCACTCTTGTGTTCTAGGCAGGTAGTTATGTCAGTTGAGCTGGCAGTTTAAACACAGGACACTTAAGGAATCAGTAGCCCCCCGACATTATTACTACCTGGATTTCCCACATTTGGCCTCAAAGACCTTTCTAAACCAAGAATCAGGGTACGTGATTTGTATGGTTTTGAACTCACTGATGTTGAACAGACTACGTTCATCATACGTCAGACAGAAAAGGGATCTGCAGAAATCTCCCACACTAATGGAAGTGCTGGATGCAGCAAGGGCGAAATCCAAAAGCGACCTCGCCCGCGGGCGCCCGGTTTCAAAAGCGGGCGCCCGCTTTCACAAAAACGGGCGCCCGTTTTTGTGAAACCGGGCGCCCGCTTTTGAAAACGGGCGCCCGTTTTCAAAAGCGGGCGCCCGTTTTCACAAACGGGCGCCCTTTTCAAAAGGTTATGGTTAGGGTTAGGTTAGGTTTAGGCATAGGTTTACTGAGGTTAAGTTTAGGGTTAGAGTTAGGTTTAGGCATAGCCTAGTTTGTGAAAACGGGCGCCCGCTTTTGAAAACGGGCGCCCGCTTTTGAAAACGGGCGCCCGTTTTTGTGAAACCGGGTGCCCGTTTTTGTGAAAGCGGGCGCCCGCTTTTGAAACCGGGCGCCCGCGGGCGAGGTCGCTTTTGGATTTCGCTGGCTCTCATGGAAGTGCTGGATGGCTGCCCTGCAGACATTCTTGTCCCAATATGAAGAGCATGTCAAGTGCCATCACAACCCTCCTGCTAACGTCCTTCCACATTCTGAGATTCTTCTCTCCACAACAAAGCAAATCTTAACAATTCATGTGACACTTGAGTGTTGTGTGTGTTTTAATGGAAACACCCGCTTTGAACGCCATCAATGCATTGAAAGGGGACAAAATGCTCCAGTTGACTAGACTTATTTTGTGGTGGAGACAGTTGTGTTAGGTCAGTAAATGGCTCTACTACTGCATTCAGTGCTCTAGTTACAGGTATATTAAATGTGATTTTTGAATCCGCCAATGAGAACCAACTGACAAATCAATGATGAAATACTGTAATAATCCACCTCAATGCCCTGTAGATATGCTGTATAGCATATAGTAGCCACAGATATGCTTGCAAGTGTCTATAGAGAGAGAGAGAGCACACACACTAAAACATGTAAGCATGTGTTTGGTATACTGTATGTAATATAAAAGTCTGCCAAATATCATTTATGTATATGTAGCCGCTATATAAGACATACAGTAAATGCATTCCACCAAAGAATCCCTCACACAATATTATTTATTGTCACTTTTATTTTGTAATACCTTTATATTAGTTCGCTATGGGAGCACTTTTGTCTTCTACTTTTATTTTGAAGTCCTCACTTTCTGTACATCTTGACTGTGTTTACTACCCCTTCTTCCTCTTGCCAGTAGCCAGCTGAGGAGAATATTGGAGTTATCTTGCTGCTCTGCACAGATTTTCGTCTTAAAGTTGTTTTAAGCGTATTTAACCAATCAAAGCGGTAAAAAGGTGTTCTAATGCACTTCTTTATCATTACTGTGTGATTGGAAAGCTTAATTTAAAGTGGTTCTGACGTTTTTATTTTCTTCTGTGTTCTGTTTAACAGTATGCACACGGGTGAGTATATGTTAGCGCTGTGCACATCGCACATACACACTAGGGCTGCAGCATGCCTGATTGTATTTTGTCCTCTATTTACAGTTGGTGTGATGCAGAGACATGTTACGCTGCTGCTGCTGCTGCCTGCTGCATGAGTGTGCCATTTTATTTCTATACAGGTATGTTTTGGTGTGTATTGTGTAATTTGTAAAAATATTGCTAACACTTTCTCTTGCTGGTAACCAGCTGAGGAGAAGCCTGTGTGATGCAGAGGTGTGTTACGCTAATGCCTGCTGCATGTGTGTGCCATTTTATTTCTATGCAGAGCAATAAATATGCCAGTGGCGGCTAAACAGTGACCAAATCCTCGAGTCAATCCACAACGCAGACTGAGGGTCAGCTAAGAGTGGGCCCAAGACCGGCTACATATACATTTACCAGTAAGGTATGTTCAATATTTTTGGGTGCTACATGATGAATGCCCTTTAATTGCATTGATGGCATGTTTGATTTCTGATTGGTCAATCACATGTATTCTGGGGCCGTTAATTGTGGCTATCCGAGTCCGGCTACTGCGCTCAATAACGGCCCGTTCATAATCAGCTCATTCACAACACCTGTGACAACTGTACAATCTAACAGACAAAAGGAAAGCGATTTACGAGTCCCTTCCCGAATCAATAATGTCACGTTTGTTGTTATACTTTGTGTCAAATCATTGATTTCCTCATCAGGCGGCCGCGTGGAAAGCGGGATAATGAACAGCAACCTGGTCATAATTGAGAAATGAAAGCCCTTCAGGGTGATTCATCACGCTGCCGTGGGCCATTCCTCAATAATGACCACCTTGCTCTTCATTATGCTCCGCATACTTGGTCCGAAATACACACTATTTCTCTGAAGCTCCGTGTGAAATGCGGGCCATATGTTTCAAATATTGACCCGCCGTCGAGCAGAAACCCTTGCATCTCTGTTATTTCAACTACATAAATACTATAGCAGTGGTTTTCAACCAGTGGTCCGGGGACCACAAGTAGTCCTTGAGAGGGTTCCAGGTGGTCCCCAGCCAAATGATGGAAATTTGGTTAACCAGACGTAACTCTTGAATATTCATCATCTGACTTAGCCAAATTATACAAGATTAATGGTCATGTTTGATCTGTTTGCCTTTTTTGTTTCTGAAATGCAGCCTGGTATTGTGGACAAAAACAAAAGACATCTTCAGTTTTGGGTCTGTGGGGCTAAAATGTCCTCAAATGATGGTCCATGGCTCAAATGCTGAATCAATTGTGGGTGCTGGTATCAAAAAGGTTGAAAAACACTGTACTATAGCATCCAATGAACCACAGATTTGTTACCTCGCATGCCTATTTCAACTTCGTAATTTCTATAGCATCCAATGAAACGCAGGTTTGTTTTGCCAGTTTCCTGATAAAGTCACGGTTTCAGACGTGCGAGGTTTCCACCCGATGGTGTGCGCCAACGACATGCATTTGTTTTGTGTTTTGTGGCTGCGTTGGCAGACCGGCCTCCATGTTGAAAACACTCGATCTGAGTAAACACAGCATCCAGATGAATGAGAAATCAGCAGCCGGCAGGGCGATCATGTTGAATATCTCATCAACCGGGGGGGCAGTTCATTGTTCAGGCCAACTGCTCTTCTGCATTTAATTACACACATAACGACGAAAGGTTAAGTCCGCGTGCGGTCATGCGCGCAGCACGTGCACAAGAACTGGCCTTTAAAACAATCAGCTACTTGATTCATCTCCTTTGTTAAAGAGGATAATTGAATAATGACGTTTTTCTCTTTCATACTCGTTGACCTTCAGCAATAATTCACCCTGTGTGTGTGAACTTGCAGTGCAATTTGCACATGTATGTGTACTAGAGGTTCAGGCCATTACCTGTGAGTTCATCTATACCCATATGGAGCTTGCAGATTTTTGGCGCCTGATGCTATGACGTCACGTTGAAGTCACACTTGCTATTTTGGTGTAGCTCAGTGGTTTCGAATTTATTCAGCATTGCTTTGGTTCACAATTATAATAATCAATAATCTTCTAGTTGTCTAGAATTGGGCTAATTCAGATGATGAACTCTCGAGAGTGTAAAAATGAAACCAAATGGACCCGCAAGGGTCCATTTGGTTTCATTTTGACGCTCTCAAAGAGTTGCATCTCATTAACCAACTTTCCATTATTTAGTTGGGGACCACCTGGAACCCTCTCAAGGACCACTGGTGGTCCCCGGACCACTGGTGTAGCTGAATTGGGTGACAGTCTTAGTGATATAAGCGTGAAAATGTGGTCTACCAGCCTCTCTCTTAAGGTGATTTTGTTATATAGGATTGTAAAGTATGCAGCATGTTTATAAATTGTGCGCATGAGTGCATGCATGTGTGTGCTAGCTAGCAATGTCGCCGTGGTAACAATCCTGTCCTCTATTCTCGGCATTAAAAATGGCCTTCATGGAAACTAGAAACTCTGTTTGATCCCCAGTATCATCAGCATAATAGTCCCAGTTCATTTACTGAAGGCTGCCACAGATAGATACACACCTACACACACACACACGCACGCACACACACACACACACACGCGCGCGCACGCACGCACGCACGCACGCACGCACGCACACACACACACACACACACAGATATCTTTATTCAGAGGGGTTTAGCAAAGACTGTGCCTGTTAAGTTCTACTCTCTTTCTGCTTAAGTTCCACTCCAAGGGACATGAAAGGAAACAACTCCGTTTTCCAACTCAATTCAACTTTTTATTGATCCAACTTTTTAATTCACTCAGTTGGCTTCTTTTGTTGATTGGTTGGACTTTGTCAGTCAGTCAGTCAGGTTGTAAACCTTCAAAACAGAAAGAGACAAAGATTAACAACATTGCCAAACAACAAATACACAATTGTTCTATTTCTAAACATTTTAGTTCTTGTTTTTAAACATTACATTTTGAATAAATCATGTCTTAAACAATAGTGTTTTAACACAATACATGTTTAAGTTAAATGTTTTAAAACAGAGTGCTAAATTAAGCATTTTTAAACTATTAAAGTCAACATTTGAGTAAATTGTTAAATTAAATATTTTCATTTAAAGTACACATTTTGACTTAAAGTACTCAAGTATTTTAAATAAACAAAATCAAGCTTGTAGATCAGCTATTTTTCAAAACATTTTAAGCCTCATTCATGAATTAAATTGTTAACTGACCACATCTATAGGTCTTTTAAATTCTTAATAAATGTAAATAATTTTAACATTTCTGATTTTACATCATTGTTCGGTGAAGTATACTTTTAAACTTTAGATTCAAAGAAATACCAATCTTAATCAAAAGTAGCAGTATTTTCATATTAAACACTAAACAGCATTTAAACAAAGTTTTAACATGTTCAAGGCTTAAAGATAACTGAAATAAAAGACAAAACATCACCGACCATTGGCCTCCTTGGACTTGGAACTCTGAGTAGTAGGACTTGCTTCTTGTCTTTGTTTGTGACAGTGTGTGCTCCCAGCCTTTTCAGGTGTTCCAGCTCAGTCAAACGAGCGGCCATCTTGCTGGTGCACTCTGGGAGTTGTAGTTTTTTAGGGTGTCATGCTCTGATGTATGGCTCTTGCACTATATCTGAGTTTTGACTCAACACCTCCCACTTGAGCTCCTGGGTTTCCAAACACAGAGGTCACATATACTTCATAGCTTTAACTCTTGTTCTTTTCCTGATTCTCTTCTTGATCCATAGGGGAAGAGGTGCGTCAGGTTGCTTGGGTGATGTCGCCTCCCACTGTGATTCTTTTTGGTCCTCCCACTTTGATTCTTTTGGGGCCTCCCACTTTGATTCCTTTGGGGCCAGTTTCTTCTCCTTAGAATGGGCTGCACCCTCTCCAGCTGATTTTGGTACAGCTACTGTCCTCATTGAACGAGCAAAGTGTGTTTTTGACTCATATGCTGCCATCTCCACCTCTTCAAGCAAGTCAGGATGTGCCCCGCCCACTGTCTTGCCCAGTGGGCCTTTCCACAAGACTAGGTCTCCGACGACCTTTGCCCTCTGGGGAACGAGCCTTCCCTCCCGATGGCTAATGAGAAGCTCGACCTCTTCTGGCCTCTCCAACTCCTCAATCGGGACCTCTGGGAAGAATTTGTGCAGTTTTGCGGGTTCAATTACTTGATGCACTCTGGCAATTTCATTCAAGCCATAACAGACCAGTTCATGGGCTCTCTCAGTTCCTTTTGGAGTGTTGACTCTGACTTTGAGGAGATATCTTCGTGTCTTCACCTTCATGTTCATTCCGCCAACGCCATTCACGACTAAAGTTACGCTCTCACTTTGTAACTTCAGTCTTTTGGCAGCTTTATGGGTGATGTAATTTGTGTCTGATGCAAGGTCAATCAATGTCCCAATCTTCTGACCTGCATTTGTGGTGACTTGCATCAGCATCATGATGACAGGAAGTTCTGAGATCCCATTTTCTTGTAGTAGTTTAGACTTGTTCGTCATTTTGTGTGTCACCGTCTTATTTGTGAACGCCTTCTTGCATCTGTATGCCATTTCTGGGGAGAGTTCAGACAAGAACGCCTCTTGTTCTTCCGTTAGTCTGCTTGTCCCACTTCTTCCACCTTTCCCCTCTTCATCCCGTGGCTTAACTTCTCCTTTCGGGCAGAGGAAGTAATGGTGGTCTGCGGCACTGCCTCCCTTTTTACAGTCTGCATTTCTGCATAGGAAAGTCTCTCTGCAGTATCCGGTTTCATCATGGCATCCTAAACATTTTCTGCACGCACCCAACTTCTTTACAGCAGCCGTCTTTTCAGATATCTTCAGCCCTTTGAACTTCCGGCAAAAGTAGATTTTGTTGCCGTGTCCACTGTCGCCACAGACACCACATACTTCAAGCTCTCGTTTCTTTGTAGTTCTTGTTGAGGCGAACTTTTTACCATATCGACTGTCTGAACGATCTGATCTGTCAGTCTTCTCCGCAGTACTGAGTTGATCAAGTCTCTCCAGTATGTCCTCTTGATCTTTCAAGAACTTTAAAAGCATGTCAAAATGGTTCTCTTGTGTGACACTGTTGCTGGGCTCAACTGTGAACATCAACCAGTCTCTTTTGATGAAGTCAGGCAACTTGCTTTCAATTGACTTGATTACGAGTGGGTTATTTATTGCCCCAGAATTCCCCAACTCTGTGAGATCTGCCAAAGCCTTCTCCACAGTCTGTATGAGGTCAATGACCTTTCTTGGCTGGTGCCCTTTTGCATGTGGTATCTTGTCAAGCTCCTCAAGGATTTCCACTGTGATGGTTGATTTGTTGCCATACCTGTTGTCTAGGACCCTGAACACATCACTGGCAGAGTTGTAGGTTGACAGTCTGAGGTCCTTTGAGATCTTGTCATCTATACTCTCCAAGAGTTGTATTTTCAGGACTTCGGGTGACCGGGTTGGCTCTCCCTGCCTTTGCAGGCTTTCCCAGTCCTTTCTCCATCTGTAATATTCTCTCTTGCTTCCAGTGAAGGTGGGTAGAGAGGTTGGCTTGATTCTCACCACTGGTGCTGTCAGTTGGGGTGGTGCTGTTGGTCCTGCGGCTTCCTCAGCAATCCTCCGTGCATTTGCGAATTGAGGTTTCTTCATTTTCAGCCTCATGAGGGATTCTCTTAGTTCCTTAAGCCTCCCATTCATCTCATCCGTGGATTCCACGGGGATCCATCTCTCCCATGTGGACATTGCAGAGATGGCCTGGTCTCTCAACTGGTCTGAGAGATTTAGGTGCTCTTCATAGCACTCCAAAGTGTCACTTCTCACTGGCACTTTATCTGCTGCCTCATTTGCTCTCTCTGCATCAATAATGGCAGTTTTAAGTTCATCTTTTCCATATTTCGACCACAGGGTTGTCTGAACAATGTCTTTGATTTCCGACATCTTTATTTCGGCTTCTCTTGAAGTGGTTTTAAGGTCAATCTCTTGCTGCTTATCAAGCTCTGCTTCTTCATCCTCAACTTCAGCCTCCAAGCCGATCCTGACATCATCATTGCAATCAAGGACTGCTCTGAAACAGTCTGAGAGTTTCTGGAACTCCTCCATTAATTCCTTCTGCAGCATGCCATCTGCTCCCCTGGAAATATGGTTTGCTTGTTTGGTGAAGCGGCTCTTTGCAGCAGTCCTGTCCTTCTTGAGGTCCTTAACAGTCTTCTCTTCTGCCATGTTGATTCCCTCCGCGTCAACAGCTTGTATCTGGACTGAAGCCGTTTATCTTCTTCCAGGCTGCTCGGAGTTGGTTTACAACTGTTAAGTTCTACTCTCTTTCTGCTTAAGTTCCACTCCAAGGGACATGAAAGGAAACAACTCCGTTTTCCAACTCAATTCAACTTTTTATTGATCCAACTTTTTAATTCACTCAGTTGGCTTCTTTTGTTGATTGGTTGGACTTTGTCAGTCAGTCAGTCAGGTTGTAAACCTTCAAAACAGAAAGAGACAAAGATTAACAACATTGCCAAACAACAAATACACAATTGTTCTATTTCTAAACATTTTAGTTCTTGTTTTTAAACATTACATTTTGAATAAATCATGTCTTAAACAATAGTGTTTTAACACAATACATGATTAAGTTAAATGTTTTAAAACAGAGTGCTAAATTAAGCATTTTTAAACTATTAAAGTCAACATTTGAGTAAATTGTTAAATTAAATATTTTCATTTAAAGTACACATTTTGACTTAAAGTACTCAAGTATTTTAAATAAACAAAATCAAGCTTGTAGATCAGCTATTTTTCAAAACATTTTAAGCCTCATTCATGAATTAAATTGTTAACTGACCACATCTATAGGTCTTTTAAATTCTTAATAAATGTAAATAATTTTAACATTTCTGATTTTACATCATTGTTCGGTGAAGTATACTTTTAAACTTTAGATTCAAAGAAATACCAATCTTAATCAAAAGTAGCAGTATTTTCATATTAAACACTAAACAGCATTTAAACAAAGTTTTAACATGTTCAAGGCTTAAAGATAACTGAAATAAAAGACAAAACATCACCGACCATTGGCCTCCTTGGACTTGGAACTCTGAGTAGTAGGACTTGCTTCTTGTCTTTGTTTGTGACAGTGTGTGCTCCCAGCCTTTTCAGGTGTTCCAGCTCAGTCAAACGAGCGGCCATCTTGCTGGTGCACTCTGGGAGTTGTAGTTTTTTAGGGTGTCATGCTCTGATGTATGGCTCTTGCACTATATCTGAGTTTTGACTCAACAGTGCCGCCTCATGTTATTGATATTCACAAATGTCCGTATCTACGCCGCTGGATTAATGGAATTAGTGCAGAATCGTGTGTGTGTGTGTGTTTGGAGCACACAGGGTGGGTGGATGGTGTACCGTATATGCATGCATATGCCCATATCCATGCATGTGCATACAGTACATGGGTGTGTGCTGCGTGTGTGTGCTGCGCGTGTGTGCGTGCGTGCAGTTGTTAATTACTTTGTTCTTTTTGTCGGATCCTCAATAGATCTACAAGCTGATACTATAGTCTTCTTGGGGTCCAAGAGATAATATACAGTATACAGATACGAAGGTCTACATTACACAAATTTAACCATCCATCCATCCATCCATCCATCCATCCATCCATCCATCCATCCATCCATCCATCCATCCATCCATCCATCCATCCATCCATCCATCCATCCATCCATCTTCAACTGCTTATCCACATAGTCGGGTCAATTTATGGGGTAACACTTGACTAGTCTATACACATGTGTGCGTGGGTGCGAGAAAGAGGGTTACAATTTCAACAGTGTGTGAGGTGAGCTTGAATTAAACATGGTGTCAAATGGTTCTTCATCCTAACCTATGTAGCACTTCATTAGAAATTCATACCTGCATTTACTTTACCTATCATCAGCGCCATCATCATCATCATTTGTCGGGTGGTCATGTTGATTAGGAGGATTGTAGAGGCCTGCGTTATAGAAACAGATATGCTTGTGTGCATGTGTGCGCGCGTGCGCGGCCGTTCCCATGCCACGCTTTGATGCCCACATTTGCTTTCTCTTAGCGGCGTTTGTTTTCCTGTCTCCCAGGGCTGGCCGGCTGCAGACAGCGGTTACACGCCTCACAAATAATGATCCACCCAAACTGTACACAGAGCGAGAGAGCAGCTATTTGTGCTCCCCGCAACCAGCTTGATGGTAAAGT
>CM076978.1:17114594-17162094 GCA_039105355.1 Benthosema pterotum
AACAGTGGTGGAGGAGGTACAGGGTAGAACTATTTACTCAAGTACAGTGACCACTCTGAGAATACTTTTTAAAGGGGAAATCCACCCATTTTCAACAGTTTACTATGTCATTAATATACCTTAGAGAAGTTGTGTTGTGTGGACATGATGAAAAGGGTTCCGTCCATTCTGTGTTTCCTAGAAATGGAGGTCTGAAAAAAATCATTAACATGATGAAATACATCTTGAATACGTCATCATGTTGTGTTTTGCCATGTTAGTAATTTTTCTTTTGGGAGCTATTTTTCTGAGAGTGTACAGTGTTGAATTGCAAGCTGAATAAGCTCGCAATTCAATTTAGAGCAGCTTTATTAGCACACTAGCACAGGGAAAAAAAACATTACATTGCCAAAGTAAGTGTCACAAATACAATACAATAAACACTTGAAAAGAAGGGAGTATATACAATTGGGGTACAGCATTTTGTAAACAGTGTTATGTCACAAAATGTGTGCTTATTTGAAACAAATAGCAGAAATTATTTGCCTTCTCTTTGGGACAAATGGCAACATTTTCCCTCAAAACTATACAGAAAAAAATCAGATTTAACGCCTGTTTAAATTCAGCTGATAGTAAGTCCTTAGTGTGGTTGTATTCCATCTCTCACATTGTAATTACTTGTAGTTGAGTACTACCTCTGAGAAGTGATGGGGAAGAAGTAAAATAATAGAATATTTTTAAAAATATTCTGGTAAAGTAAAAGAGAAAGAAAGAAAAAGAAAAGAGAAAGAAAAAAAAGTGCTTAAGTAAGACCTCTGCACCGTGTTCCACCTCTGGTGTGGAGTTACTGAAACGCGGGCTCTTATTGGGTAAACATAACTTGCAATCAAAACACTCAAAGAGTGCTAGAAAGTTTAGCGGGGGGTTGGGGGTGGAGGGAATTCACCTCATTGGAGAGGAGGAATTCTGTTTCCCTCCCTGTTTTCTTGGTTCCACTTGAGTTGCTTTGATATACATCCCATCTGGCTGTCAGAGGGGAGATCCAAACACTAGCTCCACTCCTACACACACACACACACACACACACACACACACACACACACACACACACACACACACACACACACACACACACACGCCTGCATGCACACCTCCTTGCCAGAGACCAAATGTTCCTGCTACTACTGTGGAGAGAGAGAGAGGGAGAGGGAGAGACTTATTAATCCCTATTAATTAGTATTGACTGGGAGTTTGAAGGAGTGAGAACTTTAGCTCTCTGCATCATCCACATCCATGCAGGTTATAGTGGTATTAATGTATGCATGTTAATTATTGTGTATTATTATGAGATGTGAGAGATTTGGAAAACAGAAGTTTAATTTCGCGTATGTCTATATGCACATAAGCAAGCACACACATGCCCACCCATATGCACACACACACACACACACACACACACACACACACACACACACACACACACACACACACACACACACACACACACACACACACACACACACACTAAAGGATATGTTATCAGCTGCCCTTTTCATAATCATTCATTCATTGGGTTTTGGGTAAGCGTGTGTGTGTGCGCGTATGAGTGAGTGCGTGTGTGCGCACGTATGACATCATGGAGTTGGACGCGGCACAAATCAGTTTTATTCCACCAGGCCTTATTAGAATGGTTTCCTAGGAAACCGTGTGTGTGTGTGTGTGTGTGTGTGTGTGTGTGTGTGTGTGTGTGTGTGTGTGTGTGTGTGTGTGTGTGTGTGTGTGTGTGTGTGTGTGTGTGTGTGTGTGTGTGTGTGTGTGTGTGTGTGTGTGTGTGTGCGTGCGCATGTGTGTGAGACACTTTGCGAGCTGGATCTGAAAATAGCGATCCAACAACAGTTGTAAAATAGGTATAGTTTTAAGTAGTGATGCACCAATCAATCAGTCCACAAAGAGGTTTGGCTGATATTTTCTGTTATTGGTCAACATCGGTATCAGCAAATCAAACTAACATTAACCGATGGCAGTAGCCGATGTTTATCTGTCGTTGATAAGCATACATTTTGCAATGAATATTTGGTGTGTTGTTCATCTGTAGTTTACCACACTGTAGATTCTGAACATTATTTATTGTATTTAAAGGGGAACTCCACCCATTTTCAATATCTTGATATGTCATTAATATACCTTAGAATGTTGTGTGCAGATGAGGAAAAAGTTCCCCCAATTCTGTATTTCCTAGAAATGGATGTGTGAAAAAAATCATTAACCTGGTGAAATACATCTGATGACGTCATCAAGCTCATTCATTTCACCAGGTTAATGTTTTTTCTTTCAGACCCCTTTTTCCTGAGAGGGTACAAATGGAACGGGTCCATTTGGTTCACATTTGTATCCGCTCAGGACAATTTTGAAAATGGGTGAAATTCCCATTTAAAATGTATAGTTTACCTGGCACGAAAGGAGAAAATAAAAACAACTAAAACAAAATATCGGTGCATATCGGCTATCAGTTAAATTGTTATCTTGGTCTCGGCTGAGAACTTCTTTATCGGTGCATCCATACTTTTACGAGGCTAAAAAAAATAAATCCAAAAGTAGGACATGAATTTGAAAATTTAAATTTGTGAAATTTGCATGTAGAGAGTATACAAATTAAAACTTAGTTATGACTTGTGAAATCTGGATGTAGGAAAAATAAAAATTTTAATAGTTAATCACGTAAACTGGGGCTCAGACAACAGGATCCTCAGGTATAGATTTTAGGTCAGAAATGTCCACGTCCTGAAATAGATGTATTTATTTCAGCGTGTTTGTCAGCGGCAGGGCTGAAGTGTGTGTGCGCACGTTTTTTTCCTCGCCGTGTGCTTCAGAGATAAGACCGTGCACATCACAGCCTGCTGGGGCTTCAATTTAACTTCACGCAGTTTGAGACACACGTGCGCACACACACACACACACACACACACACACACACACACACACACACACACACACACACACACACACACGCACGCAAAGGCAGAAGCACCCTGGGTGTAAGTCATTGCTTGTGAGCTTGATCCCTGACCTGCATCCAGGTCAGGGGCGGATGTAACATGTCCCATTTGGGGGGGGGGGGGGGGGGGGGGGGGCAAGAGAACATGTTGGAGGGGCAAGAGAAAATGGTATGGGTGCACCCATACCATTTTCAGTTACAGAACTTACATTAGGCAATTAAGCATCAACATCAGCTGTTGAAGTTGCAACAGACATGCTGCATGCATAAAGCTAAAGGTCTGACTCAGAGAGTTTTCTGTTTTCCATGATGAAATGCTGTTGGTATAGTGGTGACACAAGTTAGTTAGTATAGCAGTAGTAGTGTTTCGCATAATTTTAAATATAAGCACTTTCATTTCTTGGATATCTTGGGTTGTTTTGCATGCCATCATGTTTGGTGAGGCAGTCAGGACATTTAGGGGGGCATTGCCCCCCCATGCCCATGCCTAGATCCGCCCCTGATCCAGGTGTATGTGTGCGCGTGCGCACGCACGTGTAGTGCCTGCTAGCCATTATCAGAGGAGCTGGAGATGAGGCAGCAAAGCACATGGACCCCCCTCCCCCCTTTAGCCTTAATGCAGTGCCCCCGCCGTGTCTCCTGATATACTGTCCATAAAAGAACAGTGGAAGTCGCTGCATTTAGAATGTCTCTCTCCCGCGCCGCCTCCATACATCTCCATTAAAGTGTCTATACGGACGGCACAGCTGTACGGCACATACTACAGCGGCCCTATCACCACTCTGGAACGCTGTACGATGTGCTCCTGAAGGAGTGAACACCTCTTTTCTGCCAGGAGAGGAGAGGAGAGGAGAGGAGAGGAGAGGAGAGGAGAGGAGAGGAGAGGAGAGGAGAGGAGAGGAGAGGAGAGGAGAGGAGAGGAGAGGAGAGGAGAGAGATGGAGAGTTCAATCCCACCCCCTTCAGCCCTCCACTCACTCCGGGAGGTCAAACGCAATTCCATCCGTGCCGTCCGCACCCTTTTGTGTCGATTCTCCGCCTTGAAAGACGAGCTGGGATATTGAAGTCAGACACATCCAGATGTGGTTTCCATTTCTAATATCCAATCTCTCTCTCTCTCTCTCCTTCCCTCTCTCTCTTCCTCTCTAATCCTACATGTTATGGGCTTTTGTGCCGTTCGTGTTTCAGCTTTTTCGGATGCGCAATTTCATCTCCAACAGCACCCAGAGTGAAGCCTGGTTAATACTGGGGTTGTGTAGCCGCTCTAAAGCTCCCCAACACGTGGTGGTGTGTCTGGTTTTTGAGCTTGTAGATCGGCTATTATCAGGCTTTACAGCTCAGAGGAGTGTGTGTAATAACAGCGGCTGGCCTTTTCCCTTCCCTTCCTATCCCCTTCCTCTTCTACAGAGCGTTTTCTCTCTCTCTCTCTCTCTGTAGCGCTCTAATCCCCTCTGCCTCAGTGCAGCTCTGTCCTCTGACAGCCCAGATAAATCTAATACAGACTTTGATTGATATTTCCCGCGTCCGTGCTGGCAAAAGTATTGATTTTATTGAATTGCTTTGTATCAGTGTGTCTGCAGAGCTCACACTACGGCCTCTTTTGTGTCGCATCGTTTTGACGCTCGTCACGTGCGTGTGTGTTGTTGTTTTTTGTTTTTTCCTCGCATTCAAGAAGCGATTGTTTATGCAGGATAGATAGAGGGACAAAGCCTCTCTCTGTATGCAGGATTAGACGCAGGATAAATGCATAGAGTCTATGCGCCTCTCCAATAATCTCTATTGTAATATTTCCCCATAGCAGGGTCCTATTCACTGTTAGGTTAAATGATTTTTTTTTCTCTCTTCTCCCCTGCCTTGCCAGGGGTGCGCGTTTGTTTGGTTGACAGGCCCTAGATGGAGACGCCGGCATGCTGCGATCCAACTCCTCGCTGAGGGGATTTGCAGCTTTGGGAGCTGTGACAAGTTTTCGCTGCTTCAAAAGCTATTTTTTTGGCTGACACCGGAGCTATTTGTCATCTCCGGCAGGCCCTGTTTCTCTCCGTTACTGCGGAACAAATGATGAATGTGATTCACACACTCGACACCCTGACACTTTGGTTGATTTTTAAATTGGAAACAGTGGCTGGCACGCTGTTTTTTTTGCAGGGAGGGCCGGGGACATTTCACAGCTCTCGCTGGGGACACCGGCCAATCGATAACTGCTTCTTGTCACTAAACGTGACATAATGGATGACTGCACGTCTTTATGCTCAGATTGTGTTGGGCGTAGTGCTGTCGCCGTGTCCAATCACATCACCGCCGTGTGTGTCTGCTTTGGATTGAAAGGCTGTGTGCTCTCTCCATGTCCCCAACGGGACCTGATTAGATAGATTCATTCTGCACTGCGCAAGTCCTGAGTGAGGATTTCACTCTGAGAGTGCAAAATGGATCCAAATGGGCACATATAGTGGTCCGTTTGGCTCCAATCAGGAGAGAGTTAACTCATACACAATAGAGCTGAGCTGAGCAGTCCCGCCCCTCTCGTGACGTCACCCTTGCGCCAGAACTAATTTACCTATTCATTTTTCTCCTAAACCTTTCGAAAATGATTTATATAAATCCAATTATGGTTGTGACAATTCATGACAACAAATGCAATATTACCACACGATATCTAATTATCTCGAACAGTATCTCGAACAGACCATTGGTGGTTCGGGGACAATCCTTGTCAGTGGTCCCTGAGAGGGCTCCAGGTGGTCCCCAGGCTATGGATGAAAGTTGGTTAACCAGATGTAACTCTTGAGAGTGCAAAAATGAAACCAAATTGACTATTGCGGGTCCATTTGGTTTCATGTTTACACTCTCAAGAGTTAAACAATCATTTGAATAAGCATCACTTAATTAAGAAGTGTACACAATTAGAGAATGTAGAAGATTAATGGTCATTTTAATCTGTATGTTTGTCTGTTTTGTTTCGGAAATCCAGCCTGGTATAATATTGTGGACAAAGCATAAGAAATCTTTAGTCTGTGGGGCTATAGAATGTCCTCAAATGGTGGTCCTTGGCTCGAATTCTGAGTGGTATCAAAATGGTTGAAAACCACTGATCTGAAATGGCAGGATACAACACTTTGTTTTATTTTTCTTGTTAGAAAGTTGGCTTTGTCTGTGGTGTAATCGTCTTATTTTTCGAAAAGTTTAAGAGGAAAATGAACGGGGAATTCATTTCTGGGTAAAGGGCAACGTCACAAGAGGGTTTGGACTGCTCAGTTCTATACGATAGAACAAGTGATGTTTTGAACAGAATACCAAACGCACTTTGGAAATGGAAGACTAAACTTAAAGCTGATAAATAACCTGTGTGGGTTCAGCTGTCCTGATTGAATGACATTGGTATCCTGATCTGAGAACGTCCGATATTCAACTTCGCTCATCAAGATCTACGTCACCTTCCGCTCATCGTGGCTCTCTGGCCGAAATGTGTTGGACCGAGTCTGACTCTCTTTCACTACACCAAATCTGTTCACCTGAGAAAAATGCTGATTTACATGTGATTTACATTTTCACCAACCCTTCCGCTTGGAGTGTAATTTGGTTAAAGGGGAATTCCACTCGTTTTCTAATATATCATTAACAGTTTTCATGCCATGGAAATAGATCTACGTCTCCCGTTATCATTATGATTTACAGTAACAACTGATGCCGCTGACGTTAACGCTACTGTACGTGACGTTACTTACCGGCGCCGGTTTAATACGATCCCCATGCTAACAGCAGCTAGCAGCGACCGCATCCACCATTGATAGACAATAACAAGGGACCGACCAAACCGGAACCGGAAGTGTGTGTCGCCAACTAACTTGTCCGTGGGGAAACATGGACCGAAATCTGAAATATGACTTTTTGATGAAAAACGCTGGCACTGGCTACCTCCAAAAATATGAAAAAGGGCTGGCACTGAGAGAGTTAATATAAAATAGAGATGTTGTGTGGACGTAATAAAGATGTTCCCCCATTCTGTGTTTCCTTGAAATGGAGGTCTGGAAACACAACTTGATGACGGCATCAAGTTGTGTTTCACCATGTTGAATGACCTGTTTTTTTCTGAGAGTGCACAAATGGAACCAAATTAGAGTCACATTTGTATAGAAAAAAACGTTAGGAAAACCTGGGTGGAATTACTCTTTAAACACAAATGGTGTAAACATATAAATGCCATTCATTGAAACTCCATGATATAAAACAGTAATACATTGTGAGTCCATTCCATGTTCTAATCTGCATCATGTCAATGTTAGACTATTTATTTTACAATGGCCCTGTAACCTCCTAAACTGTCCTCTATATCAGCGTTTCTCAACCTGTTTGGCAGCGCCCCCATGAGGATCACATGCTCTGTATCATTGACCCCGTAGCGGTTCCATATATATTGCATTTTTACCAGCGCTAAGCGTTCGGATGCTTTTAAATGTGGGAGAGAAGCCTCCCGGATTGAGTGTGTGGTGCGACTTGTCTGGGTGATCATTAAATCGTCCATCATGTGCAGAGTGAAGAGTTCACACAACGGCACTTTCTGCCTCAGAATGAATAGATTTCAGCAGGAGATAGAGAGAGCCACAGACACACAGTGAGAGAGAGCAGGGGCGGATCTAGGCATGGGCATGGGGGGGCAATGCCCCCCTAAATGACCTGACTGCCCCACCAAACATGATGGCATGAAACACAAGTCAAATTTCAAATGTATTTCAAATTAAAGTGCTTATAATTAAATGATCTGAAACACTACTACTGCTACTAACTAGCTACAGCTGTGTCACCACTAAACCAACAGCATTTCATCATTGAAAACAGAAAACTCTCCGAGTCAGACCTTTAGCTTTATGCATGCTGCGTGTCTGTTCAACAATAAATGATGTGGATGCTTAGTTGTCCAATAAAAGTCCTTTAACTGAAAATGGTATTTATACCCATATCATTTTCTCTTGCCCCTCCAACATGTTCTCTCGCCCCCCCCCCCCCCCCAAATAGGACATGTTATATCCGCCCCTGAGAGAGAGAGAGAGAGAGAGAGAGAGAGAGAGAGAGAGAGAGAGAGAGACTTTGGCAGGATATGACTGTGGTTTGGATGGAGACCATGGAAGCAGGCCCTGCCATGATCCTTCTCTCTCCCTCTCTCTCTCTCACACGCACACGCACACGCACACACACACACACACACACACACACACACACACACACACACACACACACACACACACACACACACACACTCCATTTGTCTTCCGTCCCATCTCCGTCTCTCGTCTGTTTCCCTCATTGTGTCTCATGTCTCTCTCGTCTTTATCTCTCCCCCTCCCCTCCCCACCCACTCCTCCCCTATTCCATCATTGATCCTGCGTGCAGCGGCGTGCCTTCTCTTCTCTCTGGGATCAGCAGCGTATTTCTGTCATAACGTGTAATTATGGACAGCGACCTCAGCCTCCGGTGACCTCAACACAAAGCGCACCCGGCTGGCGCTTGCCTTTGTGTGTTTTTGACCCGTTTCTCGTTCTCCGAAAAGATCGATGTGGGTGTTTGTTGGACTCGCATCTGAAAAGACAAAAGGATAAACATGTAGAAAAGGATGTTGGATGCTGTGTTATTGATCGATCCTCCTTCATTGTGGTCGCCCTCCTGTGAATATATTACTGTGACAGAGCTGTGAGAGCAGGCGGGAGAGTGCGGGTGGCCCCCACCGGGGAATAGAACCCGCAACCTTGGCAGTGAGACAGCTGTGTGTTATACCAATGGAGTTATACTGGACCACAGGGAAATAATTGGTTTAAATGATCTGTTTCTGTGTGTGTACTATGTGTGCGTGTGTGTGTGTGTGTGTGCGTGTGTGTGCATGTTGTGTATTACTATTCTTGTGAGGGCTAAATGTCCCCACTATGTTCTCCAAGAAAAGATAAATTGTTGTTATCCTGGGAAAAAGTATCATGGCCAGTATCTGCTTAGTGTCATGCCAGTATCATGCCCATATCATGGTCAGTTTGCCTGTATCATGGTCAGTATTGTTTCAGTATCATGGTCAGTATCGTTTCAGCATCATGCCAGTATCATGGTCAGTATCGTTTCAGCATCATGCCAGTATCATGGTCAGTATCGTTTCAGCATCATGCCAGTATCATAGTCAGTATCGTTTCAGCATCATGCCAGTATCATGGTCAGTATCGTTTCAGCATCATGCCAGTATCATAGTCAGTATCGTTTCAGTATCATGCCAGTATCATAGTCAGTATCGTTTCAGCATCATGCCAGTATCATAGTCAGTATCATAGTATCATAGTCAGTATTGTTTCAGCATCATGCCAGTATCATAGTCAGTATTGTTTCAGCATCATGCCAGTATCATAGTCAGTATTGTTTCAGCATCATGCCAGTATCATAGTCAGTATTGTTTCAGTATCATGCCAGTATCATGGTCAGTATCGTTTCAGCATCATGCCAGTATCATAGTCAGTATCATTTCAGCATCATGCCAGTATCATAGTCAGTATTGTTTCAGCATCATGCCAGTATCCACGTATCAGGAGGACAGCACTTCATATTCGACACACGTGTTGCACATCACCACAGTGAGCTCCGTACCCGTCCTTGACTGGACTGCCAGCAGCCCTAATGAGCCAATAGATTGCCATGGGAACCAAAACCTAAATTTGATTCAGCTAATTCCCCACACATGGCACTCCAAGGTACAGCCATGTCTGTCTGTCTGTCTGTCTGTCTGTCTGTCTGTCTGTCTGTCTGTCTGTCTGTCTGTCTGTCTGTCTGTCTGTCTGTCTGTCTGTCTGTCTGTCTGTCTGTCTGTCTGGGTGCGTGAGTGGGTTTGGGATTTCTCTTTTGGTCCTTGAGCTGAAAGGTTTAGGAAGCACTGCTTTGAATGGTGAATTGGTACCACAGTTGTTAATCGTCATACCCATTTATTATTTATATATCTTTTTTTGTGACTGCAGGTCACAACTTGGTATGTAAACCGGGATGCTGTGATGCTACACTGTAAACATATGCTGTGACGCTTACTGTGCGCTTACTGCTACTGTGTTGTTCCTGTAAACACACACACACACACACACACACACGCACACACGCACACACACACACACACACACACACACACACACACACACTGCTCGCATATTCGTCTGCAACGTCTTATTACTTCAGTTTTCTTCATATAGTGTAACATGGCATTATTTTTTGTTTTATACGTACTACATTACTGACATCAAACCCCATCCTTGATAATAATAGCACAGAACACACAGCACGCATACAGCGCTGCATAGCAAGCATCCACCAGCAACAACAACAAGCATAACAATCAGATCGTTTTTCATCAAACATTAAGCTCTTATGAACAGCATGGCTGTTGTTTCGATCTATAATTCATCGTTATTTATAATAGATACAGGCCTTGATAGAAGCAGTTGGCGATATTCCAGTGTGTGTGTTTAGTGAGTTGTGTCTGCGTGGTGAGTGTCCGTGTGCGACTGACTGTATGCATGCGTAATCGCACTTCACACAATGTGTGCGTTGCACACAGGAGGAGGAGGAGGTTGAGGGGGTGTGCAGCGCTCACATCCTGTCTCCAGCTCCCTGCTGCGTGTGGCGGCGGGGTGCGTGTGTGTGTGTGTGTGTGTGTGTGTGTGTGTGTGTGTGTGTGTGTGTGTGTGTGTGTGTGTGTGTGTGTGTGTGTGTGTGTGTGTGTGTGTGTGTGTGTGTGTGTGTGTGTGTGTGGTGTGTGTGTGTGTGTGTGTGTGTGTGTGTTCAGGGGCGGATTTAACATTTCCCAATTGGGGGGGCGAAAATGGTATGGCGGCGACTTCATCGCCCGTGGCGCCAAACCATTTTCGCCGCCATACCATTTTCGCACCCATACCATTTTCAGTCACAGGACTTATTTTAGGCAAGAAAAGCATCAATAACAACATCAGTTGCTGTTGAAGTTGCAACAGACACGTGATGTGATGGTTTCAATGATGAAATGCGGTTGGTTTAGTGGTACGACAATTGTAGTTAGTTAGTAGCATAGTGTGTCAAATCATTTTAATTATAAGCACTTTAATTTGAAATATATTTGAAATTTGGGTTGTTTCCATGCCGTCATGTTTGGTAGTCAGAGCATTTAGGGGGCTTGCCCCCCCCCCATGCCCATGCCTAGATCCGCCCCTGGTGTGTGTGTGTGTGTGTGTATTGGTGGGGTGGGGGGGTCAGATCACAACGAGGTGAGGAGGAGCAGGAATAACAAGGAGAGGAAGACAAAGACAACAGCCGTATGCTAATGAGGCTGATAGGAACACACACACGCACATGCGCGCACACACTGCTGCTGCTGTCGCACGTGTTGGTGTTACTACTGCGGCGAGGAAACAAAGGGCGCTCATACGTGCGTACTTGCGAGCACACAAGTACGCACACACACACACACACACACACACACACACACACACACACACACACACACACACACACACACACACACACACACACGTGGGCGATGCACATACAGTACACTTCCAGGTGCATGCATGCATTCATGCACACGTGCATTGCCTTTAGAGTAGTAGACAATCCCATGCACAACCCACACAGATAGACCCACGCACGCACATACGGACGCACAAAGAAAATGCATGCACATTGTAGGCAATCTCAAGGGCCACGCCCACATCCCACATTATTACAGGCACACACTCACGTGCACACTCCCAGACAGTTATTCCATTAAGGATTAAGTCCTGTGTCGCCCAAGGTGGTGTCAAACGGAAATAAATACCAGAGGAGGATTTGCATAATATTAGGTCCTGTAGGTGGTTGAATAGAACACAGTACAGCGCTTGGCAGGAGGCCAAAGCTCCACTCAAAGTGTATCCAGTTGAATATGAACATTTTATCCGGGTGTTGTGATGTGTACAAAACAAAGCATTCTTTTTACATTTCAAATAAATAAGGAAAAACATTTCTGACAAACTTCTTTGAATCCTGGCAGGATCTGACAGTCTTTAAAACAATAATGTGGCGAACTTGGCTAACATCTATCTATCTATTTTATTTATCTACAGGTATATTATCTATAGTATATCGATGTTATAACGGATTTTACATATAATACAATGGTTTTCAACCAGTGTTCTAGGGACCACCAGTGGTCCTTGAGCAAGTTCCAGTTGGTCCCCAGCTAAATAATGGAAAGTTGTTTAACCAGATGTAACTCTTTGAGAGCGTAAAAATGAAATGTAACCCTTTGAGAGCGTAAAAATGAAACCAAATTGACCCTTGCGGGTCCACATGTTCACGCTCTCAAGAGTTATAATATAAATCATCTGAATCATCCCAAGTCTACATTACTAGAGAATGTAGAAGATTAACAGTCATTATAATGTAATGTTTGCCTGTCTTGTTTCTGAAATCCAGTCTGGCTTTGTGGACAAAAGCAAAAGAAATCTTTTGTTTTTTGTTTTGGGTCATCAAATGGTGGTCCGTGGCTCAAATCAAAAAGGTTGAAAACCACTGCAATAACAGCCCCCCCAAACCCAGCATCCATCCGCCTCAAGCCTGCTGTATTGTACTTTAGGTTGGACTACAGATCTTGATCCATAGCAACACTAAACGTACCCAGTTGAAAATATACATTACATCTGCAACCGAGGTAATCACCTTGGGCCCTTTGGAGACCAAATGCAATTTTCTTTCTATGCACACAGCTGGGATCCCTTCTTACTTATTTATATTTGTTTTCCTTTTTCCCCGTCATATTGTTGTTGGTACAGCGTGTTTCTTTCTTGTATCCCTTTTCTCTCCGCGTTTAACAATTGCCCGAGGCATGGACGCTGGCAGGAGCATTCATCACAGCATTCCTCTTCTCCAACTGACTGCATTCCCGGAGATAAAAACCGGACAGTTGCATAGACCGTAACAGAAGTCCTGCTTCCTGGCCAGTAGAATCCTCATGAGTACAATACATATTCAGGTGTGCAAATGATTATTCTTTTGTTAAATAGCTCTATAGTCTGACAGTAAACATCACTGTAGGGACCGTCTCTGTAGACACTCGGTATATAGAAGATATACTGTACATTGTCAGTCTAGGTTCAAGGTTATGCATTATGGATATGTTTATTGTACCAAGGTACATCCTTCACACAATGCAGCAGCAAATATACAATGCAATGCAGTGCAATACAAAAAAAAACTGGATCTCTTCTCCACTATACTCCCTCCATATTAACAGTTTTAATTTGTTGACTAAATTGTCATCATAGCTTAGTTTTTGTTTGTGGAAAAACATAGTTTTGAAACACTTTTCGTTGACAAAATCTACACTGGGCCCCAAACAATTTATTTGAGAGACGGCAAGACAGTCGCAACCTTTTTAGAAGTCTGGTACGGAACCCCAACCTTTTTCCCCAGCCGCGGTGACCGTTTTACAAACAGTCACAACCTGTTTTATATCTGACACAACTAAACCTAACCCTAACCTTTGGTCCTAAACTTAACCCCAGTGTCACCAACGCCCAAAACCTAATCTTAACCTCCAACTTATTAAAAAGTCGCGACCATTTTAAACGGGGCTTGCGGCAGCAGTCGCAGTTGAGAAATGATTTCCCCCCTCCTGTTTATTTGGGTTACATTAATTAAATGGCAGTTAAAGTCAGGATAATTTATTTTAGTTATACTTAGAGTGTACTTGTGGTGATGTAATAATGTTTTCATGTATTTTCTGAGTTCACACGGTCCACAGTCAAACTATACAATAATATGCAAATGAATGCACAGTGTAGTGTTTATTAGTGGAACTACGTATTTCCTAGGAGAGAAGTCTCAGACAGATCAAAGCGTTCTGCTCAGAGCTGCAGCACTGATGTGTTAGTTAGTCTGCAGTGGTGGACAATGTACTCAAAATACTACTCAATTACCAGTGAATGTGCATGTCGTATCAAATTACCTTAAAGAAAAGGTTTAAACAAAACAAAAAAAACTGTTTTCAAACATTCATCCAAAATATAAAAAACAAAGTTAAATAATTTTCTAGCCTGGAATCCATCCTCCATTGCCGTTGCAACATTCAGTTTCTGAATGTCACTTGGCAACTGATTCTGGCCAGCGACTGCTTAACTTGAATTTTCCTGGCGTCATCTGTTGCGTAGTGCCATTGTTTCAGAAAAAACAACACGGGCTAAATGATAGATAGTTGGTTAACCACATGTAACTTTATGAGAGCATAAGAATGAAACGAAATGGACCCTTGCAGGTCCATTTGGTTTCATGTTTACACTCTCAAGAGTTAAAATATTCATCATATGAATCGTCCCAGGTCTACACAATTAAAGAATGTAGAAGATTAATGGTCATTTTGATCTGTATGTTTGACTGTTTTGTTTCCCAAATACAGCCTGGTACTGTCTGACAAAAGCAAAATAAATCTTTAGTCTTGGGTCTGTGAGGCCGAAATGTCCCTAAAACGGTGGTCTGTGGCTCAAATGCTGAATGAATAGTGGGCCCTGATATCAAAATGTTGAAAATTACTGTGTTAAAATTACAATTTTCACTATTTTAAATCAGATTTATTTTTTATTTATATTTTATAGTAGGCGGCGTAGTTTCTCTCTAATTATAGTTTTACACCACAAGTTGGACGACTCAAGTGCAGGGGGGATGTAACATGTCCCATTTGGGGGGGCAAGAGAACATGTTGGAGGGGCAAGAGAAAATGGTATGGGGGCGGCTTCATCACCCGTGTTGCTTCGCGCCACGGGCGATGAAGTCGCCCCCATACCATTTTCGGTTACAGGACTTTTATTAGGCAAGTAAAGCATCAAAAATAACATGAGTTGTTGTTGAAGTTGCAACAGAGACGCAGCATGCATAAAGCTAAAGGTCTGACTCAGAGAGTTTTCTGTTTTCAATGATGAAATGCTGTTGGTCTAGTGGTGCCAAAATTGTAGTTAGTAGCAGTAGTAGTGTTTCAAATCATTTTAAATATAAGCACTTTCATTTGAAATATCTTGGGTTGTTTTGGATGGCATCGTGTTGGGGGGGGGCAGGCTGGGTATTTAGGGGGGCATTGCCCCCCCCCCATGCCCATGCCTAGATCCGCCCCCTGCTCAAGAGCTTTCTCCAAGTGCATGCATGCATGCATGACCCAGGGTATTCCACGCCCATCTGTGAGGACCAAACTAGACATGAGTCCAAAGCGCCTCCTCCTCCATGACAGGTCTGGTCTCCAGCGAGGACACCTGATTAAAACTGGAGACAGAGTCGGGAGAACTCTCTCATAGTCTCACATTCTTTCTGCCTTCTGTCTTTCTTTCAAGGTTCCTCTCCCTTTGTTTGTGTCTTTCATTATGTTATTGCTTCATCTCTGCCCCCTTCTCGCATCCTTTCATCTTTCCTTTCTCTTTTTTTATGCCTGTCTCCTCCCCTCCTGTTCTGTCCCCATGCAGCCCCCCCCCCCCCCCCCCCCCCCTCTCTCTCTCATTGTAACAATCCACCTCACTGCATTCTTTCTGCAAGGAGGAACCCCAGGACACCATACACTCACCGACGCACGCAGATGCGCACACACATGCACGCACATGTGCACGTGCAAACACATGCGCACACAGACGCACACACACACACACACACACACCTCGGTGCCACTGTCTGCCCCACAGTGTAACTGCTGGCGTCCAAGCAGAGTCTAATGGGGGAACAGACACACACCAGTAGGCAGGCCTGAGGAGGCGTTGAACCAAAACATAAAGCACCGTCACCTTGTCTCGTCTCCTCATCTCTTCGGGAGGTCCTCCAGGGCAGAGGTTTTCAAACCTTTTTGATCCCACGGCCCACTATTTATTCAGAATTGGAGCCACGGACCACCATTTGATGACATGTAATTTAGACGCCAAAACTAAAGATTTCTTTTGCTTTTCTCCACAATTCCAGGCTGGATCTGGGAAACAAAACAGTCAAACATACAGATCAAAATGACCATTAATTAATCTTCGACATTCTGACTTGGATTAATTCACATGAGGAATATTTTAACTCTTGAGAGTGTAAAAATGAAACCAAATGGACCCGCCAGGGTCCATTTGGTTTCATTTTTACGTTCTCAAGAGTTACACCTGGTTAACCAACTTAGCTGGGACCACCTGGAACCCTCTCAGGGACCACCGGTTGAAAACCCCTGCTCTGGGGCAGTGCAGGGTTCACAGACCGCTTTTTTATTTCAAGGACCTCCCAAAATTTGTCATTAAATGTTTTAAAAAAGATTTGAAATGCGATCTCATAGATGGCTGATTTTTAATTGGTTAAAGGCAAGGTGATATATGTGTTGTTAAATACGTGTTAAAGCTATTGGCCCAGGCTAGCAAATCCAGCAAATCCAGCCTGACGGTGTGTACGTGTTTAACTCACAATCCGACGACTGGTGTCGGCACAACCATCTCCGCTCCGCCATTTCCTGTCACCTTACTATACAGTGAGCAATATCAAATAAAGGCATAACCTGCAAAAAACAGCCCTGGGAGTATCCCTATATCAGTATTCCATTTAGGTTGCAAATAAAAATAAATTCTACATGTACACTTTAGAAACAGTCCTCAAAACATCAACCAGCAACTATTTTCAAGTGACAGAAAAAAAACGAGTCAAATGTTGCTTATAATGAGCAGACATGGCAAAATGCCTGAGCGGAAGGAAGGCAAGCACACACACACACACACACACACACACACACACACACACACACACACACACACACACACACACACACACACACACACACACACACACACACACACACACACACATAAGGAGCCCCAGTGCCTTGGCAGGGAAACTCGTGGATAGCTAAGAGTACCAGAATGCAGGCTAAAGCCATCTAAAATCATTTATCTTGCCCTACCTTTAAGCAAATTTTAATCCTTTATCGGCGCACATATTTAGCAGGGGACCAGCTGGAACCTGTTGGTGTCCACAGAACCCACCATGAGAAACACTGGTCGCGTCAAGGACTCACCCAGGTTACATTACAATAGTATTTAATTCTATACAGTGTTGTTGATACGGAAAGTGCTTCAGGCTTCAGTATACAAGCCAGTGGCTTGTGTTGTGTTGCTGGTTTAACAGCGGTAGCAAGGGATCAATATCATATCAGAGCCCAGCGGAACTTCTGACAGTTCAATTTCACAGCGAGCCTCCCCAATCGATATACCTTTGGAATAGTTTTGGACCTTCCCAAAGGCCGGCCCGCTGGAGTTAATCTAGGGTGTCATTAAGGCACGGTTTGCGGCCACTGGACGCCCACGCCCCCGCTACTCCGTGTAACGATAAATGTTCATGAGAAAAACGACAACACTTTCTGTTCCGCCTCCCTGCCGCTCGATGCAGCGAGGCCACTAATGGAGGTAAATTAATTTAGTGTGCGTGTGTGTGTGTGTGCGCGTGTGTGTGTGTGTGTGTGTGTGTGTGTGTGTGTGTGTGTGTGTGTAAGAGAGACAGAGAGTGGCGAATATCCCCACGCGTATAGTCGACTTCGAGCCACTCCAGCGGCTACTCTACTCGTGCATGTGTGCGTGCATGTGTGTTGTTTGGGGACAAGAGATGGACTTGTTCTGGTTTAGGCGTCTTTCAAAGTCAGCTTTAAGAGAATGGGGGAGATGTGGACACGTGGAGGCTTATCTACAGGGTACAAAGTGCTGGAAATTGAACAAGGTTTTATCAGGCAGAGAGAAATGTGTTGAATTGTTTAGTTTGTAGCGCACCCGCCTCGGGGAAGGAGTTTTTACCCTTGAAACACTGCAGTACTTAGACTTACAAGCCACACACACACTTACAAAGTGCGTGTGCGTGTGCACACACCCCCGGCGCCTTTAATCTCCCACTGAAAAGGAGTCAAGTTCACCTTAGCAGCACATTATGGGGATATTACATTATACCTTCATACGTGAATAATCAAAATATTGTCCGGCAGTAATGGTGAATGGTGAATTTTCTGAAGACCACACCTTTCTGCTTTTGACATAACCCCATCCGGGTATAAGTGATTCATGGCAATTAATTGAGAATGTTTTATCTCTTGTAGGACAGGGGTGTCCACACATTTTTCACTTCTTTATGAATGACCAGCTGAACAAAAAACAAAAAAAGAACGATAAAAAAGTGATGTGCGCAACACAGCAGATTGCTGAGTGGGCCGGGTCTGAACGCAGAAGAGTTTGTTGGCAGTATATTTGTCTAGTCCAAAGTTAATTTGGCACGGTCATCAGAAGAAAACAAATATGTTCCCATTCAGTTTGGCATACAGTACCTCAGAGAGAGTGTGAAGTATAGGTTTTAACGGGTCCAATTTGACCAAACAATAGAGCCGGGACCGGATGCATCCACTGTTATCAGCCCTAAAAGCACCGTTGGCTGTTGGAACCGTATCTGAACAGAACCGCCTAAATGTAAGGACTGTTAACCTTACAAAACCCGAGTACCGGAATTGACTGAACGCCAATGTTATAATATAATATCATTAAGTACTGTACATTATTAAATAAAACACAGCCTGTTAGTGTCGCTGTATGATGCCACATAAATGTGTGGACATTTTAAGTCAAAATCATTCATGTGTAGTCTTCTTCTTGAACTATGTATACATTCATCTTCTTCTTGAACTATGCACCAAGTGCCAAGACACACAGGATCCACTCCAAACATGCTGCATGTTTTTTTCGGCTATTATCGGACTTTATGAATGGACCATTGTAAGCGCTTTGAGTATACACGTAGTGCATAGAAAAGCGCTATAAAAATGCAATCCATTATTATTATTATTATTTAGCACAAGTGGTGGGAAGAAATGAATTATCCATGTATTAAAACTTTACCAATACTTCCAGAGAGTAGCGTGTTGCAGTCTTGCTGGGTATATTCATTTCGAGCAGAATACCAGTGGTCCCCAGATAAGTTGGTTAACCAGATATAACTCTTGAGAACGTAAGAATGAAACCAAATGGACCCTTGCGGGTCCGTTTGGTTTCATGTTTACACTCTCAAGAGTTAAAATATTCATCATCTGAATTAACCCAAGTCTACACAACTAGAGAATGTAGTAGATTCCCAAATCCAGCCTGGAATTGTGGACAAAAGCAAAATAAATCTGTAGTTTTTGGGTCTGTGGGGCTAAGATGTCATCAAATGGTGGTCTGTGGCTCAAATGCTGAATAAATGTTGCTATCAAAAAGGTTGAAAACCACTGCTGTGGATCATGTGTTCATGTATTAACAACGGGTAAGGTCCTAGTAGGTTTTAATTCGACAGGGACGCACCTGTGTAGCTTGAAACTATCTGACTGACTGAAACTCCTGGCGCATCGTGTACAATAATAGGGTCTTTCCCCCGTGTGTACTCGCTGGTGTCTCTTTAAGGTCGTAGACCTACTGAAGCTCATGTCGCACTCCGTACAGCCGAAGGCTTTCTCCTTCGTGTGGGTGAACAGGTGTGACTTCATGGCGCTCAGGCGACTGAAAGTCTTCTCGCAGTATCTGCAGGCATACGGCTTCTCCCCAGTGTGGCTGCGCAGGTGTGACTTCAAGGCGCCCAAGCGGGTGAAACTCCTGTCGCATTGTGTGCAGTAGTAGGGCTTCTCCCCAGTGTGGCTGCGCAGGTGTGACTTCAAGGTGCCCTGTTGACTGAAACTCCTGTCGCATTTTGTGCAGTAGTAGGGCTTCTCCCCGGTGTGTACACGCTGGTGACTAGTCAGATGGTCCAACACTTTAAAGCTCCTCCCGCAATGTCCGCAGTGGTACGGCCTCTCTCCCGCGTGGGTGCGCCGGTGCGTCTTCATGTTGCTCAGATGACTGAACCTCTTGTCGCAGAGAGTGCAGCCGAAGGGTTTCTCTCCCGTGTGGATGCGCTCGTGGGACTTTAGGCGGCTCGGCAGAACGAATGTCTTGTCGCAATGTTTACACTGAAGACGTCTCTCTGCAGTGGGGATGGTCTGGTGCCTGTCTAGAGTGGCTGAGAGACAGGAAGGGTGGAAGGGTTTTCCTCCTCCAGCGTGGCTACAAGGGTTTGTTTTCAGAGAATCTACGGTAAGCGGTTGGCGACAGTGCGGCCTCGGTTGGTTTCTGTCTTCTTGTTTCTGGAGGTCCGCGGAGCTGTTGATCTTCTGACACGCGGCTGAGGGGATCTGGCCATTGCGTTGCTTTTGGCAGTCGAAGTCATTGTGTCTCCTCATTGCGAGTCCATGAAGGAGGACCTGAGACGGTGAGCTGTTTGGACACTCGGAAAAGCTGACCTGAGTCTGGGGAGGCGTCATGCCTCACAGCAGCAGCGGTTAATTGTCTTAAAGGCTACTATAGATGGACGTAACAGGTGTGATTCACAGAAGCTCTTTGAAAATGCTTTTTTCATCTTTTATAATAGGCTGACTTCAGGGCTGATGTCACACACCATACAAACCATTACCATAACAACAACACTTAATCCAGACACCGCTGCAGTTTGTGTTTGTGTACTGAATAATGCAGTTACAAACGTCATGGTCCATGACCACCTGTAGGGATCCAAATGGACCTTTATAGGTCTGTAACTCCGAGTGTACAAATGGAACTAAACGGATGCTTATGGGTCTGTATTTCTTCCTGAATCCAGTGAGCACTGGGCTCACAACCCTATGTGTGTGTTGAGGTTGGTGGTCGTCGACTGTTGACCATCAGTCGTCCCTCAAAGTGCTCTGATAGCTATTATTGATGTAATTAAGAAGTATCTCTGGTCGCTCGCTCTGCTCGTGCACAAGAAGGCATACTTGTGTGCAATGCACAAGTTGGCACTGGATGCAGTTGTCAGTACACAATGACTGACCTGAGAGCAACACAAATAACACGCAAAGCTTGGTTTTTTAACCAGCTTTTTTAACCAGCTGTTAAAAACAAGCAGCCGGTGCTCCAAGTGAGCACCGCTGCGGTGCGGTGGTTAGTAAAATCCGAGAGGAGGGCTGGAAAGTGCGGTGGTTGCGGTGGTATGACGTCATATTGTAGGCAACGGTGGTCGCGGTGGGCACCGAAAATCCATCTCTGAATAGGCCTTAAGACTCCTTGCAGCCAATCACAGCGGCAATTTCAGCACCATGCATGGACATGTCCTCCCTCAAATTTTCCCCGCCATACTGTACATGTAATTTCTCAAAATAGCGGCCAGCTCTTTCGTCATATGTGTCGTATGGCAAAACTACTATAAGGCGCTTTAGTGGTTAGGCTTACTTTGTATTGATTCATATCATATGCATATCACATATTGTCAATCAGTAACTGTGTTGTCACTGCTAATTCCCAGCAATAACAGGGTGGAATTGGACCGTTCACAGGGGAACAATAATTAAATCCATTTAGATTCCCGCCGGCTCGACCGACTGTGTAATACAAGGTCTCAGGCTGGGCCATATGAATCAACACAAGCTGCTCTCTAACAGCGTCCGTTCTCAACGGAAAGGAAAAGAGAAGCATGTCAGAGATTTGGTGTGTGTGTGTGTGTGTGGGGGGGGGGGGGGGGCAGTTTCTCCTATTTATGGAGGCTCAGCTGGAATGGGTCTGTCCAAATAAACCACAGAACAGAACCGGTGGAAAAATGACCAGAGCGGGCCTCTGAACGGCACGCTGCGTTTTGGCCCCGACCCACTCCAAACTGGAACCTATAGTCGTGTGTGTGTGTGTGTGTGTGTGTGTGTGTGTGTGTGTGTGTGTGTGTGTGTGTGTGTGTGTGTGTGTGTGTGTGTGTGTGTGTGTGTGTGTGTGTGTGTGTGTGTGTGTGTGTGTGTGTGTGTGTGTGTGGTGCTTGCATGTGTGTGCATTTTACATATTTGACTGATTTCTGTATTTTAAAGCTGCAGTTTAATGAACGTTTTTTCACACTTTTAGTGTGGGGTCATAACAATGGGTGCCAAAAAATGGGATTTTATTTTCTGTATTTGTGTAAATTGTTATCAAATTTTATCCATGAAAAAAAGATTTTTAATTACTTCCAGAAAAACTAAAATGCGCTGCATGATGTCTACAGGCCTACAGCAATAAAGGCCATTACAAATCAAGCTCAAGTTGAAAATGGTATTTTGTCATCTCTACATCCCATAAGGACACAAATACTTCACTCACTTGCCATGAGGGAAATATTTAATATTTATATTTGATTTTATACTATTTCACTTTGGTTTCCATTCTGATTCAGTTTGTATAGGTCTATTCTGTGAGTTACAGAGTCATCCAGGATCCATTTTGGTTATCAATTCATCGGGGGCTCCCTGGGAACTTCATGTGGGCCCCGGACCCACGTTGAAACCACTCGACTTGCAGTATTGTCCAAATATGACATTGGTTAGTCAAGGGTAGAACAGAATGATAAATAAACTACCATTTCTTCTGGAGGTCACTGGTCACTGGCAGGACTCGCTTCACTGCTGGACAAAATTGTCAACTATGTTCTTCTGGTCGACTTTCGAGAACGCCTAGACCAGGCGGTTCCCAAAACTTTTCAGGTTGAGACTGAAAACAGAGATTAGACTTTGCCTGGGACCCAAACTAGTGAAAATAGTAGCTCTACAAGCACACGATATAAGGCTTCGTGCCACGTCGCCAGCCTGTAGATTGGCTATACTTAATTAGTTTTCATATTTTTAATGGATTTTTTTCTGTTAGTTTCTTTAAAACTATATTTAAACATTTTTACTCGACAGAGCCCTACAAATTGCTCTGTGCCCCTGTTTGGGAAACAGTGCTGATTTAGCCAATTTACAGGGTGAGTGGCATTGGTTTAAATGCGGTTCTACATGCCATGGTGTGATCAGTTCAGACCAAAGTTGTGCGAAGAGACAAAACTGTTCGTGCGCCCAAAATAGGTCATCTATTAAGAAGCTCACAGCATGTTACTGTATGTATTTTTAGGCCATGTCACTGTCCTGCGATGGAGCGAGACAAAATCGCAGTGGTCTAAAAACCATTGGTTCACACTAGTTCTCAACCTCTCCTGGACCAGGGCCCACTTGGAAACCACTTGACATTTTTTCGGCCCACCCACTTATCGCTGGAAGGAATGAGCCTTTAAAGCCTGTTGCGAGGTGGTGGGGGTGAAAAGCCACCCATCTGAAGGAAACATACTCTTTAGAAATAGAGTTTGACCCAGATTTCAACATAACCCAAACAAATTCACTCTGGGTTTGGCCGTGTACTGTACGTCTTTGCGAACCTCCAGACATTATCCCGGGTTCTTTTCATGTGAGCAGGTCCTGGAACGGTTCGGCAACAAGCTATATTACGTGTCACAGGGCCGGCCTCGACACATTGGCCTGTTATCACACTGATCTGTCAAGGCGAACAGTAATTACCTCTAATCCCTGGCAGAGGACAGGGCTAATTTGTGTCATGGCTGTCCCTGGGTCATAGCCCCCCTCCTCTACCACCACCACCACCACCACCACCCGCCCAATGTCCATTATCTGTTCTCCCTTCATTAACTCTGCAGGAACAGTTGTGGTGACCCTGTAGCTTTGTTGAGAGAAGTGACATTACACAGAGAGCTGAGCTAAGCATGACATGTCCACAGCCACGATTACCATCACCACCACTGGCTCTGAGTTGAAGCAGATGCAAACACTTATGGTTATGGCACACTGCTTCTCATAGATAGATAGATAGATGGATGGATGGATGGATGGATGGATGGATGGATGGATGGATGGATGGATGGATGATGGACAGATGGATGGATGGATGGATGGATGGATGGATGGATGGATGGATGGATGGATGGATGGACAGACAAACGGATTGGATAGACAGACAGATAGATAGACAGCTTGATCTACAAGCTTGTCATACATCACATGAAACATGTTGACACAGCAGGTTAGTGCAATGGTTTTCATTTTTGATACCAGGGCCCACTATTTATTCGGCAATCGAGCCACAGATAACCATTTGAGGACAATTTATACCCACAGACCCAAAACGAAAGATTTCTTTTGCTTTTGTCCACAATACTGTATTTGGGAAACAAAACAGACAAGCATACAGATCTATATGACCATTAATGTTCTACATTCCCTAGTTGTGTCACATGATGAATATTTTAACTCTTGAGAGTGTAAACATGGACCCATGCGGATCCATTGGTTACATTTTTACGCTCTCAAAGAGTTACTTCTGGTTAACCAACGTTCCATCATTTAGCTGGGGACCACCTGGAACCCTCTCAGGGACCACTGGTGGTCCCTAGACCACCAATGATTTAAAAACAAAAGAAACCAATGAGTAGGCCATATATTTAAAGAAACTGAGTAACTGATAACTGATTGGCCAGCCTTCTCCCTTGCGTCTTCATTGTAACCTGCCACACACGTAAAATTAAAATGAGAGATCTGTCTGCATGAAATGTTTACTTGTTCTTTATTCTCTAATGCCTTCAAATGATCCCTACAAGTAAAAAAAAAAGAATATTCCTAGGGAACAAAACTGATTTCCATATTACCACACATCTTTAGAGGTCCGGTAATCCCCCCTCGGCGTTCACAGCCAAACATCTGATCTCTGTACTTTAGGATGACTTCCTGGTTCTCCATCCCCAGCGACGGATCGCTATCCTGGGCTTAGAAAGCCTTCGCATGGAGCCCTGGGATGTCTGAATGTAAACACCAGCCTTCCTCATCCTCCTCCTGGCTCCCAAAAACAACCTTTTTGCCAAGAGCTTCAACATACGCTGCAGAAATGTCGTCAAAACAGTTTCACGTCTTCAGGTTTCATGTATTCGGCTCTTGAAATATTGTTTATTCTCAAAATAAGTGGGAAAGGGGCTTTCAACGTGAGATGACAACGCTTCAGCGCAAAACCACACTGATGAACAAGTCGGTGTAGCAGGAAATGAATGGGATTGTACTGCTTGTACCGAGGTTCTGAAAAGAAAAGAGAATATTTCACCTCATTCCAGTCAACGGTTTCCATCGAACACAAGCACACACGCACACGCACATGCGCGCACACACACACACACACACACACACACACACACACACACACACACACACACACACACACACACACACACACACACACACAAACCCGAAACTTTGGAAACTGTCCTATACGATAGTTATTGTTGTTGTTGTCTGTTTTTTTGCCACTGCACATTTGCATACTGTATGTGCAATTTGTCCTCTGCATTTACCCATCCCACCTCCAATACATCTGTAACGGTAATTGATATTGTCACTCACACACACGTCACAGAGAGTGACTCACCCTCCGGCTGACAGGAGAAGGACACATTTTGGAGGGACGTTAATGTGCTGCCACGCACGCTGTCAAGAAGAAGATACTTAGTGGAGGAAGAGATTTGAATACATATAACCCCCAAAATGGGATTTTTAATGGAGCTTATTTCCTGTCCTGCGTCCCGAATAGAGGGAGCTGTCATTTCTTGTCTCTCTCAAGCTGACGCGTCCATTTGCAAAATGGATACTTTTTACGGGGGTTGTTTGTTCGGTAACGCGAGTTTTATAACAGGCCTTGGTTTTCCTGAGCCATTGCAGAAATGTCTAAATAAAACCGCACAGTACTTAGTAGTGCATAGTAAATTCACTTTGAATAGTTACTCCCGAGCTTACAGGTAGGGCTATGTTTTTGCGATCGTTATTTGTACGACGTATAATTATTCATACAAAATGTACCTTAAGTGATACAAGTATGCAATGTATTCTGACAGGTAAAAAACTACCCAGCAGTGCAGAAATAATGTCCCACATTTACCAGCTGCAACATTAATATCCATATTAATTCATGCACGTTAGAACAGGGGTTTTCAACCTTTTTCATCCCCGGGCCCACCATTTATTCAGCATTTGAGCCACAGACATTTGAGGTGGTCCCCCCCCCCCCCCAAACTAAAGATTTCCTTTTTTTCTCTCCATGACCACTACTCTTCGTAGATTCGGACTAATTCACATCTTGAATATTTAAACTCTTGAGAGTGTAAAAATGAAACGTAAAAATGAAACCAAATGGACCCGCCAGGGTCCATTTGGTTTCATTTTTACGTTCTCAAGAGTTACATTTGGTTAAACAACTCAGCTGGGGACCACCTGGAACCCTCTCAAGGACCACTGGTGGTCCCCGGACCACCTCTTGAAAACCCCTGCGTTAGAACAAACCTAAGTTATCATCTTATTTTAGTCGTAAACAGAGTAGTTCTATATCATTGTATTGGTGCTGGAATCGATTCCAGCGGGATGCGGAGTGGAGGACGGGGATGACGTACAGATGTCCTCTGCCATTATTATTAAACCGATGCCTCTCTGCCTAGAGAGCGGCTCTCTCCAGGCTTTTGTTATATCGTGAATAGGCGGTCTCAAATATCTGACGACAAAACCCTCGGTTCCAATTCTGCCCGAGGACCTCCACAGGGTCCTTGAGCCCGTCCCATGCCATCCTCTACTGGAACGACTGGAGCCACTGCAGAGCTCAATTAAACCACTTAAACCCAGGGCCGGCCCTACTAGGGTGGAATGAAAGAATAGCAGGTGGGCAACTCCAAAGCTTTTCATATGAAGCAGTGGTTTTCAACCTTTTTTGACACCAGGGCCCACTATTTATTCGGCATTTGAGCCACGGACCACCATTTGAGGTCATTTTAGCCCCATAGACCCCAAACCTAAAGAATTATTTTGTTTTTGTCCACAGGCTGGATTTGAGAAACAATACAAACATACAGATCAAAATGACCATTAATCTTCTACATTCTCTAGTTGTGTAGACTCGGGGCTAATTCAGGTGATGAATATTTGAACTCCTGAGAGGGTAAAAATGAAACCAAATGGACCCGCAAGGGTCCATTTGGTTTCATTTTTGCGCTCTCAAAGAGTTACATCTGGTTAGCCAACTTTCCACCATTTAGCTGGGGACCACCTGGACCTCTCTCAACCACTGGTGGTCCCCGGACCACTGATTCAAACCACTGATATTACCTTTCACTGGGTGGGCAGGATGCATATTTGGGTGGGCACTGCCCACCCCTGCCCCCCTCTAGATCTGGCCCTGCTTAAACCTATACTTCATTGAGCGAGGGATCCACAGGGTCTGTACATGACCCTCTCCCTTTTCTTTCGCTCTAAATGTCTTCGCTAGAAATAGCCAATCTGTTGTTTTTATATTTGTCTATGACATGCTCAGACTAGGTTTTTTCAATGTGGATTGATGTAAATGTTTATCGAGCACGGGTGCTGTGGGTAATCACTGGACAAACACAAAGCAAGCAGGATATTAGTGCTCTGTCGAATACAGACACTGCAATCAGTGCAAGGCATTACAGGCTACAGTAATTCATATATGAAACCCAGCTTTCATAATCTGTCATATTAGGACCATTGTGGAAATATATGCCTATGCAGTAGGAGCAATCGTTCCTTACAAAATCAGGCATAACAAATAACCTGTTCATAATCTAGTATTTATTTATTTATTTATTTATTTATTTATTTATTTGCATTTGTTGGAAGACATTGTCACTTTCACACCCAAAAATATTTTCTCTACACAATTTTTGTCTGAACTGTTAGACGATCACCATGACACATTTGTTTTTCCTATACAGTATATGGCCTGGTATGTGCTTCTTTTTTTGTGCTGTGAGTCGTGTTGCATTTTCTTAGACACCCATAAAAGTTTGAATATTATCAACCTTGGCACCACCCCTTCCCTTTTTGATTCAAGTAGAAGTGTTAACGATGGGACAATGGCAAATGACGCCAGAACGTTATATTATACTCATGATTCAACGTCTCATTGAATCAATGAGATCCGTTATTACTATTACAGTTCTGCACACAGGTCCACTCCACAGGCACCACCACAAGGTGTTGACTGTTGGACTGGTTTTGTCAAGGTTGTGTTTCTGAAGCGTCTGTGCTCAGTGGGCCACAATAGTGAGTCGGTCTGTATGTCTGTCTGTCCACCATCTTTCACCACTACTTTCGTTCCAAACCAAATATCTTAAAAACACTGGTTGGATTGCCAGGCATCTTTAATAAGTTCACTATATCGTCTCTTCTATTAGGACATCTTTCCACTTCCTCGCATTTTACTCCGAACTCGAGAGCTGCGTTATGTATTGTGGTGGAATTTCCTATGGAATGCCACACAGCCCAATATATGGCCCCTGCCGATTGTGGTTGGCCAGTGATACTTTCCTCTAGCACACTCATCAAGCCAAAATGTCCACCCTTAAACGCAACTGGCAGATTTGACGACACTCATCGAGCACAATGCATGCTGCCCCTATACGATGGCTCCTCCTTAATATCAACTGTGTGGTATTTCCTTTTCCCCTGGGAGGCTGTGGCTCAGGAGGTAGAGCAGGTCGACCAATGATCCAAGGGTCGGTGGTTTGAATCCCGGCTCCTCCTGTCTACATGTTGAAGTGTCCACCACTGGTGTGTGAATGTGAAAATGCTGGCGTTGACTGTTTGCCACTTCACCTCCCAATATATAAATGAATGGACCGTTGTAAGCGCTTTGAGTATACAACACATAGTGCATAGAAAAGCACTATAAAAATGCAATCCAAAACTTTCCGCCAAGCCCATCATTTTTTATCAAAGTATCTGACCCCCTTTCCCCAACCTCAGGGCTGAAAGCTCAACCTTACCATGCAGCAACAGCAAAATTGTTTACTTCCACTTTGTCAAATTACAGGAGTTTGTAGTGGAGATTTAAACAAGAACGGGGGCATTTTTCAGCCCGAATTTCATTAGCTAATGTACAAAACAACATAATACAGGGTAGAAAATAAAGACCCAGGGAGTGTATTGCGTCCATGTATTACATCCAGCGTCTTGGCATAGCACCCTCGCCGTCACATTACACCGTTTATAATCCCCAGTGTTAATATAACTCCGAGGGTTGCTGCAAATCTAACAGAAAAAGACCCACTGTTTCCATTTGTAGCACAACCCCAAGTTACAGATGGATGAAGGGACACTAAGAATTTGCCTGTGTTTTCTCTCCCCGCGGTACGCAAAGAGCACGTAATCTCTAATGGGTTTTGCAGCTCTCGCACCATTAAAAGATATTAACACATCCCTTGCTGAAAGGAGCAAGTTCGGGTCCCCAGCGACGTTGATAAACACAGCGGCCCGCAGGCCATGCGGTGTGAGCGCCGCGTAACCCCGGCAACCTCAATGTGTGACTAACCCTAACCCTAACACCCCCCTCCCCTTGTCCCCGGTTGATGACCTCAGCACTCGCTCTCCCACGCGGCCCTGTCAGCGCGCTGATGATGTCACCGCGGGTTGATCTATAGGAAGACGAACTAACGACGCAACCCTGATTAATGTCGCAGGATCTCTTCCATGGCTTTTTAATTAAAGAACACGTGTGTGTGTGGCAGGATGAGTGCTTGCTCTCCAGCACACACGCTGAAACGTGTGAGAGGAAGAAGAATGGGCTGTAATGGAGGCAGTAATTTAAGGTAGAAAAGTGCAAATGAAGCGTTCCTTTATGGGATGACAACATTGGCCTTTGACCTCACTGCCCCGCAGTGAAATGTTCTTAATTAGAGCTGCATAAATCTGCCTATATGGGAGTGGAGACATACAGTACGAGCAGGTGTATGAGATAGTATCAGGTGGTCGGAATCGACCATGCAGTCTTATGCAAAGGATAGAAAGTAATATTGAAAGTTTGTTAAAGGGATTGTGACATTAAAAAAAGGTATTGTATTTTTCTGTTTTCTTTTACGTTTTGTCATCAATTGCACACAAAAATATGTCTGTTTGTTTTTTTGTTTTTTTTTACTTAGATTTTTTTACTTAGATTTTTACGTAGATTTTTGTGGTCTTGTGTTTTCTAGCTCAAACAAGGGCCCTGATTTCCCTGCTGAATGTGATGTCACATTCTGCAAATCCCATGAGTATCAATGGGATTGGCCAGCAGATATGATGTTTCCACTGTTTTGCCTAGTTCCATTGCAGCTCGAAACATTTCCAAAACCCACAGAAAACTCCAAACACAGAAAATCTACTGAATGTTCAATGTCCAGCTTTTCTGGGAGTAATTGAGATCATAAAACCTAAAAGAAAAACAAAAAATAAGAATGAATGAAAACTAACGTCAAAAAACCTTTAAACCAGATTCTAAGTTAACCTGGCATCCTTTATTGAAACAGGTTCAATAAGCATAATTATTACAGTATATACCTTGCTCGACGATAAGTCGCTCAGAGTGTCTAATAAATGCCTGCATTGTAAATTGTTAGGAGACATGGTGTACCAAGGGTTTGAAGGGATGCACAGTGTACCAGGATGAGAGGAAGAGAGAGATTCGCTGGTGTCATACTTCCAGCAATCTTCCAGCGATTGGGATTAAAGGCTTTATTGTCAGAGCTTGGCGGAGGTTTCATTGTGTCGGCGTAACAGACACAAAGCCGTTCATTCTCCTCAGAGGATCTCCATTCTCCTTTCTGAACAGGCTAATAAGGTTTGTGACAGTGGTGACGGTTGGGCAGGTCCCGACACGCACAGACAGCTCTATTTTGAATGTTTCGCCTATTTCATGATTTTTTTTTCTCTTTTATTTTTTTTATTTTTTGATACTGCCTCCCCCTGGCCAGCCGGGTTGCCTGATGGAGGGGACAGGAACTGGTTGGAATAACGTGATCCTTCCACGCGCTACGTCCAACCAGGGAAATTGCCCCATCAGATGAAAAAGGGCTGCTTGTACTTCTTGTGTATTTAAAGAAGCATGAGACCAGTCCGCTGGCTCCCGAGGTTTGCGGAGCCTGTGTAGAGCACAGGATCACAGTAGCAATTGGCACAAATATATAGGCTATTGGAATATATTGTGTTGCTGGTTTGGAAAATTGTGATTTGGCAAAGTGAGTTTAATGTTGCTTATTGTCGTTTAATACAATCACATTGATATTACCTGTTAGGGTATAGGGGCTATCAATGCTAGAAAGTAGTTTTGGTTCCTGCTGTGTCCGAATTCATTCCCTATTCCCTATATAGGGCACTACTTTTGCCTTTCGCCATTTTGTTTGAGTGTCCGAATCGGTAGTGAGCGTTTTTGTACCCTAATATAGTGCACTGAAATATCCCACAATGCACCTGGATTTGTAGGGACCATCGGATGGTCACTAGAAAAGTGGATCTTGCCCACAATGCATTGCGCATTGAGCAGGACATCCACATGAAGATCGAAGAAGAATAATAACACACGTGTAGTCGGCCGGCGGGCGCGTGCGCACGTGCACGCACACGCACGCATGTGCGTGAGGTGCGCTCCGGCACCTCCCGAGTTACAAATTACCGGTAAACAACCCTAAATGCTTACAAACGTATTTTCACGAAACTATTATTATAACATTAAAACCATTATATATACATTATATTACATAGGCCTACATACGTTTCTACATACGTTCCTAGCGAAAACATAACTATATAACTATGTATAATATAACTATGACTAATTGGTCAAACTTTAAAAGTGCTTAGGCCCGCGCCGTGGATTTATAGCGTCCTCTACCGACATTGACGTCATATCCGGTGCTCCCCACATAGGGAGAACTGTCCGAAATCACCACTATTGTAGTCCACTAACTCTGGTGCCCCATATAGGGAGTAGGGAGTAGGGAACATCCCTATGCATTCGGACACAGCCCTGGTTCCTGCATAACTTTTGTGTATGATGATGGCGTCACGCATCGTGCCCTCTATTGGTTGTCTGACTAGTGGGTGTGCACAGGCTCAAACATTCTCCAGGGTGAACTGTGTTTGGGTGAAGATTTTTCACTGCGGTGTAGTTTAAGGCTTCACCCTGAAATACGTATGCTCCAGGGTTAAAGCCTTAAAACCTATAACACGGTGAAACCTCTTCACCTAAACTTGAGGTTTAACTATAGTGAGTGTCTGACTATTGGTTGTCTGACTATTGGCGCCTTGAAACCTTGGTTGGCTCAAAACCTCCCACTCTCAGCTTTTCAAAAAAACACAATGTGCACAGTGTGAAGCTCAACATCACCTGTTGCATACATAAATACATACATACAGACAGACAGACAGACAGACAGACAGATATACCTGTACATACCTACCTGTACAGACAGACAGACAGACAGACAGACAGACAGACAGACAGACAGACAGACAATATTGGCAATATTAGGCCTTTGATAAGGAATATATCACGAATGAAATTCATCAACAATATATCATGATACAGTAACTGCAGCTGAAAAACAAAGACAAAAAACAAATGAATGAATTTAAAAAAAGGCAAAAATCTGAACTCATGAATATATATCCTCAGTTATTAATTAGCTTTTATTTGTCTCAAACCGGGCTTTTTGTTTTTATCTTGTGTTTTTTGGGAATAACGCAGCTATAGAAGTCATTCAACATTTTAGTTCTGCGACCCGTTTTTCCTCCCGGAATTATCCCTGTTGTGGATGCTCTGCAACATGTTTTTCCTCACGATATTTGCTGAGGAATATACGATATATACTGTGGGAGGAAGTATACCATATTATCGCGATAACGATATTTCAGCACACCCCTAATAGATATGGACATATATAGATATGGACAGACATTTGCTGGTCATTGGAGTGGGTACACCACTCAAAAAAAGAAAAGATAAAAAAATGATGTTTACTCAGAACCAATCATAGAAAACTCAATGTTTGGTAGTAGAAGATGAAGGAGGAAGTTGGTGGGCTGATGTGTGATTGTAACCCGTCTGACCAGGGCTAATAATGCCTCTCTGAGCCCGGTGGCATGACTGGGCACTGCGCGGCAGGCTGAGTGCACTGGTAAAAATAAAGGAAGGTGATTGGATTGTGCCGTGGAACAGCTTGTACCAATCTCCCCAGTTAATGAGAAATCTCTCCTTCCTGCCTGGTTGCATCTTTCCCCGGCCCCCCGCTGGGGCGCGGATGCTTCAGGGGTCTTCTGCAGACGCTGCAGGCGGGGACCTTGTGGTGTCGCTCAGAGGGGAACAAACATAACCTCAGGAACCTTGTTATATGTACAGTATATATACGCCAAAATACCTGAGCAAACTTCCTTTTGGTTGGCAAGATAAATGCTCCAGTCCATTGCATTTGTGGGTGTTTGCATCTGTGGGTGAGTGTTGCTTGTCTAAGATAACAATTGGTGGATTTGTGTTGTTGTTTTTATTGTTGTTTTATATAGTGCTATGTTGAGTTGTTTTGTGACATAAAGGATGCTGCTGTTTTAGGCCTGTCGTCATTGCCATAAAAAAAATAAAGTCTCTACAATATTGCAGCATGATATAATTCAAAACGCTTGAACTAAAATTAAGGCTTATTCTTTTCAGAGATGCTTTTGTGGAATTTTCACTTCATTGGGACAGTCAGTGAACACAGGCAGAGGCTGTTACGGCACGGCAAGAAGCCTCAGGGCGGTTTCGAACCCAGGGCAGCTGCTGGAAGTACTTAATAGCGTGATTTATGTGCTGTGTGCGCACCTACCAGGTGAGCCACCGGGGGGTGCCCCGCATTCAGTCATTTTGGGTCGCTGGTCATAGCGTTCATAATGACAACCACCCAAGTGGCCGACATCCTCGTATTAGTTTTGCGAAGCGGACGGCAGTGGAGAGAAGAGGAAGCAGCGGCGTGTGAAGAAAGCAGAAAATTGGACTAGACACGTTTTTGGAGGGACTGCGGAGATGAGGGGACGAGGCGGTGGGGGGGGGTGTTAGCCAGCCGGCTCCGTTACAGCGAGCGTGACCGGATAAAAAACATGGCCGTCCTTCATCCTGGGGCGATTCCAAAACGCTGCGAGGCCTGCGCGCCAACGTCCGCAGCGATACCCCCAAGAGCAACAGCGCACGTTTAGGGGAAAAAAATAAACACTGCCATGAGTGATCGCTCAGGCCGCTGGAGCGTTTATTATGGTGTAACGCTAAGCTCTCATCTGTTCTCCTTTTTCTGTTTCTCTCTCTCTTTTTCCTTTTTAGACATATGTTTGGAAGTCTTCATGCAGAATGCAGTGGAAGGGAGTTTGGCGCTGTGTTGAGGCAACAATAGCATTGTGTGATCAAACAAACGCTCTGCCATGTTTGATGAGCTCAGATAAAGGCACAGATGAGATCTAGGCAGATGGGCTTTGGCTTTGTGTTCGGTTTCGTCCGACGCATTGTGCCCCACCACAATTATATCCCCGCCGTGGTTGTGTTTCTTCGCCATAAACAGAAACAGAATGTTACATGGTTTTTGAAGGCATCCGTCAACAAATAGAAAGCAGAGGACTGGAATTATCTGATGAACCGCATGCATTTACTGAATGCTCTATCTTGAGTGGAACACAAACAAAATACAACCTATCTAGTGCAATATCTATGTCGCATGTCTTATCCATGGTTTCATCCCAAAATACTGGTCCTTTCAAGAATAAGTCCCTGCTTTACCACAAGAAACAGTGTGTTATTAGCCAGTGTGTCTTCAGCCAGTGTGCTACCCGGCGGCGGGGAAGACCTTCAACCACTGTAGTTGTGGGATGTGGGCTGGGGTACTAGAATAGAATTAACATTAAGCACAAGTTCCAGATTGCAGCATTAAGCTGCTGGTTCATCTGTTTCGTCTCATCTTAGAGGCTGCTGCTTTATTCCCCTCTCACAACCTGGAGCCAGCATCCTATTTAAACTTTTGATATTTCAGCATTCTCAAAACATTAGCTCTGGCCTGGGTTTCGTGCGGCGGCGTCTCATCTTTCATGCCTCCTCCCTTGTATATCTCCTTCTGCTGCACGGTGACCTTCCAAGGTGTTTTTTAAGTGGTGTTGGAAGGTGGAGAAGGCGATCCCTCCCAGGCGCTGACAAACCTACAGTGCAGCCGACTATTAATCTCCCAAACGATGCAGGGCCCTAATGGGAAGCGGGGACTGAGGAGAGGACACAGGACTCTCCCCCGGTTCTCCCTCCAGGACATGGCCGGAGAGGAGAGTAATGTCCCATCGCTTTCAGATTACTCCTCACTAGCCTTTACCTTATATCCTGACACCCGGCACTGTGGACACCGACTCAGAACAGCAGATTTATTTCACCCCTTGGCCAGAGTTAATTCTCTCCAGGAGTAATCTATCTGAGTTTTCCTCTATACCTCTTCCTCTCTTTCGCTTTGCCTAGAATTTTAATCTTCTTCGTATTTGACATCCATAACTCTCGCTGCTCTTCCCTTTGCCGAGATTATGTAGAGAAATTGTGCAGGAAATAAAAATATTAACAATGTTTTCCTGCCACACAGGCACTTTCTGATATTAAAAAGGTGTCACCCGAACATGGTGCCACATTCAGTCAAAAAATAAATAAAAAAATAGCAGTATATACTTTTATAAAATAGTCGACTTTCTAAAATAGCATGAATAACCGACCCTTAACTTAATGTATTATAACACCTAGGGCTGTTGAATTATTACATTTTAATCAGATTAATCACAGCTTCAAAATTAATTTAATCATGATTAATTACCATTTAAAAAAGAAAAAGAATCTGGGGGAAAAAAAGATCTGTTACTTTTTAAATATTTATAAAAATACGTGATCTACAAGCCTCCAATGCTTGTACTGTATATCCTACTAGCTATACTCTATGGCCCTGGTTACAGGGAGACACACAGCTATTTGTTCCTGTAAAACCGTGCTCTACTGATTTTTTTTTTTCAATGAGAAAATGCTCAGTGGGTTGAGTCAGTGTGCACATGCATTAATTGTGTTAAATTTTTTAATCAGATTAATCAACAAATTAATTAATGCCATTAACTCGTTATTTCCAACAGCCTTAATAATGTCACATGTATAAGGCATATTGTACTGTATTGTAACATTGTAACATACTTCTTGACTATTTTGATTAATAAAAAGGGTAATCGATAGCTGTGGCATTCACACGTGATGTTTGTCGGACCCGTGCACTGTCCACGTGCACTCTCCATGTGTTCGCTGTGGAGGGGGGGGGGGGGGGTCACCTATTGACAGATCAGTGAGTTCCAGACCAGGGCGAACAGACCGTCGTGGTTCAAACTACCAGGCGCCCTAGAATTCCCAGCATCCTTTGCAAGCCTTAATGACCCCAGGCGTGGAGGATCTCCCCTTCGGACATACCCGCTCCGCGCTGCTACCTCAGCTGCAGCGGGGGCTTGATGGTTGAGACATGGGTGGAGGTGGGGGGGTAGAGAGCTCAGCCAATGTCTCAAGGGGAGGAGAACCATGTGTTCTCATCCATATGGCTTACAGAAGGAAATGCAATAATAGTGTTTCAGCAATATAGACAACAACGGGAAAAAAAGTCTCCCAGTCAGCGACTCCAGCCTTCTGCAGGTCTGCTGAGGACTTCAATATCAGTTCACCCCCACCAACCCCACCAGCCGGCCTGAACCCCCCACACCTCCTCCTCCACTCCTCTCCTCTCCTCTCCTCTCCTCTCCTCTCCTCTCCTCTCCTCTCCTCTCCTCTCCTCTCCTCTCCTCTCCTCTCCTCTCCTCTCCTCTCCTCTCCTCTCCTCTCCTCTCCTCTCCTCTCCTCTCCTCTCCTCTCCTCTCCTCCTCATTACCACCACACTGATGCAACCGCACGGAAAGACAATCTTTCTATTCGATCGGTCCTTGACTGATAATACAGGGTGAGGGGTGAAGTTTGGCGTTAACAAAACTGAACCTACACCCCTCATTGCCGGGTCCATTTTGCCAGGCTGATCTCACATGATATACTGTAGTATAAATCAACAGAATTGACATTCCATAGATAAACTACTAATAGAACTACTAATAAAAGTCTGTTCATATATGGTTTTACTACTGTGTGACGGAGGCGTGGCTTTCAAAAAAACCCGGACGTGCAATTTCACTGCGGCTGTTGAGTTCAGGCTTTATAATATTTGCTATTCTGCGCCTATCGCATCGTAACTCGGACGTGGCTGAGTCGGCTCCACCAAACTGCACAACGTTCAGCACGACTCGGTTGTCTAGCGCCTCTCTCAGTGTAGCTTCACGATGCTCAATTTCGGCAGAGGCGGTGCCACTCCGTGATCCGCGATTTGGGGAGGCATTTCAGTATAAAAAAGGGTTGGTTTTGCTCCGACTGCATGTCTGGGTTCGTACATGGTACACACAGTGCAGATGCTGTGCATTAGTCCAATTTTGAGGTGTTACTTAATGTGAGTATTTCCATTTGATGCTATCCTACTCCACCATCTAATCTACAAGCTAGGTTATTGTATGCATTGTATCTTTAAAAAAAATCATGGTGTTGGTTCTTGGACTTAGATCTGTGTGTGGATCTGTGAAAGACCATTTGTGTAAATGTCAGGAGTTGATAGGAGATGGTGCACCGTGGCATTTGCTGGCACACTGGGTGGACAAGTGCAAGCCTGTAAGAACCTGCCACATAACTCCATTGTTTGACCTCCCAACCCTGGACTTGATTTCTGAAAGGCCAAGGTGAAGTAGGGAGTGAGTGAGAGAGTGTGTTCCTTCAAATGATGGTCATGTCGACTTTGACACTGTGTCCTCGGGTCTGGCGGGAGGAAGCAGCTGCGGCCATACTTTCAGTACGCCCCGCGACCACACATGTAAAAGTAAAGAAAAGGACAGCGTCCTCTCTGCAGTCTGTTCCAACCCCCGAGAGATGAGCCTTGAACACAGGTCATTGATGGCTGCAGTCATATGCGTCTCACTGCCCGTCTCTTTCTTCTTTGCTCAATTGATGCAATTACGTTTGACATTTTAATGTCACCCCGTCCAAGAAGACATGACCCAATGTGATATTCACTCTTCACAGAACAGAGGTCTCATCATTTTACATACTGGATTTTTTACAGCTCTCGGCAACATTAACTTTAATATGCGGACGAATTTGGCCACAATGTATTACAGCAAATTTAATGTCAGGGCTGAATGTGCCGTGTCTCGTGTCAGAGCCATCAAGTATTGTATCACAAAAACACATCTTTTTTCTTTTTTTTAATTTAAATTCAACTCACAAAGCCTTGGTCAAAGTTCAATAAGGGATACATATTATAGTAAGCCTTTTCTTCTTCTTTTTTCTTTGTTCTGGGGAAGTCCATTATGTCACTGCTACTTTCCCATGCTGCCAATGCTGGCAAATGCTTTCATTAACAATGCTACTGTATAAGCATTATCACCCCTAGCCAGTCACACTGGTTAGATTTGCAGGCAATGGTTAACTTCTTCAACTCACATTATTTTCTTGTCTGGAGGGACTTCTTTGCTCCTTATTGTATTTGGAGAGACATTTGGAAGAGAAACACATGCAGACATGGAAGTGCTAGTAGACAAGATAATGTACATTCACAAATGAATGTGATTAAGCCAGGTCTTACTGATAACTCCGAATCGCAGTGTCCCCTTTTCCATCTGTAACTGGTTCTGTTCTAGGCGGTCTTTACATGAACACAGTGTTCATAGAAAACGTTTTCCTTTTGCAGTTTCCTATTTTCCCTCTATAAAAAATATCCCAGCAGAAAAGTCAGTCTACAAGGTCACAACTTGTTGCAAAGTGGCGCGCTGTAAGTGCAGATTGACTATTTTAGCAGTATTTTAGTATTCATCTATAGTAGGACATGCCCAGAATGCTCATTTGCTTGATTTAAACATTCAGTGAATTGGAAAATACCCGGTACCCCCTGATAACAAGATCTGCACATTCACACACTCTACAGTGGAGAGATGTGTGACGAGCCAACAGCACGGACACCAAGGCCCACCCCACTCAATCCTGATTGGAGGAAGGCTTTCCATCCCAAAGCCTAAATTGAAACTTTTATGTATATATATATACTGTATATATATATATATATATATATATATATATATATATATATATATATATATATATATATATATATATATATATATATATATATATATATATATATATATATATGTACATTGTTACATACATCTTACATTCTTGTCAATCAGGTAATAAGAGTTTCACAGCTTCCTAATCTGATCACATTTCGAAAGGATTCCCCGCAGCCTTCTCGGTCCATGCAAATATTGTGCAAAGATTTATTCAAAAGAAAAGGTCGAGAAAGTGATTCCTCCATCAGTTTATATGCGATTATACAGTAAGCCTCAGCCCTCCGGCGGAACCCGGTCAGGGGCTTTTTGAAATGCACTGCATGGCGTGGAGACGGAATATTATCTACACCTTAAATCCATTTGCAATTTTTATTTTATTTTTGCATTCTCCTTCACCTGAACTTGAATGTGATTTTGAGCAGTTGCCAGATACTTGGGCCACTGGCGGCCCATTTCAGCCTCATGTCCTGAGGTGTTGAGCTCCGCCGCGTAGCGCCAGCCTAGCATATAACCTGGTTTCCATGTGACTGCTCATCTATTCCACTGCCAGCTCTCTCTGTTCACCACCTGACAGCTGTCCTGTCCTCAGTGGTGGACAGAAAACAAGTACATTTACTTTTACTTTACCTTGATCCTTTTTTTTTTTCTTATTGCAGTATATCTGTATATTACCTGGTTATGGTCACTATTATGAAATGGTAAATAATGCATTCGTATAGCGCCTTCATCCAAGGCACTACCCACAGTGCATTATATTTACCTATTCCCACACACACACACACACACACACACACACACACACACACACACACACACACACACACACACACACACACACACACACACACACACACACACACACACACACACACACACACACAGGCACAAACACACACACACACGGCAGCTGAAACCACACAAGGTACTACGAACCAGCACAGCGGGACCAATTTGTGGTTTGTGTCTCGCTCATAACTCTGTGGGAGCCTGGATTCACACTTTAACCATCAGCCACTGAAAATGTTTAGTTCCAGGGACCCCCCCAGAAGCAAAATATTTTTGTTAATAATGTTTGTTGTGAGTCAATATTCAAAGTTTTGCACCACATTTCAAAAATTTCTAAATCGCAATTCGGCAAAATGTACTATGTAATACAGTATGTACTTTAACTCGCACTTAAAAAAAACATGCACTCCAGGCCACTACCGTACAGCCCAACTCAATTAAAAAAGGGCTTTTGGTATACTTGGATCAGCGTTTAGGAACGCTCTGCCTCCAGCTATAGGGGTGAGAGGTCATTCCACAGCTTGGGAGCCAGGAGGGTGCCACGACTTGACAACATAAACAGTCTAAAACGGGTCCAAGTTTAGTTCCTGCTGGAGCATTTTGTGGATATCAGTTGTCAGGAAATAAACTTGGACGCAAGCGACGATCCACTGACGAGCTCCATTGTCTTGGCAGTGTAATGGTCTGTCTCTGCAGCATGTTCTAATCTACAAAGACTGCTCTGAGGCAGTCACATTATGGTACGCTGTTTGCAACGCTCTAGCGCAGGGGTTTTCTACCTTTTTCATACCCAGGGCCCACCATTTATTCAGCATTTGCGCCACGGACCACCATTTAAGGACATTTTAGCACCACAGACCCCAAAACTAAAGATTTCTTTTGCTTTTTTTCCCCACAATACCAGGCTGGATATGGGAAACAAAACAGTCAAACCTACAGATCAAAATGATCATTAATCTTCTACATTCTCTAGTCGTGTAGACTTGGGCTAGTTCAGACGGTCCATTGTGTTTCATGTTTACACTCTCAAAGAGTTACATCTGGTTAACCAACTTTCCATCATTTAGGCTGAGGACCACCTGGAACCCTCTCAAGGACCACTGGTGGTCCACGGGCCGCCTGTTGAAAACCCATGATGTACTGTACATGAATACAAAAAACAATATGTAACAACAAATAGAACACTGAAATAGAACACATGTATAATGGTGGCCGTTATACAGAGGTAAACAAAACATTTGTTGACCATAGACTTTTTTTTAATACTATTTCACATTTCCTGCTTCTTATCTTTCCACTTTATTCTTCTTTGTTGTTGTTGGTTGGGGACACTTTTATTCCACATCTTTTTTTTAAAGCTCTGTTCATTTTATGGGCTTAAATATAATGTTATCAATATGACCTTTACATCTATAGCTTCGATTAAATCAAAGCTGGGGAACATTTTCAGTGTGCCGGTTTGTTGAAATTCTGAAACAGCAACGACTGGCCTGCACACTTTCCAGACTTTTCATCAGACATGCTGATGATGACTCAGCAATATATTTATCGCTAGATCCCTCCTTTTTCAAACACACGCACACACTCGTGTGTACACATACACACACACACACACACACACACACACACACACACACACACACACACACACACACACACACACACACACACATGCGCGTTGCATTTTAAAATATGTTTTTGTGGCATGAGATTAATTGAAATGAAGGCAGTGGATGTCTTTCAGTTATTATGGTGTGTTGGGGATAATCTGGTTGAAGCAGCTTGTCTCAGCTCAGTATAAAATATACAAGCCTCGATACATGCCTAGATTTATAGTGTTTGTTGTGAATGTCAATGTGTGTGTGCGTGCATGCGTGCTTCCCATCATGAATGTATTCCTGAAATCCATGAAACAAAACAAAAACTGTGCAGACTAATACCCTATTCAACCTTCTATTCAAAATGATCCTTGTTCAATAGATAGGATTTCAGCATGATATACTCCAGGCTTGTGGCATGCAAGCAGAGTACATTTACAGTATAGGACCATTTCACCACTTTTCAATGTATCTTCAAATCCTTGCTAATGTACATGATGAAATCCCACTGTTTTTTTCCCTACTCAGTCTGCATCTCATAGGAGGGCTGTGGGCACTTCAGAAACCTGTCTTCCATGTGCATCATAGATGGGGAATCAATGCTAATAGAAACTGCAGGCTTTCTATTCCTGAAAAGTTGCAATGCGAAAACAGAATCCAAGGTTCTGCTGATAATAAAAAATAAGCTTTTTGTTCCCCAAAAATATTGTTTCTTCCGATATGATGTGCATGGAAGAGAGGTTTCTAAACTGCCCCCCTGTGAGACACAGAAAAGGGGTCTATTTTATCATGTATATTAGTGAGTATACATATACAACTCCAAGAAAACAACAAATCTGACACTCAGTTACAAAAACAAAACATTTAAGTAAAAACTGCTGTAAAATAAATCAAATTGTCGAGCTTAGACTATAGAGGGGTTTTGTGTCCATGTTAAATTTATTTTTAATTTTCCGTGCATGTAGTACTACGGTAATTTGTAGGTAATGGTAACAATTTTGTCAAGCACCCAGATATATACAGTATATATTTTTTTTTTCTCTCAATTAATTTGTGTGACAACCTCTAATTACTGTAACATTACTGTGACATTACTTTGATATTATTGTTACATTACTTTGACAGAACTTTCACACCATACTGTTCTAACAATGTCTTCTTAAAGCTGTGTTAGAGCAACCTGTATAAGGTCTCTTAAGGACGAAGTATATGCCAAACAATCTAACTGTTGTCCTGTTAGATTGTGTTTGTCAGCAGCGCACGGTGGTGAGCGATGAGGCACGGCGACCCCACGGGTATGATTACAAAACATCATCTGAATCCTCGCCATCAGACACTAACTGTTTATGACCGATGCCGATTGGTTCCTCTCCTCTGAGCCGGCGTTTCCCTGTAGACACAAGGTGTCACCCCAGATGGGGCAAATCGTGTTTTGCCAATTGGCTGCGCGTCACCGCGGCCCTCAGACTTCAGCTTTGATCAGGCCTCAGGGCCGGTGACGGGAGCAAAGTGCTGCGACCGGCTGCCCGTCTCGCCTCACGCGATGCGATAGCTGTCAGACGGCAAAATGATTTGTTATGCAAACCATTATTCATATGTGACAAGATGCAGTGTGGCTACTTTGGTATATTAATGGCCCTTCACACTGGAGCGGCTTTATTAATGCTGACAGACACACCTTCTATATACCACATCCACTGCGCCGGGCCAAGCAAGGTGATTCATAATGAGAAAGAGGCGGCGATTGAATCCACGCGCACGCGCGGCCACGCATGCGTGACCATGTATGTGCGCATGTGTGTGAGTGTGAGTGTGTGTGTGTGCATGTGTGTCAGAGAGAGAGAAGGAGAGAGAGCGATTGATTTTCCATGTTCACAGCCATTCAGAGTAACGATGGACGATATTCCAAATCTGATTGATTGAGTGATTCATTCATCCATTGAGCTGTATTTTCATCTGTCCCAGTGCAGTTGTAGTGTATGTTTACATGTAAAAAACATAGTTCTTATTACCCCAATATGTACCTGTAGTAACTAAGCCTATGGGGTTATATATAGTATTCATTTGCTGGCACGGGAGTACATCATATTGAAACATTTACATTACCTGAACATAATGTACTTGCGTATATTTAGCTGTAGAATAATTTTCCTCACCTGCCGTGTATCCAGTTCCTTGTCCAGTCTGTGTGCTTGGAAGGTAAACACACACTACAGGTGGCAGGAAATGGAAAAGACCTTGTACTGTTCGTGTTCCTGAACGCGCTTCCAAAAACCTGTATGCCATTTTCATGGCAGATGTCCGGTCCCTGCGCAGTGTTTGACCCTGGTGTGTTTCCGTGTGTATTTCCATGTCTGCCTGTGTGTGTGTGTGTGTGTGTGTGTGTGTGTGTGTGTGTGTGTGTGTGTGTGTGTGTGTGTGTGTGTGTGTGTGTGTGTGTGTGTGTGTGTGTGTGTGTGTGTGTGTGTGTGTGTGTGTTTCTTTGCGTAGTTCTCATCGATTGTGTTGTTTTTTCCGATAAACCAGTGTTTTTCAACCAGTGGTCCTTGAGAGAGTGTTCCAGGTGATCCCCAGCTAAATGATGGACAGTTCGTTAACCAGGTGTAACTCATTGAGAGCGTAAAAATGGTGTCATTTTTTTGTGTTATCAATCAGTATGCAAAAAGTTTCACTTTTTGGAAGTTTACAAAAGGTTTACACTTTCTCTCTGTCTCTCTTTCTCTCTTTCTCGCATGCCTATACAGTCACAGACATGCCCAGAAATGTATTTCTCCCTCTCTCTCTGTCAGGCACATGTGCACACGCACCATGCACGCACGCACCTCGGCGCGGAACGCAGAGAGAGAGAGAGCAGATAAATGCTTCACATCCATGTGGACGTTTACAGATCGGCAGCAGGTTTCAATCTGAAGCTGTAGGATTTAACGAGAACAGGCAGTGCTTGGCTGTTCGGGACGCAATGATGTCCTGATGTCCATTTAGCTGCAGCTTGGACCAGTGGAGCGAGAGAAAGAGAGTGAGAGAGAGACAGAGAGAGAGAGAGGAAAAATGAAACTCAGCAGAAGGAGAGCGTTGGGAGAAAAGGAGAAAAGAGAGGGAGTGACAGAGAAGGACGGAGAGGTGCATGAAGGGGATCAGGGCGGGAGGGAGAGAGGGAGAAAGTGATAGCTCAGCAGTAGGGAAGGAGTGAATGGTGTGATGTACGGTCGTCACGGTAACCTGCTGACATTTCCATCAAGCTTACCGTGACCTGATGGAGGATGCACTGTCACTGTAAAGGAAGGAGAGAGGGAGAGAGAGAGAGAGAGAGGATGGATCGGAAGGCGTGCAACAATTGAGTCAGGTGTTGCGAAAGACATTAGTGTGTAATGTATAAGAGCACGTACTCTGCATCCATCTCCCTCTCCATGTCTCACCATCACTCCATCCCTGGGGAAGAGAAGGTTTTTTTTTCTGTTCAGTTCGTACATTGGTTTCGTGCCAGAAATAGCTGATCTACGGTATATAGGAAAGCTGTGAGTGAGAGACGGAGAGAAAAATGTATAGGAGAGACGCGGAGAAGGAGACACGAGAGACAGATGGGATAATACTGGCGGTGTCTCCTACCGTAGGAGAATCACATGATGGAAGGCTACTGTAGAGGGATCTGACCTGCTAGCAGCGCATGCGGTCAGGGATGTTTATATCCTATAACACAGCAGAGCCCCCACGAGAATATTTAGGAAGACAGCCAATTAATTATCACATCAGTCATAATATCACTCCCAAAGCATGCATCTTCTCTCTCTCTCTCTCTCTCTCTCTCTCTCTCTCTCTCTCTCTCTCTCTCTCTCTCTCTCTCTCTCTCTCTCTCTCTCTCTCTCTCTCTCTCTCTCTCTCTCTCTAACTAACCGACCACGTAAAGAAGGTTGGAGGACGTATAAGAAATATGTACATCTACCATGCAGCCTTATGGAAATTAAGGTGTGTGTGACTGTGTGTCTGTGAGAGAGAGAGAGAGAAAAGAGAGAGAAAAAAGAGAGAAAGAGAGAGAGGAGTATAAGGAAGGAGGTAGTATAGATATTTTTTTTTTCTCTTATTCACCAGATGGAGTAATTCATCTTTCTGGGTTTTGGAAGTGACAGAAATGTAACCTAATGAGCAGATTCCATCTGCATGTACAAATGGACTCAAACAAATGTGTGAGCGCGCTGTGCCGCGCTGTGCTGCTCGGAACTGCGCAGGGCTTGGGGGGTGGGGGTGGTTGGGTAGGGGATCGGATGGATGAAAGATCCGTCTCCGCTCCTCCTTCTGCTGCTTTAATCTACTGTTCAATCGTCTTCTGTCTCGACAACCTCATGGGTGCTATGCATCCGTCTGTCTGTCTGTCTGTCTGTCTGTCTGTCTGTCTGTCTGTCTGTCTGTCTGTCTGTCTGTCTGTCTGTCTGTCTGTCTGTCTGTCTGTCTGTCTGTCTGTCTGTCTGTCTGTCTGTCTCTCTCTCTCTCTCTGTCTGCCGCCCCTGCAGTATGATGCAGGGCCAGATTTATCCAGCCCTAAATAGGGTGGGCTGGAAGAATGGCAGGGTTGGCAACTCCGAAGTTTTTCATATGAAGCAGTGGTTTTCTACGTTTTTGACACAAGGGGCCATTTGAGCCACGGACCACCATTTGAGGACATTTTAGCCACACAGACCACAAAACTAAATATTTCTTTTGCTTTTGTCCACAATACCAGGCTAGATTTGGGAAATAAAACAGTCAAACATACAGATCAAAATGACCATTAATCTTCTACATTCTCTAGTTGTGTAGACTTGGGATAATTCACATTAAGATTTTTAACCCATTTGGTTTCATTTTTTACGCTCTCAAAGAGTTACATCTAGTTAACCAACTTTCCACCATTTAGCTGGGGAGCAGCTGAAACTCTGACCATTGATACCTTTCATTGGGTGGACAGGATGCACGTTTGGGTGCTCTCTGCCCATCCCTGCCTCCCCTCTAGATCTGGCCCTGGTATGATGGATGTGCAAAACTGTGCTTACAATGACAAATGCCAGAGAGCCTGCTAGAATACAAAACTGTGTGCGTGAGAGCGTGTGTGTTCACAGCAGGTATATGGTGTATAGAGTGTATGGTGTGTATGGAGTGTGTGTGTGTGCGCGTGCATTTGTGTGTGTGTGTGTGTGTGTGTGCGCCATGGATAGTGTTGATGCAGGGTGACTACAGCCTCTGGTGGAGGAAGTGACATATTGAACATAAAGACTTTGGGGGAACATGGGGGACCTCACAGCCATAAAACAACAGGCGCACAGCTAGTGTCAGTGTCCTCTTCCCAGACATCAATCGTTGGCCCCGCGCTGCCCGGGGGGCACACGGCACACTGTCACCGGGAAAAATGCAATGTCAAAACAATGTCATGCAGAGAGAGCTGCGTTCTATCCTGGACCACTTTGCACAGGATGTAAACATCCAAATGATAATTCTACCACTGGAAGTTTCTCACACCTCTTTGTCTGTCGTAAAAGGAAGAGAAAAATGCAGCTCTATGTCTGATAGGCCAAATATATTGTTTGTCTGATACACAATGTGTCAGACACACTGTCATACTGACATACTGGCTGTCGAAAAACTGCATGTCTGGCATAATGTATAAGAGACTGTCTTTGTGACTTGTGATGTCTATCTCAGTGGTTCTTACATTTTTGTTTAATTTTTTAGAATGTCCCCCATAAGGCTTAAGAGTGTGAAAATGGACAAAATAGACCTACAACAACCTATGGGTCCAATTGTGTGACAAGTTGGAAATTTTAAAGTCCTAGTGAATCAAAAAATACATTTTTTACATGTTTAGTCACATGTCCTCCCCAAAGGTGGCTTGATTACAGTCAGAAATAATGTAATCCCTCAGTCTGGCAACCAGTGTATTATACTCTGTTGTATCACGTTAGAATATATATTTGAAAAAATATGTGGTTGAAATAAGCCAAATAACAATAAAGCGGCCCAGCTAAGCGTCTATACTTACAGTCCATGTGTTGCCGGTTTGGATCTCTTGTACTTTTATTTTGAAGTCCTCACTTCCTGTTTCTTTAACATCCTGTGCCTGTGTTTACTAGCCCTTCTTTCTCTTGCCAGTAGCCAGCTGAGGAGAAGGTGGGTTATTTTGCTACTCTGTGCCGATTTTGGTCTTAAGGTTTTAAGCATATTTGACCAGTGAAAACGGTGGCAACATGTTGCAGTATAATGCACTTCTTTATGTTACTATGTGACTGGTGTGCTTTAA
>CM076978.1:17167094-17214594 GCA_039105355.1 Benthosema pterotum
CTCTAATGTGAAACATCTATTTATTCATATTCATTTGGCTAGTATGAGCTTGTAGTTCAGCTGTTAATTGATTCCCTGTCTGTGGCAGGATCCTCTCCAGACAGTGCTCCTCAGTGAAGCTCCAGCTGCCAGGGCCCATTTCATGGGCATAGCCTAGTGCAGTGTTGTTTCTTTTTACTTTACCTTGTTCACCTACAGTTTTTTCAAGTTTTTTTTCTTTGTCTGTTTTTTGGCCAGTATTATTTTGCTGTTTGGTTCACTTTTTTTCTCACAATTTTGGTTCACCGTTCATACCTGAACTTGGGAGCAATAGAAGCCCGCTGACTGTTTTTGTGGAGCCTCAGCCAATCGACCAACCTTACATTTAACTAATAGATATTAGTTACCTTACCTTTAAAGGTAGGGGAAGTGATTTCACTTTTGTCAGATATCACCCCAAAAAATATATATTTTTTTCTGTTAAAATGCTCTATTATAAGGTGTGGAAACCACATATGGAGTTTCCCCCTCCCCCACGTTAGCAGAGGAGCTAATAAAAGTTCCCCAGGTCACCACAATTCTCCTCCAATCAGGAGAGAGCAGCAGGTTCACATAGTTTAGCTACTTTTGGGGCCCCTAGTGCACCAGGCTGGTACTACACCATGAATTTCAAATCACTTCCCCTACCTTTAACTAATAAATATTCTGAGCAATAGAATCCCTTTAAAGGCACCGCTGACTGTTTTTGTGGAGCCTCAGCCAATCGACCAAACTTACATTTAACTAATAGATATTACCTTTTAACTAATAGATATTCTGAGCTTGTAACAGAGTGTCACCTATTTTTGCACATTATAACTTGAAAACCTTGCAGTTTGAATTCGAAAGCTATGGAGAACGCATGCAACGTTGGTGTAAAAGCACAGACTCGAAGTGTATTTCCATCTGTTTTCAAAACAAAGCTACCGTACATGCTTGAACCAATCATAGATATAGCCTCATTCATCTTGAGAACAAATCAGCAATGGCATTGACCTTGGGCGTTGTATACAAATTACCCACACGCCTGCCAAGCTGGCAGCAACCGGAGCCAGAAACATACAGTTGGACAGAGCCCACTGCAAACGTATTAATCTATTTGAAATGTTTTCAAAACATTCTGACCATTTGAATTGGGAAACGAACCCTTCAATGCTCAAACATTCATATCATTGGTCGATACGTGTACATTTTTTACAGATGCTTTTGTAGAGGCTTTTTGCAAATGCTCTTAATTCAGATCGACTTACCGTACATTAAGCAAGAACAGCATGGCAATATGCAAAATATCTGAGCCCTAGACCTAGAGCAGTGCTTCTAAAACAAGTTCATTTCAAGATTCACCAAATTGATACATATTACAGTGCAGGCCGCCATTTAAATTCTATGTGTGCGAGAACTACACGTGGCACATAGTAAATTGTGCATTTTTTGTGCTTTTTCAGTCAAACAAACTGAATGGCTGGAACAACTGGGAATGTTGAACAACTACACTACAGGACACTCGAGAATTGTCGTGTCACAGGTGGCACCATTTTAGGGACGTGCTAGGGGGGGCACTTGCCCCCCTGGTGGCAAAAAATCTGGGAAAAAAGTTATATAGTAGTCTCCAAAACTAAGGATTTTTTGTCCTTGAGAGTGTAAAATTAAACCAAAAATGAAACCAAATGGACCTGTAAGGGTCCATTTGGTTTCATTTTTAGTTTCATTTTAACACTCTAGAGTTACAGATCTTTAAGGATCCACTTGGTTACCAAAGATCCTTCATCTAGCTGTGTGTTTGGCACATGAAGTAGCCTAAAAAGTCCCCCCCCTGCTGGGAGAACCTAAAATTGCCTATGGGTGGCTCAGGTGTTACCCTCCTGAGAGGAACAGCACACCAGCTGATCTCATCCCTGGAAACGGTATTGTTTCATGCTGACATTGGACGTGGATAGAGGTTGTGTCGTTTTTCGCAGCACTATAAAGCCAAGTATTTCAACTGCGGCAGGCCCGGATGTAACAGTTCTCAAACATTTTTGACGAAGCTGCCCCCATGCCATTTTCATTTAAATCATGTGACCGACTTACATTAGACAAGTAAGAACCAATAATAACATCAGTTGTTGTTGAAGTTGCAATAGACCATGCATAAAGCTAAATGTCTCTCAGAGTTTTCTGTTTTCAATGATGAAATGCTGTTGGTTTAGTGGTGCAACAATTGTAGTGTTTCAAATCATTTGTAAATATACTGTAATCACTTTAATTAGAAATATCTTTGAAATTTGGGCTTTTTGCATGCCATCATGTTTGGTGGGACAGTCATGGCATTTAGCGTGGCATTGCCCCCCCCATGCCCATGCCTAGATTTGGCCCTGGGCTGCAGTAGCAGACATGCATGCAAGCGCCTGTGAATTGATACGACTCAACGTAGGAGCGGCTGTGCTTGAGCGGCTGTGCTCGATATGTGTCAGCGGCTCCAGAGGAATATCAATTAGCGCTGTTATCCTCACCCCTAAAGAACAAAGGCTGACGTGCTTCATGTTCTCACAGCGCTGTTTCCATTATCACCTGCTCCTGTACTGGAACCTTCTCTCTCTCTCTCTCTCTCTCTCTCTCTCTCTCTCTCTCTCTCTCTCTCTCTCTCTCTCTCTCTCTCTCTCTCTCTCTCTCTCTCTGCAGTTATTATTATACAATATGTTGTTGTTTTGCTGAAAAACACTATTCTTCCTTTGTACTCAATACTCTGTAGGTTGGCTCTTAACCAGAGCCGAGAGGAGAGAGAGCACATTATAGTCCAGTTATAGCCGCACTGTACCATCTAGAATTGATTTTAAGGTCCTCCTCCTTACAAGCAAAAGCCCTTCGTGGACAAGGACCAAGCTACAATTTTAACTCCCTTGTCTGTATGTATGAACGCTGTTCTCATCTGGTGCTGAGCTATTGGTGGTTTCTTTTATCAATTGCAGAATGCCCCAAAGTTATGAAGATATTCACTTGAGCCTTTAACTGGCCTTTGTTATGTAGGCTACTCTGATTATATGCAACGTTGTACCTTGATTTTATTTTTTATTTAATCGGGTGGGTTTATTTTATCCTTAAAAGCACTTTGAGTTGGAATTATTTTATGAACCCTATATAAATAAAGGAACATAGCAAGGATGTTATTTTTAATATTATTGAGATTATGATTATGATTACTCCATCATCCTCTGCCACCATCAGAGGCACTCTGTGCAAATTGTTCCTCACCACGGCTCTCCCGAGAGTTCACAGGCAGCGTGTTTTCCTGTATGTGTGGTTGCCATGGGGAAAATGATTATTTCAGTGATTTTAGCGAACTTGGCAGCACAGACTTTGCACTTTGAGAAGAGCTGTTTCCTGGTTTGTGGGGAAGAATTCAGATTTTGCCAATAAGGCTTTAGATATGCACACTCCCAGAACCACATGGTGTGCCTGTGTACTGTACTGTACTGTACTGTACTGTACTGTACTGTACTGTACTGTACTGTACTGTACTGTATGTGCGTGTGCACACACAGTCATGGGTGTACAGTACAGCATGCCTGCTATACATACAGCACATGACTGTGTGAGTGTGTGCAAAACTGCATGCAGGTTTGTGCTGGAAGCAGATTGTGCATGTGCGTATGTGTTCACCTAGTACATGAATCACATGCGTTGTGAACATTAATTTTACACAGTTAGTGCCAGCGTAGCTGTTTTGAATAAATGAAAGAGCCATGCTCTCCCCCCCGGGCCACCAGTCTACCACGTTTAGTAGAGATATAGCCTGGTAACACAAATGCTGTGATGCCAGGTGATCTCAAACATTAATGGCGTACTAGATTTATGATTGATAATGGCATAAATTGTCATGGACGGTGGCTTCAGATGCACCTGGGTACAATAAATCATAAATTAGGATACCCAGCAAAACTCATAATATTGTCTCTTGATCGCGGTATGCTGAGCATCAGTGTACGGAAAGTGGATATATTGCAGGGAATGAGACTTGATAGCTGCCAACACCGTTGGCACTGTTCTGCTAATTGTTGGCTGTGATCTGCAGCAGTGCAGCAGTGGCTCTCAAACTGTGTTGGCTGAGACGCCCGCCCCTCACAGACCCCTTTGGGGTCCCCGGACCCCACTTTGAGAATAATTTCTCAGATATTCAGTTCCAGTTCCAGCAAGCCAATGTGGAAAGAGTGGCAATTCTTTATGGGTTCATAATGAAAATATGTATGGCAAAGTTTCACAAAAATTGCATACTGCGTTGCAACGTTTATGATGTGAGGCATAGTTGTTCCAAACGATCAATTAAAACTTCAGTTCGAAGAGATCTGTCTTGATTGCATGACCATAGAGAAATCATGTACTGTAGCTGCTTGTATGATCTTTGGACAACATCTGACAGTGTACAGTATTAAGTGTACATTATAGAGGTACTTCCCGGTGCCTCTATAATGGCTGATAAGAACATTTCAAGACAAAGGTTCTGGTCTAGCATCCAGGGAGTGTGTTCTACTGCGTATTATTAGTACACAGACACATGGTTGGACAGGATGCAAAATGACTGATCAGGTCAGGTCAACTTAAACATCACCAGCATTGAGAGTGAGACAGTGTAGGCAGGCTGATAACAATCCAGTCCGGTTTACACGCAGGGCCTAGCAAAAATAATCCCAACAAAATATACCATCTGCGCCAAGATTCAGAGCACAAAATGTGTTGTGGACTAATGGCAGCCACGAACACAAATAAACAACGTGCATTCCTCATCCCCCATTTTCCCCCACACAAACTGGATCAGGCACACATACAGACCAACAATTATAGAATGAAATACCCAGTGTTCCTGTGGTGGACCATTCATTATTGGGGTCACCTTTTTTCGACCGTTACAGCGCCAGCTGTACCGACTCCACCGCTCTGTTGTCGTCCAACTTGGAAAGCCATCAATCGCGCCGCCCGGGAGAGGCATTAAAGTTTACTGGGCTCAAACTAGAGGCCATGGCATCCAAACGCAAGAGCTCAAACGGCCAGAGTTCAACCTGCATCGATCCGACACAGTCAACACAGTGTTGTCATACTGACAAGACCACAGCTAGCCCTGGAAAGTACCCTGCATGTCAGTCCAGCTACTCAAGTACTGTAAATGCAGTTTTTATGGTACCCATTTAGAACCCAGCCGATTCTTTAAAAAATATGCTTTCTAAATCCTAACAATTTTCGGGGAGAAACGATGGTTCTATGCCAGCGGTGCTCGAACATTTTCATGTCAAGGACCACCAGAATTATATGTAATTGGCAGCCGAGTCCCATCTGAAAATATGATGTTCCAGGGATAAGAGGCAAAAGATTTTGCCACATTTTCACTTCTTTCTTTCTTTTTATTTATTTATGAATTTATTTAGTTCCTTTTTTGCAGCTTTATAAGCTCGTGGCACTGCACCAAGTGCCGTGCCACAGGTTTGTAAATCTGCTATCTTCCAATATATAACATAATGCTGAGAACATCAAAAGGGGTTAACTTGTGATTCTATTTGTACAGTGGTAATAATACTTCATTGTGAATTATGAATTCAATAATTTTGCATACATATATTGCAGTGGTTTTCAACCAGTGGTCCGGGGACCACCAGTGGTCCTTGAGAGGGTTCCAGGTGGTCAAGTCTACACAACTAGAGCATGTAGAAGCGTAATGGTCATTTTGATCTCTATGTTTGACTGTTTTGTTTTCTCCGAAATCCAGTCTGGAATGGTGGACAAAAGCAAAAGAAATGTTTAGTTTTAGGGGTGTGTGGGGATAAAATGTCATCAAACGGTGGTCTGTGGCTCAAATGCTGAATAAATAGTGGCCCCTGGTATCCAAAAGTTTGAAAACCACTGATATATTGCGATGCCATGCAAATGGGCTAGCACATGGAGTAGCACATCCAAGTGCTTGTTTCCAGTAGTGTATGCCACACAGTGAGCACCCACAGAGCGGAGGTCATGGTGACATACTGCCGCTCTACCAGGCCAACCTCCATTGAGCTTATAGGGCTGTGTGATGACAGGCCTGCTCCCCTCAGCACGTTGCAACAGTGCCATCTGTCTAATGGAAGGACCCCGGTCACCCCGCACAGCAGACAGTCAACAAGAAGACCGCTGAAAGCCAGAGGTCATGTTTTCTGTACGATTTAAAACGTTTGCTCTGTCGCGGCGACCAGAGCTACTCTGAGCTCTCCTCAAACACACACACATACAGTAGATGTGCGCACGCACACACACACACACAGGGGGGGAGAGAGAGAGCGTCTCTGTGTTTGTCTTGTTGCCCATTTTGTTTAGTTTTTTGGATGCGATTGCTACTATGCAAACTAAGCCAGCATATGTAAGCAAGCATTACACACACATGCAAATATAGTTTTACATGCACCTGCACTGCATAAACACGCACAGTCATCAAGGCGCGCACACACACACACACACACACACGCACGCACGCACGCACGCACGCACGCACGCACGCACACACACACACACACACACACACACACACACACACACACACACACAGACACACACACACACACACAAATCTGAGCTAAGCTGAGGTAAATCAGCTGGAAAAAGTGATCAATATGTTTGATGTGGTATTTGGGGTTGGTTGGTCGGCCTGTTGGAATGTGATGGGGGTTGAGTTCTGGTGGTCTTTTTAGTCTGTATAGCCTCACCACATATGAGAGAGAGAGAGAGAGAGAGAGAGAGAGAGAGAGAGAGAGAGAGAGAATGGGGGATGTAGTAGAATGGGAGAACTTCCTGTCTGTATTTATAGAACATTAAAATGGTGTCTGGGAGGAGTTGAGGCGTGGCGTGATCTGCTGTGGTCACTCCTTGCTTCTGAACCCCATGCTATTTTCAACTAACTTAATTTACTTTAAAAATAATGAAAGTAATGTTTTTGCTTCTCAGCAGTTCTTTGAGGTGGTGGAGCTGTACTGTATAGTAGCCCAGTTGTTCCCAAACATTTTAGCCTGTGACCCAAATGAGAAAATCTCCCCGGGACACAATAATAAAATCAGTATTGTGTCCCAGTAAAATACAGCAGATCTAAACTAGAAAAAGGTGAAATATCGGAGATATCTGTCTTGAGCACATCACATGACTATTGAAATAATGTGTAACAATTTGTGTGATTTATGGACAGAAGGGCAATATGATATAATGTGTTTTACAAAGATTGGCCTCCTGGTGGCACTATAACTGGCCGTTCTAGAAAATGTTGGGCAGAGGTTCATTGTTGGAATCTAGGGATTGTGTGTCCAAAGCTATAGATCATGTGATCTTTTGTGGACAGATGTCATTTCCACAATATAGGACACACAAAATAAAATGGAGAGACCCATAAAAAGTGCATGCGAGCCACAGGTGGGTCCTGACCCACTGGTTGGGGAGCAGTGCTGTAACATAAACTGCCATCAGAGAAGCTGTTCAGCCTCTGCATGCTGATGATGATCTACTACCTCTTCAACTCACTGTTTAGTTTAGTTGGGTTGAAATTTAAATGCTGTGTCATTTACACGAGCTGGTTCCATATAAGGAGGCATGACTAGTGTGCATCTCTTTGACGTGAATCTTGTACATGTGTGCTCACACACGCGCACACACACACACACACACACACACACACACACACACACACACACACACACACAAGGCCGGATCTAGATGGGGGCAGAGGTGGGCAGAGCCCCCCCAACGTGCATCCTGCCCATGCACCCAATGAAAAGGAAATATAAGTGGTTTTCAACCAGTGGTCTGGGGACCACCAGGGGTCCTTGAGAGAGTTCCAGGTGGTCCCCAGGCTAAATTGTGGAAAGTTGCTTTACCAAATGTAACTCTTTGAGAGTGTAAAAATGAAGAGTTAAAATATTCATCATGTGAATTAGCCCAAGTCTACACAACTAGAAAATGTGGAAGATTAATGGTCATTTTGATCTGTATGTTTGACTGTTTTGTTTCCCAAATCATTAGTTTTGTTGGGTCTGTGGGGCTAAAATGTCATCAAAAGGTGGTCCTCCGTGGCTGAAATGCATAAATATTGGACCCTGTGTCAAAAAGATTGAAAACCACTACTGCTTCATATGAGAAACTTTGAAGTTGCCGACCGACCCTGCCATTCTTCCAGCCCACCTTAGTAGGGCTGGCTAAATCCGGCCCTGCTCTCGCATGCAGGCGTCAGTACACTCCAGGGCCTGTTTGACCACGTGTCCGTCACCAGGCCTTTAAGTGATCCAATTACAGGCAGACCGAAACATTTCCCCCATGAAGACCACAGGTAGACCCTTCATAAGACCCTGCTACGCCCACTGACACCCACCCACCCGTCCAACACCACCACCACCACCTCCTCTACATCTGCTATAGTGTGTGTGTGTGTGTGTGTGTGTGTGTGTGTGTGTGTGTGTGTGTGTGTGTGTGTGTGTGTGTGTGTGTGTGTGTGTGTGTGTGTGTGTGTGTGTGTGTGTGTGTGTGTGTGTGTGTGTGTGTGTGTGTGTGTGGGGGGGGGGGGGGGGGGGGGGGGGGCAGACAACAGCCTTCCGCTCCGCAGACGTTGTTGGAGCGTTGCTGGAATTTCACTCAGTCAGATAAAATAAACGTGGGGAGTCTGAGACACAGGATAAATAAACGGAACACTTTTTGGTTTGTTGCGGAGGGGCGCGGGGCCGCAGAGCTCTTCAGCTGGAGGAGGAGGGAGTGGAGGAGGGGGGAGGGGGGAGGTCATATAGGACTGAGGAGATAAGAGGCAGGAGGGAGGAGAGATGGAGAGGAGAGGAGATGAGGAGAGACGAGAGAAAGGATGGGAGAGAGTTAGAGAGAGAGAGAGGGAGAGAGAGAGAGAGAGAGGAGGCGAGGCAGGAAAGGAAACCGAATGATACAGGAGATCAGAGACACGGGGCCGAAGGCTACAGGAACGTGGTTTTCAACCTTTTTCATACCAGGGCCCACTATTTATTCAGCATTTGAGCCACGGACCACCTTTTGACGATAATTTAGCCCCACAAACCCCAAAACTAAAGATTTCTTTTCCTTTTGTCCACAATTCCAGGCTGGATTTGGGAGAAAACAGAACAGTCAAACATACAGATCCAAATGACCATTAATCTTCTACATTCTACATAATCTTCTACATCCTATAGTTGTGTAGATGTAAATTCTCCTGATGAATATTTCAACTCTTGAGAGTGTAATCATGAAACCAAATGGACCCGCAAGGGTCCATTTGGTTTCATGTTTATGCTCTCAAAGAGTTACATCTGGTTAACCAACTTTCCTTCATTTAGCCTGTGGACCACCTGGAATCCACTCAGGGACCACTGGTGGTCCCCGGACCACCTGTTGAAAACCCCTACTCCAGCACAAAAGCGAGACAAAGGGGGGAGGAAAGGAAAGAAGTGAGACTTAGACAGAAACAGGAGGCAGAAGGAGGTACAGTATATGGGAGCAGAGAGAGAGAGAGAGCACGCAGGTCTCCAGACCTCAGTGATGTAAGTGATTGTTCCCTGATTAAAGGAAGGTTAAAACACGCCGAGTACCGCTATATTACACTCCACCGGAAAAATACTCTCCTAATCCTCGGAAAATAATCACCCAAACATTGTGATTGGCAGCGACCCCACCTCAGCGGTGCAGCCGGAGAGCGCTCTCTCTCTCTCTCTCTGCAACCGCTCTGATGTGGAAAAACATACACGTAGCGACGGCTCCGCGAGGCGAGGCCTGCCTGTACGGCTCTGCAACCACACACACCGTATCCATGTCACCATGCACCACCAGACACATACTGCTTTTTTTCCACTAGCGTGAACTGTTCATTAAAGGTAATAGAGGCAACTTTAGTGAGTACAAACACTGTGTTTGTAAACAGATTTGTTTAAAAAACAGAACTCCGCCTCATCTCCACTCTTATGGTGGAGGTGAGGCGGCTCATTATGAATCTGCTGGAGACTGCTCTGTTGTGATTGGCTAAAACGCTGCCTCACCCCACACAACCCACCTCCCCCTCACGAATTAGCACCGCCTTTCCAGAGCCGGATGAATGCTTTGCTTTCACGATTTGTTGACAACAACAAAGTTCTGGACCGTCTGCAGGATGAAGCAAGCGTCTTTCTGCAGGAAAACTGCTGCAGCAGAAGCAACATAGAGCAACATAAATCTACAGTATATTGATGATGTTTAAAAAGTTGCCTCTAATCAAACAGTGTTTGTATCCTACCTTGGTCCCGTTGTTTGCAATTGTCCTCAAACCTTACTGTATATGTCCGGCCATACAAGTGAAAACTCAGTAGTGCAACCCAGACTGAGTATAAAAGATGTGTTGGTTGAGGTGTCATGTTGAGCCCAGCCTGTTGCATTCATCTGGGCTGCAGTGCAGACAGCAGACTGACAGATGAGATGAGAAGAGAAGAGAGAGAGGGATGAAAAGAGTAACGAGATGGAGCAGAGATGATGGACCCAAAGAGCACTTACAGTGTAGAGAGGTGTCTGCTCTTTAGCTCTGTCTGTTGGGAAAGTGCACACAATCTTTGACTCTGTCTCTCCTCTCTCTCTCTGTCTCTCTGCCTCTCTCTCTCTGCCTCTGTCTGTCTCTCTCTCTGTCTGTCTGTCTGTCTGTCTGTCTGTCTGTCTGTCTGTCTGTCTGTCTGTCTGTCTGTGTCTCTCTCTCTGCCTGTCTGTCTGTCTCTCTCTATGTCTGTCTGTCTCTCTCTCTCTCTCTCTGCCTCTCCCTCCATGTCAAGCATCCACAGCCGCAGACTATAAAGTGTGAGCGTTAATCAAGTGTACACGCATGTACACACACACACGCGCGCGCGTGTGTACACACACACACACACACACACACACACACACACACACACACACACACACACACACACACACACACACACACACACACACACACACACACTGAGCGAGACAGCTCAGACGTTACTGACATATACACACCTGTCATGTTAAGTCACATTAAAAAAGCATGAAGGACTACAGGTCAGAATAAAAAGGAGTGAAGGACAAATCGATTGCAAATGCTCTCGGTTTATGCCATTGTATGCATTATTTCTGCTGCTTCATTTAAACAAAAAATAAATAAATAAATAAACCCTACTGTATTTTGCCAAACATTAACAATAGCAGATCCGCATGCTTAAGGCATCACAAACTCACAATATGATCTGCTGTGAGCTTGCAGTTATCCTTCGAACAAATATAGTAAAAACACTGCAGTCGAGCTTAAGTTATGCGTGTAAGTGGAAATGGTCTTATATTCTATGGATGCTGTAAAGGTCACAATAGGCAAGAGATACATTTTAATATGCAACCTATTTATTTTTCTTGAGCTTTGTGGACAGGCTTTTTATTGCTGCTCTACATATTGTGGCTGCTGAAATGACCGAGGTGCACCTTTGGGATGAATACGATTTTATGCCGTTTTATATTACAGCATATTTCATTACTAAACACTCCCCAGGCTGAGCAGTCGAATCATCAGTGTTGGTTTTCGCTGTGCCCTGGTGTTAAATGCCTCTCCTGTGTGTTTCATTAACCTTCTTTAGCTCTGTCACTTCATTCATTCAGCAAAACTAAAGAACTAAAGTGCCTGTGTCATTAAAAAACACTGAATATTGCTCCAGGACATTCAAAGCACACTGCTTGCCTCCGGCTATCACAAACAGGGAAACAAAGAGGAGTGCATTTTAACAGTGTGATTAGCATTACAGATGAAGTTGCTTGCTTTTTTTTAGTCTACTTGCATATACAACAAACTTTAAAGATTGTTGTATATGCAAAAAAAAATAATGCAGTGCAAGTATAGTGCTTTAACAACATCATTCGATTACAGTAACAACACCAATACAACGATTTATGTGAATTGTAATTTTATCACGATTTGGTATAATGTTCTTGGATGTATTAATAGTTATGTCTTATATGTGTTTATTTATTTTTTGTTTATGCAGACAATTTAGACAAATTCCCATGTTCATTCATGTAGTACTGGTCAGACTGATGTTGTTTCGTTACTGAGTTTAACTAATTTACTGTGGAATAAGAGATTAACTCGGATGCACTTATAAAGATGACGCTCCTCAGGCAGGATCTTAAGTTGCAGACATGTCTTGTTTATTACAAACTCCACATGGACATCGCAGAGCTCCGTGAAACTTGCAAGTGTCAAATGACAGAAAAGCCAGTCTTATATACAAACAGAATACATTGATTTGTGATCTCATGCAGTGAAATGCATGCGTGTGTATGGGTGAATACGTGCGTGTGTGTGTGTGTGTGTGTATGTATGTGTGTGTGTGTGAGGTCTCGACTTCACCTTTAGACAAAGACCATTGATTAATCAGCTGTATGTTAATTACTCAGGTTGGATCATATGACCACGCAACCACCATGTGTCTTGTGACTCTCTTTCTTGTGTGGGTGTAGGGAAACAGGTTTACACAACTGTTAATCAACTGACCTCTCAAATCTTAATTATGTATGTGTAAATGTGAATGTGTATTTTTGAACCTAGGCTAAACACAATGAAACACATATACATATATACGTATGTATATACAAACACATACATACATATATATATATATATATATATATATATATATATATATATATATATATATATATATATATATATATATATATATATATATATATATATATATATATATATATATATATATATATTATAAAGGGAGAGGACAACTGTTTCTAGGCCCAGTCTGCATACAAAGCCATTTGACCCTTCTACTCTGAGGATAATCAATGACCTCATGTGAGCATGTGTGAATTAGACTTTGGTCCACTTCTCCTTCAACATAGGATGCTTAAGTTGATTGGACTTTAACCGTCTGATTCCAACTGAATACGCTATGTAGACTTTTGAGCGTGTCAATACTATAAATTAACTATATATTATAATATGGGTTCTTTCGAGATACCACACTGATGATAATGTTCTTGGATGACCAACAATTACTATTTGATGTATCACGTCATGTTTAATTTGTTTAGTGTGAATCACTTTGATTTTAATAGGGTCTGCTGTAGCCTATACTGTGTAGCAACCATTTCTCGCAGATAATAGTACGCTATGCACAGAAGGGCACGCACCTACAGAAATGTATGCATAAACTACTAGAAAAAGCCAAAATCCGTACGTATAATAATAATAATAATAATAATACATACGATTTGTATAGCGCTTTTCAAGATACCCAAAGTCGCTTTACATAGGTAGAAAATAAAATAAAAGACAATTTATTTGAAAAGGAATTTAAAATAAAATAGTAAAAGGTTTAAAAAGAGAGGGCGAGCAAGCTATGTTGGGAATGCTAGTCTAAAGAGGTGGGTTTTGAGTGTATGTTTGAAGATTTCCAGGGTGGGGGCAGCTTTGATGTGGGCTGGAAGTGAGTTCCACAGGGTAGGGGCAGCCACTGCAAAGGCTCTGTCCCCCCATGTTCGCTTGTTGGATTTGGGCAAGACCAGTTGATTAGCTGTGCTTGACCTGAGGGAGCGGGAGGGGGCATGGCGATGGAGGAGTTCAGAGAGGTAAGTGGGGGCCAGGTTATTGAGGGCTTTGTAGGTGATGGTGAGTATTTTGAAGTCAATCCTGTGCTTAACGGGGAGCCAGTGGAGTTCATGGAGGACGGGGGTGATGTGATCTCTGGACCGGGTTCTTGTAAGCAGGCGGGCAGCAGAGTTCTGTACGTATTGCATTTTTTTGAGAACTTTGGTGGTAGTACCGTAGAGGAGGCTATTGCAGTAGTCGAGTCTGGACGTGATGAATGAGTGGATGAGTGTTTCGGCGGCGGTGTGGGAGAGCATGGGACGGAGACGGGCTATATTGCGGAGGTGAAAGAAGGCGGTTTTAGTGATCATGTTGACATGTGGCTGGAAGGAGAGGGTGGGGTCAAGGATGACGCCAAGGTTGCGGACTTGGGAGGAGGGGGTGACAGTGAATCCATCGATTGAAAGGGAGAAGTTGTGGGAGGAGCGGGTGATGGAGTCTGGACCAATGATGAGGATTTCGGATTTGTTGCAGTTGAGTTTTAGAAAGTTTGATTGCATCCAGGTTTTGACGTCAGTCAGGCAGGAGGTGAGGGTGGAGTGGGTGGCGGTGGTGATGGCTTTTGATGAGAGATAGAGTTGCGTGTCGTCAGCATAACAGTGGAAACGGAGGCCGTGATTTCGGAGTATCTGACCAAGGGGCAGCATGTATAGGATGAAAAGGAGAGGGCCAAGCACCGATCCTTGGGGGACGCCAGAGGTGACTGTAGATGTGTGTGAGTGGCAGTTGTTGATGGAGATGAATTGCTGTCTGTCAGTGAGATAGGATTGGAACCAGGAGAGGGCGGTGTCCGTGATGCTGAGGGTGGATTTGAGGCGTGAGATGAGTATTGAATGGTGGATGGTATCAAAAGCGGCACTGAGGTCTAGGAGGATGAGGATGCTGAGTGAACCGGTGTCAGCAGACAGGAGTAGGTCATTTGTGACTCGGAGGAGGGCAGTCTCAGTACTATGTTTGGTGCGGAAGCCGGATTGAAATTGTTCAAAGAGGTTGTTTGTTTCCATGTACTTGGGCGTGGTTTTCACAAACACGGGGTGATTAGGGGTGGGCAGGTTTGGGTTTTATAATATTTATTATTCTGTTATTCTGTCATTGCAACTCGGCTGAGACAGCTCTACCGACCTTCTCATGTTCAGCACGGCAATTCACTAGCGGCTAGCGGTTCACTCAGTAGTGCTTCACAATGCTCAAGGTCGGCAGAGATGGTGCCGCTCGTCATTGTCAATGGCGACATATTTCAGTATAATATGCACAGATTTTTGCACCTTCTAGTTGTGTACGGACGGAATATCAATTTCGTGCATATTCTACTAAACCTTGCGAGACTGGATTGTGTATACAGTACCTATTGTGTATGGCTAATTGAGTGTTCTTTTAGGTTCCTTTCTTTGTCAATTTAACTGCGTCAATCCGCACACAGTGCCCACTTGAAGTCTGAGAGGTTTACAGACCTTGGTCAATAAAGTATGGCACTCATGGTCATTTTTATAAAAAAGAGAGGTTCTGTCCATCCATGTGAGGTAAGTGGGTGGTTTCATCTGTCCACGTATTGTGGCCCCAAATAAAAGATGTTCTAGGCGAAAGCCTTGTGCGTGGTTTTCTGCCATGAGTGTGCGGTTGCTGCTTTTTGAGGCAGAATGTAGTCTCTTCACATGCTGTCTGCAGTACAATGAATCCGTCTCCTTCGGTTCATGTTAAAAACATGCTTTTAGTGAATGGATGACGGTGGAAATGATGTGGGTAGCCTATGATTCATCATGGCACTGCCACTTTATGCCTTAGGGTTCCAAGTACAGGTGACTCATAGCTGTATAGATGGGAGATTTGGAATGAGGGGTTTATTTCTATCTCATGCCATTGCCAGGGGAGGGTTTTTCAATGGGCATGTGGGCCCAGGCCCAGGGGCCCTGAGCTTGAGTGTCCACGTGATCAAGCTCAGGGCCCCCCAAAAAAGGGGTAACAGTGAATAAGTGGCACACACAGTCCTTGTCACTGTTATTGGGGAGTCTGTTTTGCTGTGTGTGTGTGTGTGTGTGTGTGTGTGTGTGTGTGTGTGTGTGTGTGTGTGTGTGGGTGTGTGTGGGTGTGTGTGGGTGTGTGTGTGTGTGTGTGTGTGTGCGTGTGTGTGTGTGTGTGCGTGTGCGTGTGCATGTCTGTCCATCCATCCATCTGTGTAGCTTATCTCCGGCACCATTAATACGATCACACACACTCCCTGGATGCTGGAATGGCCTGTTAAAGCGCCACCCTTAGGCAGCACACAATTTTACATATACAGTACCTGCATTGATCTGGATGAAATGTTGCATGTACACTCCTTAGAGGACAAAGATGAACCTTTGACCTGTATTTTTCATTTCAGGTTTTTATAGCGCTACCAGGAGGCCCAGACATTTTTTTTTGTCATATTACCCATCCAGATTCTATCCGAAAATCACGCAATTTTTACACACTATCTCTAGAGTCATGTGCTCATGATGGAGGGCCTTTTCATTTTTTGTCAAGTCCTAAACCATCATACCATACATTACTACCATACATTACTGCAAGTGTTTAAACGGTTTGCATTTATTTGGCTTAGTTATTTTGGCTGTTTATTATTTTTAAGCAATCCCTTGCTGTAAATCCTGATTAAATGCAGGTGAATATTGTAGGCATATATGTCATAATCGATATGCATGTGTGCAGACTCTATGCACCACCATGGGAAGAAAAATCCTCCGGCGTAGGGGGGGCATTTGGCTGCTGGCGGCCCATATTTTCTAGATCCACTTATGGCCATTGCTATTGGAACATTACATAATCATATATATGTATCACTTTAGACAAGATTGAAATCACAGAAGCTATAGCTGTAATGCCTATTCTAAAGTATTTCATTCATTTAATGTGACCAGCCCAATGACGGCTCTTCTACATACTTCTATTGGCAAATAGTGACAAAGGCCTGAACACGAGTTACAAGAACCAATGGACTGGTTTCAGGTGGCTGTTTCCTGCCCCTCATTGGCAGAAGTCTCCTTACATCATTGGGTAATCAAGACCTTGTGATGACACGTGTCCTGACACACTTCTCACCACACCTATCCTACAGCTCCATCTTTGCTTGCAGTTACTCATGTCCCCTTGTCATAAAGGAGCAGCTGTTTTGGATATTCACAAGTTAATTTATTCAGGGAGGGTTGGCAGGACATGTAGGCCTATACATGCTACTGATTTAGGGCATTTTCCAACATTCTCTCTCCGTTTTTGTGTTGCTGTATGGCATGAATTTATGAAGCCTATATGGCTGTGATATACACGGTAGAGCTATATGGTGATATACGAACCTTCCTGCCCAACAACAACAACGATACATCCGTTGTATACTGCCTTTTCACCAGTGCCATGGGCTCTAAAACTGGATAGTAACTTGGCCCCGCACTGGCAAATTAAAGAGTCCCCCAGCAAAGTACAGTGTGTGTCCATTAGCTGCAGAGATCAACACGGGCAGCCTGCTGGCTCCTTGACACCCCCGTCGGTTCTGAGTGACACTGAGGGTGATTTGGACCTGGGAATATTCTGTCCATCTGTGCTGTGTCTAATAAGCCAAGCACGTGCACGTGTGTGTGAGTGTGCACACGTGCTTGTGTGCGCACATGTGTGTGTGTGTGTGTTTCTGAGTCTAATGATGTGTTCATGCTGTGGTCGTGTCGTGTGTGGGTGGTTGCATTTCGCAATGTTGTATGAATATTCATGCTACATACTTACGGTCGGGCACATAGTGATGTGCAATTCTTCTGTTTTTGAAATGCTTCAGTATCCTATACGCGTGATCCCTACACATTCTACACATGGTGGAATATCAGAGGCCACCCTGGGGATCGATGGAGGCATGCCTCGCTAACAAGCTCTGTGTGAGTTCAGAAGCAATCTGTGACATGACCTGAAACAAGATTTGTGAAGACCACTGACGTTTTACATCACTGCTAAGTCGAGGAGGTTGATCTTTTGGGAACTCAGAATGACATATTACAACATGAAATGTACACCGATGGTTCATAAAGCAGTGGTTCCTTTTTTTCATCAAGTATTCCCCCCAAATTGTATGTACTAACTAGACCCTTGCCCAGCAGTAAAGCAAGTTTGTAACAGTGGAAGTTGGAGATTCATGCCCTACGCGGCTATGCAAACCCCTTGTACCTGTATCAGAGAACCCGTTGCACCTTGTGTCTGTTCTATGCCCAATTACCCATATTTCTATATCTGTCTCTCTGAGTCCCTTTATTCCGGTATATGAACTGTGTTACTTAAATTTCAATGTGACGTCTTGGGATGTACAGGAGAGGCATACCCACCAGAACAACCATGGTGATGTCAGAACAGTCCAGCTCTATATACTGTATGGGTGATCAGGTCCAGAGATCAGGTAGAGGATTTGTGCTCTATCCGACAGACTCAACACTGGACACTGCCATGTTTTGTCTATATTTGCAAAGTATTACTACTTTGCAAATAGTTATACCATTTGCAGTACATTTTTACAAATATTGCAGTGCAGTAAAGTTGGTCTCTTAGATGTAATTTAGTAAAATGAAGACACTGAGTAAAGTAAAAGTATGTACAAGTTGAGTAGGCCTACTTAAGTATATGCTTTTTGTTACAATCATTACCCATAACCATAACTTAATATTCATTTTTCATTTTGCGTAATAGGAGCAAATGCCCTTTTGCAGTGCTTTGTGATGGTGAAAGCTGAATACTGGCTCTCATAAACTTAGACCCGATGCTGCACCAAGTTCCTCCGGAAACAAATAATAGAGGTGAATGCTAGAGGTGACCGTGTGAGTCTCTATTTTTATACAACGTATGAAATGTATTGTGGAGATGGAAGCTGGAGTGAGGTTAACAAGCTCTGTCCAGACTCCAGGCCCAGCTGTGTCAGCTCGGAGGTCTGGTGGCTGCAGCACACACTGTGAAATACACGCCGGTAAATCCAACTGCAGAAAGGCGTGCTCGTGAAGAGAGTACAAATGGAACCAAATGGACCCATGCGGGTCCATTTGGTTCCATTTGTACTCTCATCACGAGTCGAAGCACTTGTTAGATCAGCCCCGAAAGCCTGGACTGATCATGTGGCAGGGCTGCTGGGCCTGGGTACAGCCAAGCCTCTGCCTTATCCAGCCCTTATCCTAGTTGATCCCAGCACAGAGAGAGACCCCCACTTAGAGTCCTCCTCCAAACCCTGATTATTTATCCCTCTGGTTCCCTCATAGACACCCAAGTCTCTCTACAGAGAATCACTAACTCATAGCAGTGTCTATTTCCCTGCCTTGTATCTCCTTTCGTCAGCAAACAGCAATTTGTAACTTTTTGTATTGTTGCATTGCGATAATAAATCCCAAGGGGTGACACCTGGGTCTGCAGCACAACAGTGTGTCGCACCATGTTGTTGTTTTTTAATCTCTCTCTCTCTCACTCTCTTTCTCTCTCTCTCTAAATAACCTTTATCATCCGTGTAGACAGGGGCGGATCTAGGCATGGGCATGGGGGGGCAATGCCCTCCTAAATGCCCTGACTGCCCCACCAAACATGATGGCATGCAAAACAACCCAAGATACCCAAGAAATTAAAGTGCTTATATTTAAAATGATGTGAAACACTACTACTGCTACCAACTAACTTGTGTCACTAAACCAACAGCATTTCATCATTGAAAACAGAAAACTCTCTGAGTCAGACCTTTAACTTTATGCATGCTGCGTGTCTGTTGCAACTTCAACAACAACTGATGTTATTATTGATGCTTAATTGCGTCCTGTAACTGAAAATGGTATGGGTGCGACTTCATCGCCCGTGGCACGAAGCTGCACCCATACCATTTTCTCTTGCCCCTCCAACATGTTCTCTTCCCCCCCCCCAAATGGGCATGTTATATCCGCCCATCCGTGTAGAAAAGAGTGTGCCCTGTAACTAAACGACAGCGGCGTTCTCAGATGGTAACCCGCCGATGGCCCGCAGGGCCACTCGGCTCTCCAAGCCATGCAGCCATGCGCGCACCCACATTGCACGGCGCACAAACTGCATAAACACGGATTAATTTGCATGCTTATCGCTTAACCAGGCCTCCACCTTGTCCCTGTGGAACGGGACAAATTAGCATGTAGATCCACAGAGCGCACGGCCCAGGTAATAAAGCTGTTCCTAATGTATGCAAAGGAGATTCCACGGGAAGCACGCACGCACACACACACACCCATGCGCGCACGCACGCGCACGCACGCACGCACACGCACACACACACACTCACTACTAGGTGAGGAAGGGAAAAGAGAGAGATTGAGTGAGTGAGAGGGTCGATAAGGGGAGGGAAAGAGAGATATTTCTGTGAATATGACTGTCATTGCTTTTAGCTTTTAGCTAATTCACAGTATGTATTGTACGTCGTGATGGGGATTTGAGTACAATGCAGACCCCAATGGAAAAAAGCCCCTCATCTTTTTTTGCTGTTTTTGGTGTTAGGCCTTTAACGACTTTGAATAAGTGCTAGGATGCAGTTGTGATGGCTATTTATTGCCCATCCCAAAGCATAGTTGCATATCAACCATGCTACCATCGTATTAGAGTATAGGCTACTCCATCCACTCTGATGAAGAGGAGGTGCAAAAGACCTTGCTGTAAATACCACCCTCTCCACAGTGTCCAACCATGGGTTGGACGCTTTCCAGTCAGGCTCATTCATTCTAGAGGCTCATCATCTTTGTGCATGAAGGCTAATTATAGATGCCGCATACAGTCACCGTGTTCATACTAACTGAATAGCATTGATGAGTCTTCAAAGTAATCATTAACAACCTTGTAGCTTGTAGATATATTTGCATATAGTACTGTAAATGCATGTGGTGTATTTATGTTTCAATTGTCACTATATCGACTTGTTTTGGGTGAACTGAATTAAGTGAATGAACATATAACTGTGTAAGATAATAAGCGGCCATCTATCGATCTTCTATGTATAATCTCTTAAGCACCCCGTAAAGCAAAAAAATGTATGATACAAAATGTATTCCCAGTTTGTCACACCACAGAGTAATGTATTATAGCCCCACAGACCAAATATTTATGATGGAAAAAGTCGCTATGTTTCAGAAATGATGTTTAAACATGTGTGAAATTCAATGGAAAAAAATCTGGCCTAATTCTCCAGGACTGTAGGGGCGTGGTCAGTACTGTAAGCTCATTAGCATATTCATGAGCATTATGCTAATTAGCATATCTCGCCGTGTCCTAACCATACAGCCTAACTGTCAACAACAAGCCAGTACTACAGCACGCTAACTTCACTAGCGTAGTGTGTGTGTGTGTGTGTGTGTGTGTGTGTGTGTGTGTGTGTGTGTGTGTGTGTGTGTGTGTGTGTGTGTGTGTGTGTGTGTGTCATGCGGATCTGAGAAAAGAGACTGACTGACTACAGTGGTCCCATCATCATGGTCCCATAGCCTGGCCGTCACGGTCGGTCCCTACAGGCTATGGGACAGCCAGGAGTTACGACAACTCCGTCCTCTTCATAGGGTTAGTCCAATGGCGGCTCTTTTATTTTCTGCCCTCATTGAAAACAATGCATTTCCATCTCCACTTTGTCCCTATTCGGGCTGCATGAACAGCGCTGGAGCGCTCAGTTTGTGACCCCTCGATGTCGCAACTCATCTACTAGATAGCTCTGATGGTACGCAGCAGGGCTGGCAGGCAGTGTTGCCAACTTCGCGCATTTGTCACTATATTTAGATTTTTTTTCGAGACCCCCCTACCGCCGAAATTAATGGAAAAACTCCTGGCGGAAAATCCAAGTGCTTTTTAGGTATGAAAATAGTTGAAAACCCAATGCTCTAGCGCATTCGAGTGCATTTTGGAAGTGCCACTAGTGCACTTTGGATTTTGGCAGTTGGCAATACTGCTGGCAGGCAGCAGCAGCCGTTAGATAGCCCTTGAATGTGAAAACGTCGCCAACCTCTCCATCATCGACAGTTACTAAAAACAGAGTCGTTTTCAGCTGTCATCCACAAAATCACGCATCGAGAGCAAACAAATGTCAGTGCTTGTCAGCCTACAGGCAAAACACACTGTAGTAACTACACTTCCTTATATATGTCTATGGTAGCTAGTAGCTACTAGCTAGCTAGCTATCAACCAACACCACCACCAGCAGCTCCGCTCCGCTGTGAAGAAGAGGGGGCAGGGCTTCGGCTTCTAACTGACTATATGGAATATGATTTATATACAGTAGTACAGTAGGCTCATTAGCATATAATTCGGCTTGACTACGTCATCAAGCCGAATATGCTAATGAGACAAAACCTACCCATGAGATTAACCAAAACACATAAAGTGGTCTTATTCTACAATGCTGTAAAATAAAGTTTTAGTTTTTTGTCCAGGGGTATAAAAATGACTTTTGTACATAATTTTCATGTCTACAAGAAAAAGGCTGATTTTGGTTTACGGGGTCTTTAAGCACTTTTAAGGGCACACATTATTATTGTACACTATGCAGCCTGGGAATAACAAGCCAATTGGAGACGGTCTGGGCGCAGCTTACACTCTAGCAAACCCTTTGGGGGCATGCTGTGCCATCCATTTCACTGTGATCACAGAACTTGCGGCAGTAAATGCTGGACCATGAAACCAACACTAAGGCTTCTATATGGACTACTGTTAGACTGTCAACACTATTTGACTATACCACCCCGAGAATTAAATTACAATTATTCTAATACTGAAGTGAACAAGCAGAGTTTCAAAGTCAAATTCATAGGATTAGTCACACATGTTAGCGGAGTGAAATTTGTTCTCCGCATTTGGCCCATCTCTTGGAGTGGTGAGCCGCAGCGTGCGCTGAGCTGCACTGTGCTGCGCTATAGGGAATTATTAGTTGATTTGACCCTCAATCCAACCCATTGATGCTGAGTGCCAAGCAGCCAAGCAGTGAGGCATTGGGTCCCATTTTTACAGTCTTTGGTATGACCGGGGCCCAGGATCGAACCCCAGACCTCCCAGTTTAAGGGCGGACACTCTAACCACAAGGGCACTTGTCTGGAGTTTGGTTTTCTGGGCTGATGAGGTCACAGATTCTCAGAGCGAATGATAGAAACTGTAAATTGTCTCTGGCTCCACAGCCTCCAAAGTTTGCATCCAGCATGCCTGGTGTTATTTCAGTTATCCAACAATCCCACTGCCATGCCGAGGAGAGAAATGTGGGCATGTTCCATGGTTGTAAAGTTGTACGATTTGATTCAATGCAATGGCTGCAGCAATTGTATAGTCTGCATTTTTGGTTCATAAAGCGGTTGTATCTGTGTTCTCCAAGTGTAATAAACAAGATAACGATGTAAGCCGGGCCAAAATGTCAGAGTGCGTCAGAAACTCTGCATGTGTGCATCATGCTATTCTATATTTAGACATGTATCACACCCTATATTTGGGCAAATATGGGAAGCGAACAGCCTTTGTTTTCTTCACCCAAGTACTTGAAGTATCTAGACAACAAATGCACTTCCAAAAATATGCAGTGCTACGATCAATTAATCTTTTAATTTTAAATTCCTTCCTTGATGGTAAAATAATGAATATATTTGAACGTACGGCAGCAACTACAGTAGAACAGTGCCAGGTATAGAATTTTCAATAAGCCAGGTTGTGTGTGTTTGCAAGCTGCATGCTCTATTGGGAAGTATAGGTGTGGTTGCAGTAGATATTGTGGACCAATTGGCCCTATCATTCTGATATTTGATGTGGAAATTCTGTAATTTCCTAGAGTTTTATTAACACCTAGTTTAATCAAGAAACTATAACTACAGAATGAGGCAGTTGGTCCATTGCTCTCTTGACACTAACATTCTGCCATAGTACATAAACATGGGTTTGAAATAGACGATAATATGAAATCTGAGTTGAGGTGCTTTTGTCCAGGCTGCCCACTGACCACAAAAGGAAATTTCAGCAAATGGGAAAAACACACCATGCACATTTCATATCCCGTGGCTGCACACAGAGAGAGAGAGAGAGAGAGAGAGAGAGAGAGAGAGAGAGAGAGAGAGAGAGAGAGAGAGAGAGAGAGAGAGAGAGAGAGAGAGAGAGAGAGAGAGAGAGAGAGAGAGAGAGAGAGAGAGAGAGAGAGAGAGAGAGAGAGAGAGAGATTTAGAAAACTGCACAGCAGACTGTTGTGTTGGTTAGACAGACTGGAGATTTGGGGATTTATTATTGTAATACAACAAAACAAAACAAAAACCTCTAATTTTGCACCTTGTCTCTTTGATGTCTAATTGATGCACCTTGTACAACGCCAGAAGCTGATGCAAGCTCATAACGATGCACTGCATTGTGAGCTTTTACTGTTTCGGTAAGCAATACCATTGTGATACTACTAAAATAAAGAAGGCTTGTGTGTGTGTGTGTGTGTGTGTGTGTGTGTGTGTGTGTGTGTGTGTGTGTGTGTGTGTGTGTGTGTGTGTGTGTGTGTGTGTGTGTGTGTGTGTGTGTGTGTGACAGAGAGCGAGAGAGACAGAGAGAGAGAGCACAGAGTGACCTGTTATAATGGACAAGCACTTGGCATGCTTTCCCCTGGAGAGGATTGTGACCACAGCCGCAGTCCAATCTGACACAACCAGAGACCACTGGCTCTGATCAACTGGGCCTGCTTTGTGTCTTTGTGTTCGTAGCTGTGTGTGCATGTGTGCGTGTGCGTGTGTGGGATTGTGTGTGAGAGCGGGTGCTCTTGCTCTGTGCTGAAGTATTGCCAGTGTTGTGCTGTTTTACAAGGACAAGCCTTCGTGACCACACAGTCCAGACGCACTCTTTTCAAAACCCTCCATAATCCTTCCCTGTCTGTCCGTCTGTCGGTCTGTCTGTCTGTCGGTCTGTCTGTCTGTCGGTCTGTCGGTCTGTCTGCCTGCTTCACTCCACGTCAGTCCACCCTCCATCCCCAGCTTGTATAGAGGAAGCCGGTAAGCCAAGCTAAATACTCGCTGATGAAAAACAAATACAAGTCTGTCAGCTCCAACTACCTCATAGACTGCAAATGACTTGGGAAATTCATCCTGGTCACCCCCCCAGGCAGACCCCTCGCTCAGACCACTGTGGATGTCACAGCGGTGGGCCAGCCATAGCGCATGAGCCCAGCTTATAAATCTACACCTATAATAGAGTCTTCTACCCTGGGTTGGGGGGGGCTCCTGTTTAACTGTTCCACAAATGTCAGTGATCTGTTTGGTTTACAATTAGCGTTTACGTTACTAGCGGCTGCCAGGTGCTTCGGCGACCCGCGCGAACAAACGTCAGCCTGTTAAGCCCCCCCCGACGACCTTTTTCTGAGAGTCGGGTTCCAGCTCGATTTAACGGGGAGGAGGGCGAAATGATTAAGCACTTTCAATTTAAAAAACGCTGCAGAGAACAACGCAAAAAGGTTAAGTTACAGATCTTGGATCTTGAAAGCATGATGATGAACACACCGCTCATGGATGTTCTACTTAAGCAAGAATACAGAGAGAGAGCAAGAGAGAGAGAGAGGCCTGCATCCCGCTCTCTTCATAATGCATCAAAGACATCTAATTAGACTGATGGGGACGAGGAAGAACAATGGTACTTAGGCCACGGAAGCCTCAGATGGAGAGAGAGAACATGAAGAGAAGTCGGAGAAGAACAGATGCATGTACACTCGCACACGTTATGCTCCAGACCATTATCATCTCATTTAATCTTCTATGTGGGGGTGTGTGGTCAGCTTTCATCCGTTTCGTGTTGAATAATGTATAGGTTCATGTATACAGTATTTAAACATTATTTTCTTACATCTTTTTTTGTGAAAGTGTGAAACCCCTCGAGCTAACCGTGGTCGGAGCTCAACACAAAGCGATGTTATCAATAACAAGAAGAAAGGCAAGAACGTGAACACCGGGCTGAAACATCTGCCCGTATGCATTCACGGGTGCAGCGCCCATTTAACTTGTTTTCCTCATAAAACAACACACGTCGGCCATGACTAAAAGGCACACTGCATCACCCAGCGTGTGAGCAGGGGCCGCCGCTGTCGCTCTCCAACATTCACCCCCGGCGAACCCACGGAGGGCGACCCCACAAAGACGCCCTGTCCCACAACTCACCCTGGTCCAGAGACCAACATTATCACGCCACCAAAAGCTATGGACAGATTGATGAGGTGGACAAACACGGCGCCCTGTTGAGAAAACACAAGGGGGGCCTCTTCGTCTGTCAGGGGCCGCGCATTGTTTAGTCTCCACTATACTTGACTACTTGACGTGTTTTCTCGGTCCATTTTGACGCGGACGACGGATGGGGGGTGCTTGAACGTTCGGGGCGGTCACGCCGATTCCCACTGTGAAGGCAGCGGAGCGTGTTTGGCTCCAGAAGCCGTCGTTGTCCAAACCCCCGGGACCCCCCCCCCAAAGCAAAACATTTAATTAAATGAGCTGCTCACAGGTCTGGGATCTGTTGCATGGACAGATTTATGTGCCGTCTCATTGTTGATGTCTGAAAGGCCTGCAATGTGTGCGTGCGCGTGTGCGTGTGCGTGTGCGTGTGTGTGTGTGTGTGTGTGTGTGTTTGTGTGTGTGTGTTATCTTTCAGTAGCAGGAGCAAACAACCTGAGCCCCCAATCAACCATAATAACCATAATATCGCTGCAATCAATGTAAAAGCTTACGATCAAAGCAGTCACAGTGCATAAAGCGATACGAGCAAAGTCATAATCCGTACTGTATATAGTACTACATATACTGTGTGTGTGCATGTGTGTTGCCATCTCTCTGGCCAGTGATGTGTTAAATTGATTTGATCTGTTAGATAATACCTCACTATACCACCCGACCCTGACACAACACACACACACACGCACACACACACACACACGCACGCACACACACACACACACACACACACACACACACACACACACACACACACACACACACACACACACACACACACACACACAGCCACAGCCTCATGTTTAAACACAAAAGATGCAGTAAGGCAAGCCTGGAGTGTGTGTGCGTGTGTAATTGTGTGTAATTGGCATGACATTAAACTGCTCCACTCTAACTAACAGCATCAATGTTTAGAATAGCCATTTAACTTGGCCTATATGTAACTTCTATAGACGATATAGAAACCCTCGCTATCCCTTTTAAATTATTTGAACCAAAGGTGAACAACATTTTGCGCATGCAGTTCTTCTATGTCAGACTGCATTTCCATTCATGGCAGTCATCTTGTGAACATCTCTTAGGGTTTCTTTCAACAAGCCTACAGCATATACTGTAGATGCCAACGTACAATAGTTCAAGAAAGTAGTACAGTACGCACCAGAAAAGAATGCAGGACTGCCCATAACCCACAAGACACCTTTTGGGTGTCTGTGCACCGTGTCATTCATGTCAGTTGTATACTTTTATTATGTAGTGATATGATATCGAAATCCTTGCGGTCTTGCTTGCATCCAGGTCCTGTGGCATTCAGTTCATAATGATGACATGAAAAATAACAACAATATCCCAAATTATCATGAAAACAATGTCTCTCCCTTTGGCATGCTGAAAGGTGGATTGTCTCGTCTCGCATCCCTGTGATTACGAGTTTTCTGCACCTGCGTCCAACCAATCGCTGTGTTGATTGTCTTTGAGCATGACCTGTGTCTCGTTAATGTCTATTTAGACCTGTGGTATCAAAGTCATTTGGGGTGGGGGCCGCATTGGACTTAATGTGACTTCATGGGGGCCGGAGCGCCGTGATCGCAGACCGCAAGCATGCACGGCACACGCATGTTTACGTATACAGCCGTTACTTCTACACTACAGTATATTATTGGTTCATTATTGGTTTCATACTTGTAGCCTAGATTAAGACATTTGCTATGAAATATGCTATTTTTGTATCAATAAACCATACGAAAATAGCACTGGTGAAGTATAGTTCTCTCGGTTATACACCATTGTACTGCTGAAGTATAGTTCTCACTTATACACCCTTATACTGCTGAAGTATAGTTCTCTCGGTTGTACACCCTTGTACTGCTGAAGAATAGTTCTCGGTTATGCACCCTTGTACTGCTGAAGTATAGTTCTTACTTTGCAGTGCCAGCAGCCTAGCCTGGTAAAACGACTCCCCCTGCTGGACAACATGCATCCATGCCGTTCAGAAGAGAGCTCAAAAGCATTTCTTTAAACGACCATAACTTTTGATAGGAACGTGCTAGAGACTTACTTTTTTTTTTGATAGACTCAGACAGTTTTGCTCTACAAGCCTGGGGCCGGATTACTGACTTGACTTTGACATATGTGTATTTAGACCTTGTATTCCCTGACGTATCTTAATGTTGTTATAGTGTCCAGTCTAGTGGATGCATTCCCTTTATTCTCCTGTGTTTTGAAGAATGATTCACTGTGCACTTGCACCTGTTTGTTTCCTGGCTACATCTCCTGACTCTCACTGTGACCAAATTTGATTTGAGAATTGGATTTGCAAGCAGTGTGTACCGTGTACACATGGAGTCTCATTCTCAGGATAGGTCAAAATTGTGTATTACGCCGATTCTTAAAATGGCCCAATAGTTTTAGACTAGCACATACATGTTTGAACAATACTATGTGTGCATGCCATGCATGCATGTGCATTGCATAAAAGAAGTCAGCATTTACAAGCCCATACAAATTATGAAGTATATTTTACTTAAATTACACATTCTCCATTTTACAACTTTGCCAAACAAAGAGTGTTGCACAATGGAGTCTACATACAGCTCAGAACACAGCACAATGGGGTGAGTTGTGAACTTTTGTGAATCATTTTGGATATGCGTTGTAGAATCATTTTGGATATGGAATCATTTTGGATATACCCTGCAGCTCCAAGTGGGCGGCTCTGCAGTGGTACACCAGTTTGTGTTGCTCTGGGTCACAACAGTGGGAGACAGAACTATAGATACATGTCAGCTGAGTTGAACTTACAGTAAGTATACAAACAACTCAAAGTTAAACGCAAACCAGGGTGAATGGAGCAACAAACCACCAAATATGAATATACCATGCAGCAGGCGTAGGCGACCGTTCCGATCAAGTAACACGTCTTTATTTTCTCGATTGTCAGCGACATTCATTTTGACACCACCTCAAAATTATTTCCATCCAATTTTCTTTAAGGATGTATGCTTATTAGACTCAATTATTATTCCCACTTTTTCCCCAGTCAGAGTTCGATCAATGTGAGTTTGAATTAATGTAGAATTATGTGCAGGATGTCATTTACATGAGTGGACTTAATTTACGTGTACATGTAAGCTAAACTGGTGCCAATGTTAGCACCCCTGCCATACCCTGAATTTAGCTTAAGCTTTTCTAATTTCCAGTGTTAGGTTTATTCCATCAACCATCCTACCAGCCTTTTCCTGGAGACCTGGAGTAAAAGTGTGTCTAAGATTAGAGCGAAGGCTGTATCAACATCATTAGGGAATCTCAGGCACATGGTTTTGATGGAAAGACATGTCTGTCTGTCTGTCTGTGATCAAAACATCGGCTTCTAAAGGATATAGCTTTCATCCCTGCCCAGCAGAACCCGGTTTATGGAATGCCAAAATATTGTTTGACCTCAAAGCGTTCTTGTTGTTCGTGTGTGTGTGTGCGTGTGTGTGTGTGTGTGTGTGCGCGTGTGTGTGTGTGTGTGTGTGTGTGTGTGTGTACTTGCCTAACATAATGAAAATTCCAAACGGAGCTTTGCGAGGATATGATTGGCCGTTAACTTCTCAGAACACGAGGGCCAGCTGAAAAGGACACAGCTGTGCCAGTGTGTCCCTTCCCTGTTTTAGACCTTGATTACGACCTGGCCAAGATAATGTGTTATTCCTAGATCCGTTCCAGAGAGAGTGCAGTGTTTTTTTCTATGAAGTGTGAATGTCACTGGAGGAGGCCTTTAAGACCCAGAGAATACCTTCTGAGACATTTTCCAACGTAGAGCAGAGAGTACACGCAGAGACGGAGAAAACAACATGTCAAAAAGTGCAGCTGAAAACCGCGTATAAGACCGCAAAGAAGAGACATGCAGCGGTGAGCTCCTAGCGGCACCCTGACAACTGTGAGAAACCCAATTCCTCTGGGCTTATTGTTGTCCCTCTTGGAGTGGACGAGGATTACCGCCTCTCTGCGGGCACACCCAGCTACCCGCTGACCCCTTGGAGCCCCACTCTCTCTCTCACACACACACACACACACACACACACACACACACACACACACACACACACACACACACACACACACACACACACACACACACACACACACACACACACACAGCCTCTCACACGAAAAACACAACACATGCTATTTGTTTTACTGTACTTGTGAGCACATCATCATTTTAGTTGTCATTTCTCTCTTGACTTTGAAAGCAGTTCTAGCTGCAATACCACAATACCCTGAGGTGGTGGGGGTGCTGATCAGTTATTATTGGAGTCATTGTAACACTGATACACTGATAAAATATATATATGTTGATGTCATGAAGATGAGGACAAAATCTGATGAGTTGTTCCTTAGAGCAATTTCCATTAAAGCTCCTATACAATGCGGGAAAAAAAGTTCAAAATTGGTCATTTGTGGGGATGGAAACACACCAAAACACCAAAGAAATTGAAAAAGTTGAATTTGATGTTTTTAGGTCCTTTAATATTCAGCGTGTGGGTGGATGTACTCATAGCACAGGTTTATTGCAGGTTACATTTTTGTGAATTAGTTGCATGAAACAAACTCTTTGGACCTTTAGTCTGAAGCTTGAGCTCACAATTTGTGAGGCATATATCTTTGGTAAATGATGTGCAGTGCACAACTAAGTGAACTACGTAAAGTATAACCCAAAACCAACCTCTTAATTCCTAATGTTATGAAACAACAACTTGTGAAAACCAGGACAAGTGTCCTCACAACATGTCTATTTCCCAAACTCTACCATACTGTACTTGTGGGGACATTTGGCAACACTCGCAGGCCTTTCACATGGCAGCCATTCTCCAGTGGTTGACTTATGCCCACGCTGCCATTTCAGTGACATGCACTCAGCATCAAGCCTTCATTCCCCTTTCATGTGATTTACCTCCTCATCTTCATCTGTTGTTGTGCCTCCTTTCTCTGCCTCCGTCTTTCATTAAATCTAATCAAGATGACGTGTATCACCTTCTTCATTCTCTCCTCCTCCTTCTCTCCCTGTTCTTTGGTGGGTTGCCAGATTTCGTAAGAGAAACGAGCACAAAATGAAGAAACTACGGGGCGGAATACGTTGAGTATTTGAAAATAACAGCTCAGTCAATGCATGAACGGAATTTATATGTATTGAATATAAATATAAGCAATATGTTTATTATGGTTTGGTGTTTAATTGGATCTGCTTTTCACGTACTTCTCTGATGAAGCACTTCAGTCCCAACCATATGGACTTTGAATTCCCTGTAGCTAAAATAGCAGGTCCAAAATGACAGGTGGTAGCTGGGGTGGAGGAGCTTGATTGGCAGAAGTTTAAGCAGACAGCAGCACAGCAGTATCAGTACCAGATACCTACCACAGTGGTACCACGAGTGACAATCTAAATGCTCACCAATGTATGCAGTACAAAGGATGGACAGTAAATGGTGCATTTACATAGCGCCTTCCTCCAAGGCGCTGTACACACACACACACACACACACACACACACACACACACACACACACACACACACACACACACACACACACACACACACACACACACACACACACACACACACACACACACACCTATGGCAGCGGAAACCATGCAAAGTAGCGTCCAGCATATCAGGAGAAATTAGGGGTTAAGTGTCTTGCTCAGGGACACATCGCCACTAACTCTGGGGGTGCTCGAGTTTGAACTGGCAACCTGGTTGTTCCCATTCAGCCACTCTACCCCTGAGCCACCGCCACCCCAGTGCAAACATCCACTATAAATAGTCTGTATGAAGATGGAATGAATGTGTGATTGGGTGTGAGTGAATCATGTGAATGAGAATGTGATGCTGAGGCGGTCCAATGGACGGCTGCCAGCAACATGCATCGAGTTGCCTGACTGAACTTGCTCTGCACATGTCTGTGCTATAGCTGCAGTGCTCATACAGTATATCTGTACAATCTCACAAAGTGTCATTTGTGAGATTTTATAGGCGCAACTACACAGAAAAGCAAGCCCCAAAGTCACTTATAATGAGCAGGCTTGGCAACACTGGCGTTGGGAGGTGGGAGTGAAAGGTTTAGTGCTTCCCCCCTGCTGGGATATTGAAGTGGCATTATAGACCCCTGAGCTGAACAGAAAGAGGACAAAGATGACTTCACAGAGTATTGGTACATGCCCCTGGTCTGCACACACGCACACACACACACACACACACACACACACACACACACACACACACACACACACACACACACACACACACACACACACACACACACACACACACACACACACACACACACACACACACACATACGTACAATGCACATGTCAGTAGTTATTCCAAGAGACTCAAAAGGCATTAGATCTCTAACGTTGAAATTCTGTCACACAATTGCTAATGTGGTGTATATTTTACCCTGGTGTAATAAATTCCCAAAACATCCTAGACATCTGATATTATTACATGTTATCAAGCTACACTCAATCAACTGGGTTGATGTGTATTCTCCCCAGCTAACTTTAGTCCGCTCAGACTCAGAGACGGTCCTTTTCGATGTGACAAGACAAGCAGGCTACTAAACTCTAACTGACAGGAGAAAGAGTCCTAATATTGTCTTTTACAGCGAGAGCAGAGGATCCTCTGCTCTCTCCCGGTGTCGCGCGGTGGGTGTCGTGCTGCGCAACGTTCCCGTTTCCAACCGTGTCCTGTGTGACTCAGCCTCTGTGTCACACTCTGAATACCTCAGATTGGTCAACCGTCATAACGGCCCCCAGCTGGAAGGAAGCTTTTTCCAATCTTATGCCCAATTTGTGTTCCGCCGCGGGTGATGACGCGCTCTGAGCTGAGGTTCAGTATAGGCTGGCTGTTTCTGGCATAAGACAACATCATATCGAGCATTACGGTACCTGTCACGTATGCTTCAAAATAGACTGAAGAACACACATGTTGGTGTGTGTGTGTGCGTGTGTGCGTGTGTGCGTGTGTGCGTGCGTGTGTGCGTGCGTGCGTGCGTGCGTGTTTCTAAACTCCATTCTAAACCAACAGCTCCCCTACTGGTCTCTCTTTGAGCCCAGTGACACAGATTATCATCATCCAGGTTTCCACTCCCGTTCCCATGATGTGAGGTTGACATGTCCCACTTACAGTACTACACACACACACACACACACACGCACACACACACACACGCGCACGCGCACACACACACACACACACACACACACACACACACACACACACACACACGCATGCACGCACACACGCACGCATGCTCAGACTTTTTTCACATGCATGCATGGACACGAAGGACTGATAGTTTCCAAGCAAGACACCGGGATAGTTATTTTCTTTTTAGTTTATTTATTCATTACCTAATTATTGTTGCCGTATTAAAAACCTAATTTGATTTAATTTTATTCAAGTGCAGTGCACTCTTGGAAGAACCCGGTTGATCCAATTCTTCACTCCCAAAATTACTTTTTTCCTATCAATTCCGCACGCTGTGAGCCTGCAGAGAAATTACGATGAATTTGTGTTTGTATTACACTCCTTCACGGTGAATGAAGAATCCATAAACAAAGAAAATGAATAGCTGATGAATTAAATAAAATATGTGGTCCAATATCAACAAGAGCAAATCTATCTAAAAAATCTGTTTATACTCCAACACAGCTTTCAAAGTATAATCCGAGTGTCTGGTATAAAGTCTGTGCCCTCATCCAAAACACCACGTTTCTCACTGAATTTTTATAGATTTCCAGCTAAACAAGCTTATGCACGAACGACACATACCCGAACAAACGCACAAGTAGTGTCTCATAATATGAATTAAAATACAATATATTTTGTAACTAGATCTGTGAGGACAGATTCTGGCAATTAAGTTATTACCTTTGTGTATTTTTCCAAGCTCTTGCTCGATTGCATCATGCACAAAGTCGATTTAACGGGCAGACGGTTTAAGGCGAGGGGCATTTACTGAAATGAAAATGGCAAAGACACATTGTGAAATGGTATTCTGTTAAAATGCTCTTTTCCTAACAGCGGATACTTTTTTTGTTGCCCTTTGTGTTCCTCAGGGACTTTTAACAGAACCCTTGGTGCTCTTGTCTTCTTTCCAAAGTGGTATTAAAATGCTCCATCTTGATATCAAGGCCAGTGTTCAAACTTTTGACTTTTTCATGACTAATGAAATGACTAATGAACCAGAGAAAGGGAGGGAGGGAGAGAAAGATAGCAAGGGAGAGAATGAGAGAGGGAGGGAGGACCTTGCCCCTCTCTGTCGGCTAGAATCCTTGTATGTACAAAACATTTTTTTCATTAACGTTTAAAAAACTTTACAAAATGGCAAAAATTGGTGTTTAATATGCTGGCAATGTGACACCTTGTGACCCGGAGATCTTTTATTTTCAGTACTTTTGTCCTCAATCTTGCAAGGTGAAGTAGTAGCATTAATTTATGGAAAAATGTCCATAAAAAGTTGAAATGGAGATGTGAGGTTTCAGACGTCAAAGCTCTGCATGAAGAACCATTCCAGCAGTGACCTAATACATCCCTACCGCATCCATTATTTGATCCAGTTACACGCGCGCACAATATCAATAATAAAACGGTTAAATTGGACAAATGGAATGTTTCTTTTAGCCATTTCTGCGATTGTATTTTAAGCCACAGTTTTATTTTCCTGCCCTGTGTTTACTCTGCAGGACCCCGAGTGCCGCCGGCAGCTTTTAAGGGGTCTCATATGTATAAATATAACATATATAGCGAAAAAATACTCTGACTGAATCGGTGTACCATTGCAAAATGCACGTCCACAAATGCATCTTGTTCTGTATTTTTCCTTTTTTCCATCAGTGTGTCATATTGTGGAGCTTTGCGATCGCAGATGAGATGCGTCACATCGGTCTAAATATGAATATTTAATATGTTGAAACCTCTCTCCGGCATATGTACTCCTTCGCGGTTCAAAAAACACACGGATGACATTATTCTTTTATTTTATTTTTCACAACATGGGACCCAGTTGAGCTTCAGTTGAGCTACAAATAGAAAGCCTTTGATGCACATGTACAGATATGTTTATTTAAATGTAAATAATTTAATACTCTACAGAGAATTGCGTTTTCTTTCATTGTATTCCTACCATAAATTATTTTTTCTTATCTTATATGTGATTATATGCACACTGCCATGAGCTATAGATGAAGGTTAGGTTAGGTTAGGTTAGGTTAGGTTAGGTTAGGTTAGGTTAGGTTAGGTTAGATATACACTTATAAGTTAGCTTACCCCCATCATTGGACCATTCACTCCTTCTTAAACAGCTTTCTTATTTAACTGGAATATAAATTCTCGCAAACTCCAGTCTCTGACCCAGTCCACAGAATCTGGGAGTATAAGGCTTTTAGTCAGGTGTCGAGAGTCGAAACTGTACTCCCCAGAACTTACTGTATATATTACTCAACTACAACTGAAAGTTGCTTAATACTTTGTTAGATTTGTAGAGTTGCATGTTTGACTTAATACTTGAGTGTTAGGTCAAATATATTTCTTACATCAATGCATTGCTTTATTGAAATGAAAGAAGCAAATGAAAGAGAACTTGTAGATCTGATGTTTTCCACTATAGTTGAAAGAGGTCTTAAGTGGTTCATTCATGATGTACTTTTTCCACTTCAGTACAGTACAAAAGTATTGTAACCAAAACTAATCTACAGTATTTGTCTTTCAATCCTGCGGTACCAAGACAGATTTCAGAAAGGCCAAAGTCACTGACAGAAAAAAGTGTTTTCTACTTTACTACTACTTTGTACAACTATGATGTGTGAAAATTTATTTATTTAGGGATTTCCCTTGAGATACACTATCTGGTATTCGAGAGGGTCCTTGTGTATATATAGGAAACAATGTAGGCTATTAATAATTTAAATAATAATAATTATAGTACGTTTATGCAAATTTGAATATTTTTAAAATAATATTAATACATTTAAAAAAATAAATATTTTGTGATGTCTTTCAAAATAATGATTGAACATGTTCTATACAAAAACACACATTCTATGTACTTTTATCAGGTTTAAATGTTGCAGATCAAAGATTAAAAATCATTAAAAAGTCCAGAGATTTTTTAATTGTGTCTTCAGTGTAGTTATATGCAAATATCATGACTATTGGCATTGAAAGAGTGGCAACGCCAATCAACATCAATCATAATGTTTATGTAAAAAAAATAAAAATAAAACATGTTGTCATATGACAACCATGGTTCTTGCAGTATATAGTAGAGTATGGTGTCAAACATACAAAATGGACGTCTTCTCTTTCAGTATGCAAGTGAATGTACTTGATACCACTGCTGGTCACAATTTGGAAGGGTACAGCTTTTAGTTCTGGAATCAACCCCACAGTGACATTAAACTGGAGCATGAATCGTTTTGGATAGTCTTTAAAATGTCCAGACACTAAAACAATTAAAAATGAATGATGTTTTTATATTTAACATAGTGTTATTTAATTGTATTTTGTACTGTAATCCCCGATACTCGCTTGGATGCTTTCTTGGCCAGCAAGGTTCCTTGCAAAATGGGACAAATGGGACAAAATCTCAATGGGACCTGGTTATAAAAAAAATAAATATTTGTTGTAGACCTATGCATTTTTTTTTATTTGAATCATACAAAGCATAGTGCCGATTACGGTACAGATTACGGTATGTTTTGTCTTGCAGTGTCATGCAGGGGAACTGAACAGCCACTGCGTTTGGTTTCTGAGGTGAGGCACTGTGAACTTTTGACCCAACCTCAAAACTTCCATCTATAATCCGGGCTGGCATGGAGGCGGAGCCATCTCCGGAGAACTATCATCCCGTAATAATGTCATGCCCCCGCCCCTTCCCACACCGACCCTCCCCTCATGTCGCCATACAGAGCAACTGTGCTTAGAGACTCCCAGGGTCGTAGTGTCAGGATTATCTCACAAACACACAGCGCACGCAAGTACACACACACATACCCACACGCCAATGTGTGCGTGCACGCACTGCCTCTTGCCCTCCCTTGCTGTCCAACGGTTTCTACCCATAAACTCCAGCCAGCTGTTACCCAGTGTTAAACCCTGTTTAGCAGAAACAGATCTAAGTGGTCCTGTTGGGATCAGCACAGGGCCCCGACCGTGGGCTTGCAGCGCCCCCATCGCCACTGTCCAGGGCAGGACATTACACTATCGCTGATGGAGCGCATACAAGGCACCGGGACAGGCAGAGCTACTGTAGACACAACGTTTTTAAATACAGCACGCAGATTGTTATGAATGTTCAATTTGGCACGGACAGGCCCAATTGAGACAGTCAATTATGCATGTAACCAAAGAATAAAAATGAAAATTATAAAAATAATGATAATAATGGAAAATGTCATAGATTTTGGTATGGCATACATTTCGTATATATTAGTGCAGAATTAATTTATCAATTATATTATTTAAAAAATATAGTTTTGTTTTATTCTTTAAAAATATTTATTCTTTAAATATTTTCATGAATTATAGGTTATCAATGCTACTATTATGATTTATACATGCTATACAATGTGAAAGTCAGACAGAACGGAAGGAAGAAAGTATGGAATTTCTTAGAGTTCAGGAATGTCTTTGGATTTTGGTATTACTGTGATTAATACTGTGGTATTAATGTGAGGACACAAAACAAAAAAGTATCCTTTTATTTGTGAGTTGTGACCCATAATATATTGGTCCATGGAAATACTTCTTCAAGAGGACAACTAGAAAAACAAACTTATTTAAACAGACTTAAACATTTGATCAATTAAAAACAAGTGCAACATTCTCCCAAACAATAGAAATGAATCGACATATAAATGTATTTCCATGAATGTATATTTTGTTTTAAAGAAGCAGTGAAATTTATTCTCAAAAACATTATTTTACCCGGTTGTGTCTCGGGCAAATGTTTAATTCCTCTTTAGGTTGTGTGGGAACGTCTGGGTTAAAGCACTGAGGCATGTGGCGTCCTCTCACTGCATGCCAGCCACACACTCACTCTCCCACTTGTAGACATGGACAATGGGATGAAAGATGATTCACATTGACCATATCGCTTTTTCCACATACTGTAGGTCTATGTTTTCTTTCCCTTTTTTAAACTTTTTTTTTTTTTTTCGCAGCACTGTACTCTCAAGTTTGACAAAGCACAGCAAATGCCAAGTCCATTCGTCTTTCTAACAAGGCGGTTATGCACTACTGTAAAGCCTGCTATAAGACACCTCTCTATGTAGTTGTTGATGGATGGTTCTTGCTGGCACTGATTGCACTGATATTCTTATGCCCGATTTATACTAAGTCATACGACAGTGTCGGGTGATGAAAACACAAGATCCGCTGTGTAAATGGAGACAGTGTTGCGGATGTTACGCTTTGTGAGCTTTACAGACCAGCGATTTGGAATGGCTGCCGTGTTAAGTATGGTCCGGTGAAAGGTTCTGCGATTAGATTTTATGACAATATTTACTGATTTCATTCCCATATACACTGTTCGTATTAGAACACTAGACAGTTGAGCAGTCTCTGTGCCATCCCTGCCCCAGTAATGAACTCTCTTTCACAGTGACTTAGATCTGTTTCTCTTGCCATCTGGACACCAAATTGGGGTCAGCAGGGCCTGCTCAGCATTTTTATACAGAACATGTCACATGATACAATGTGATAGAACACACGCACGCACACACACACACACACACACACACACACACACACACACACACACACACACACACACACACACACACACACACACACACACACACACACGTATTTTCTTAATTAAAATATATGTATATATTTTTAATAACTAACTAATACTAACTGAAGTATTATGTACATGTTGTAACTCATATGTGTTACACTTTATACGTATTGTATGTTAAAATAAAAAACAAAACAAACAGATGTTAAAAGTTAATTCTTTACTCTTAGTTGATTGACATAATTCCTTTCTTATTTCTCATAATGGATACTCAAAACTTTGTCAAATTAGGATGTCTTTTTCTCTGTAGCTCTCTTTAAAAAAATGTGACAATGGTTTTGCAATTTCAACTATCATCCATGTTTTGAGCAGTATAAGTGGATTGTCCCAAATTGTCCAAAAACATGTCACAGATCATTAAACTGGCCCAAGAGGACATGTAGAAGCGGGAAAGAGAGGGAGGAAATGATAATATGGGAGCTGAATAGAAGAGGAGAGTAGTGAGGCACCGCGAGGGAGAGAGGCAGACATATGAGTGTTATGTACAGGCCTAAAGTAGTGCAGACGCAGAGTGCTGCATGGTGAGTGACCAGAAGAAGTGTCTTTGTAGCAGCGGAGCTTCAGGGTTTGATGCTTGATGGACCGACCCATCAGAAAGCATGTGACAGTTGTAGGGTGAGGGAGACGCCCGCGGGAACAACAGCAGGCAGTCTGATGAGAGAGAGGTGGGACACTACCATCCTCTCATAATCACACTACCACCACCACCACCATCATCTTCATCACCGTCGTCATCGCTCAACTCTGGTTGAACCCGGATAACTTTTTTTTTTCGGGACTAGTATGTGGGACGCGTGTATGTACGTGCGTGTGTGCATGCACGTGTGGTTGCAATGTTAGTTGCAGTGATACTAACAGTATCACTACAGTAGTACTTTAGTTTTGAATTTATACGATAATATTAAATATATATTAAACTAAATCAAAGTTTCCATAAATGAATATAAATGTGCCATTTACATTATATATTTACATTATATATATATGCACCATTTATTGCATTAAAATTGACAATAAAATAAAATTGACAATACACAATAATATAATCCCCAGAAATATACTGTGTGTGTATATATATATATATATATATATATATATATATATATATATATATATATATATATATATATATATATATATATTAAGGCTGTTCGAGTTAACTAGTTAATCGCGAGTTAACTCAGCCATGAGTTAACTCGATTAATTTTCTTAGTGCGAGATTAACTCAAAGTAAAACCAAAAGCCAAGTGGGTCCATTTGGTTCAATTTCGCCAAATGCAGGTGAATAATTTTTAAATATCTGCATCAGTTAAGTTACTTTAAAATAAGTCTACACAATTACAGAATGTAGAGAACTTTCTACAAAATGTGCATGTTCGTTCCTAATGATATCGTTGACAAATTCTTTAATTTAGGTCTGGAAGTCTAAATAAATGTCATCAAATGGTGGTCTGTGGCTCAAATGCAGAATAAATAATTGACCATGATATGAATATTCTTGAAAAACACTCATTTAAGGTATATTTAGAACTCATGAAAATATGCGATTAAATTGCGATTAATCAAAGATTAACTACGGGCAATCATGCGATTAATCGCGATTAAAATTTTTAATCGATTGACAGCTCTAATATATATATATGTATATGTATATATATATATATATGTATATGTATATGTATATGTATGTATTTTGTTTTAAATTATTAAAATATTTTTACATTAGTACATTTTTGAAATTATAAATTAAAAATGACAATTTGAAAACAAATCAAAATGTATCAATACTGTATAATATGCAATAGTAAAACAGACATTTACTATTTTTTATATGGTAAAAAAATGTTTTTACCATATAATGCATTCAATTATTTAAACAACCTAAGCACTATATTACTGGTGAAATTTGTAATAAAACCGTAAATTAAAATAAATACTCATATAAATGATATACTTTCAATATTTCAATCTAGTTAATGCTTATCTAGTCTACAATCATGAACAGAATGTTTTGAAAAGTTCCCATTAACACAAAGTATTATATTGAGAGGTTATTGGAACATTTCACTGTCTGCCTATAATACTGTATATAGCGTTATGGCCAAACCCAACCAGCATTCATGCTGTCAAACTGCCACTCATAGTGGTCATGTAGATCTGCAGTTTTTTATGTATGTGACACTGGCCTGACAACGGAAATGGCATGGTGCATATAATGACAGTTGAATTGAATCCTACAGTAAGTAAAATATTGTCTACAATACCAACAGGACCCATGAAAACAACATGTGACAGACATTCTTTAATATTATCGCATTTTTCATATTTCCTCCCTGGCCGATGGCCCAGATTCCATCATATGACTCAAACGACATAATTACACACAATTTACATCACTTTACTTCCTGGCAGTGAGTCAACCGTTTGGACAGGAGGGGGGAAACACACACATGCGCGTGCACACACACACACACAGGCACAAGCACGCCCAGAATTTGGCCATCCCATACACACACACACACACACACACACACACACACACACACACACACACACACACACACACACACACACACACACACACACACACACACACACACACACACACACACCTCTTCGCAAACCCTTCCAAAACCTGGCAATAACACCAGATATTATGTGATAATTAAAAAGTCCCGTTGTGACCGATTATGTTATTCTCAGAAGCCTGTGTGTGTGTGTGTGTGTAAGGGAGATGGAGGGGGGGTGCACTGTGGCGACCATTTCCAAGCCGCGCTCGTCCCAAAACCTGGCTCACGTAATCTCCAAAATATGGCAGGCATGGGGCGATGGCACCATACCCCCCCACCCCCCCACCCTCGGCTCCCATGCACCACATACAGGCTGGATGGAGTTCATCTGGAGTTCAACATGGATGCCCACCGTGGCAACAAGCTAGCCGGAGTGGCGACGGCGCTGAGGAGCATGGCGGGCGCTCAACGGACGGATGGGCAGCTCCATGCCAACGCAGCGCTGGGCCTGAACCCGCTCAACTAATCCACTGTTTCCCTGTCTCATATACTGTCACGTACCATCACCACAGGCCAAATCTCCATTTGGATCGATTTCACTGGCCTCCAGCTTGTGTTTGTGATTCAGCATTAGAACAGCCAGACCATGTCTCTCTGATACGGTATTATGGTTAGGGATGCACAATTTAGTAGCATATTCGGAATCGGCCGTATATCCACCATACCGTACACATGCCATATCAGTATCAGAACGGTCTAAGATTATTTAATCATTTTTCACCAGAAAAACAACAAATTAAGAATAATAATGAAAAATCATCACTGAGTTCAATGAGCCTATAAATAAACACTTTCTAGTATGTCAAATCTAGAACAAAAGCCAAATCAAACTTGATGTATACAATCTTGAATAAAAATAATCCTTTTACTCATCTCATTCATTAGTCATTTATTTATTTACTACTGCAAATACAGTAGTCATAATGTCATCACATGGCATTATTGTGCCCCTCCTATTTCCTTTCATCACGTAATAATTAAGACATATTTTATTTTAAATTGAATAACATTGAAAATCCATAAGCATGTCACATCTATATTTGCTATTTAAAAAGAGTAACATACCATTAAAAATATTTTAGGAGGCCTATTCCTTCATTTTTTTTTGTAAAGTTAAAATAAAATATGTGGAACCTTGGAATGTCCTCGTAAACCTTTTGGAATTCTTGAAATGTCCAGACTAAAATGACTATATATCCCTAGGCTCACCATATGGACGCCGGGTTGAAATAGCTGAAATCCTTATTTTCCCCAATGCCTGTCAACTTTGAACTTTACACGATGAGACAGCACTATTCTATCACTCTGACCTCAGTGAACAATAAACCCTAACCTACTTTATTTAAAACCCTTCACAGTAATCTGTTTTTGCCCTGCTTTCAGCACAGAGAGGTTAACGTTCCTGGATCACTACTGCCCTCATCAGGACGCATCGGAACGCCACCCCCCACCCCCTCCTCGCCCCAACGCCGACCTCATAACAATTACTCTAAAAACGACATTCGGTCCCGCACGTTAAAAGCCGTGACCCACTTGGTCTCGACTCCCTTGCGTGGGTCTGTCAATAAGGAGCTGTTTGCTCTTGACAGAACCGGCGCTGTGGTTCCCTGAGGTGCGAAACAGAACTGCGATGTGGTGGACTGGGTGTTGAAAAGCTGTTGTTGTATCAATATGTGCGCCACGATGTGAGAACTCCGCTTCTCTTCTCTCTTGCCCTCGCGTCCCTCAGGAGCATTATACGGTACACGTAATACCCTTCAAGGCCACAACACAGCCGCTTAAAGCTCCCCGTGAACCTTTCACCCTGTCCTGATGTTGTCGAGCGAGTCAGCGAGGACGGCAGAGCGCTAATAGGTTCTACAGAAACCAGGTTGAGATGATGATGATGTTGTGATGTTATGGTATTATTGCGCGTTGCTGGGCTCGTTCTGCCCGCGAGGAGTTTGGGAGCCATTTTGTCCGACTGAGTGATTGTTGGAATGCGGGCGTATACCTGCGAGCATAACTTCTGCTCTCGCTAGTCCATACGCATTCTCTGTGTGTGTGTGTGCGTGTGTGTGTGTGTGTGTGTGTGTGTGTGTGCGCCCATTCATGTAGAAATCTCCATCTCAAAAACACCTACTGACAAAATAATTACTTTTCAAAGTCACTGTATGCTCTGAAGAAAGATCCGACAGCTCAATATAAATTGAAACACTCCACACGGTAGATCTAAGCGTGGGCAAATCATCACATTTCAAAACAATAAAGGGAAATAAAATAAAAAAGCCTTTCAACATAAATTACCAAATTACTACCAACATCCCAGAGGAAATTAGTATGACTTCACCTCTTGGGAGTCGTTGCTTATGATATGGAAATAATTTGGTTTTGATTGGAGTCCGTGCATGGCGTTCTTCTGCGCCGCGCAACGTACGTGCTTCAGTGGCCAAACTGAATGCAGTTCAATCAAGGGGCTGCGTGACATTTCAGTAACGATCCAGGGCCACAGGGATTGATTGAACGTCCATTGTTCCCTGTGTTTGTTTCCCCCTCATCATATCATCCATCGCTGGAAATGGTTTGGTTCGCAGAGTTTGCGCAGAGCAGTTGCCAAGCTGTTATGTAGGTTAGCGGCTAACAAAAGCGCTCATAAGCGGGAACAGAGAGAATGAGAGAGATAAAGAGGGGAGGGAAATAAATAAATAAGTTGTTTGTAGAGAGAGAGGTGAGTGCTCGGTCAGCTCGTCTGTAAGTCGCGCACACACAGTACCATCCATGGCCGTGTCACATCCAGGGGCCATTTACAACGCCACTGAGCTAATGTGGGGCGATTGTTCCGTCTAGCATGCAAACTGGGCTAGCCGGAGAACGGTCCGTTCAACACAGCCATGTATGACACAGCGACAGTCAATCTGACAAAGAACTGTCGATAAGAATAATTGAGCGTGCGGCAATGTGTTAATGGAGTTGCTTTAGTTCTTCTTTATAATGTTTGTGCTGAACAGACAACCGATTAAGGTTCAGATTAAGTTGTTACTGTACTGCAAGTTCTTGTTAAAAATGTAATAAAAAATAAATCTACAGTAGTATATACATATTTAATGGGGAACCAATGAAAACCTTGTGGCTCATATATTTTACAGCGTGTTTAATACATATTTTATAATTTCCATCCACATTTACACAGTTATTGATGCATATTAATTCATGCATTTTCATTTCTTTATTTCAAGATACTAATCAAAAGTCAAAGAAATTCAAGTCAAGAAATTAAGTCACTACAGTTAAGTCAATGATACAAGATTATAAATGGAACAAATTACAAAAAAAAAATGTTGAAAGGATAAGAGCACTTTTGTAGAGATTTTTGTTGAGTTAACTAGTCATCATGATGTAGCTCCAAATGTGAACAAATAAAAAATCTTTCCTGTGATGAGAAATTGGTGATTGAAAATATCCTCCATATCCTACATTGTATGTTAAAACGGCTCTTCATAGTCAGTATCACTACAATTCATACAGGTTTGTTTTATAAAAATGTTAATGTCCCCTGTTGATTTTCCTATTTGAAGCTTTGAAACCTCGTTCAGGGCTTCAGTTTGGGTTTACTAAACCAAACCTCTATAAAAGTGGTCTTACCTTTAACAGATTTTAAAGTTCATATTACAAAACACTGGGAAAATAAACCACAGCCAAATCAATCAATTCATATGCCTCTGAAATTGTGAAACGCTGCCAACAGTCAAGTATAAGGTGATTTGTTTTGACACATGAGTCCTATCAAACTGATTCATGATATGAAACAGATAGAACAAACAGAAACTACATTTCTGAGAAAGTCTACATTTAAAATAATAGTTCAATTAGTTGAGTAGAAATGTACAAAATCTCAATGGAACTCGACAACAAGACAAAGGTTTTAATGAACTGCATGTAACCACATTACATTTTATACTTGCAAAGTTAAATGAACTATATGAAGAATGCATTCTACAATAAGGCAAATGCATGGCAGAGATATTCACCTGTTGAATTCTTCTATACAATAGGGCTCTAGTATACGGTAGCGTCTAAAAAGTGTAGTTTTCATACCTTTTGTGCACAAGCTACATGCACCAATGTGACAAGTCACAATCCCAAGGCTCCCCTATAGTCTGGCAGCTAACAGGCTTCTTTCATTTAATGTCGGAAATTAGTCTTTTATTGGCCTGAAATATTGCCTACATACATTCATAAATCCACATGCTGACTGCTGTTGGAGTGTCAGTATTGGGCAAATCTTTTCATGCTTTCTTGTGACCCTACCATTTATACACTTTCCTCATACGACATGTCACACAGCACAAAACAAAACAAAACCAAACTTTGGACTAAAAACTGCCAAAGATGTCATGACAAATATAATCAGCACACACGTGCGCACACGCACACGCACACACACACACACACACACACACACACACACACACACACACACACACACACACACACACACACACACACACACACACACACACACATGCACGCATATTTTCCACATTTTTTTTCCTGACATAGGATGTTGATGATGAGAAACCCCTATAAAAATACCCAATACAGACAATTGTTTTGCAAGTACTGTATATTCAGTCAATATTTTAGGCCAATGAAAAAGAAAAAGGCCAAATTCGCCAGCTTTCAACCTCGTCTGCCCGGTTATTTATTTTAAGGGTATATAATTTCACATAATGGTGCCACACAATCCCAAGGTACTTTGGGCATTCCACTGTGCCTTTTGGGAACTCCATTTGGGGACCAATGTTCTATATGTCTCCCCCGCAGGCCTGGGACAAGGCATAGGAGAACACCACAGAGGACATGAGGTCCCTGAACACAGTCCTCTACTGTCTTCTGGTGGAGGCAGATTGAAGGACTGAAGGACAGACAGAATTTGTGGTGGAGGTTAGATAGATGTTGAAACACTTCAGAACAACACACGCACGCATGCCCACACACACACACACACACACACACACACACACACACACACACACACACACACATGCGCGCACTCAGCGCTAGTGAAATGTCTTTTCTCTGTGGTATGCCCTTGTACTAAGTAAAGGTCTCAGAGAGAAGAAAGGTTGAAGCACTTCAGTATGAGTTCTAAAGGGCGTAATTTTTCCATTTTCTTTTCCTTTGCAACAATACCACTAATATTATTTCATCGATCTATATTATTGTTTCTCTCTCTGTCTTTTAGTGTACGTCCTTTCTCTGTCTCTATTCATTTCTTAGTGTTCAATTTTGTAAAATGAAGGAGAAATAGCGGAAATAGCGTAAAGTAAATAACACTGCTCGCAATATATTTTGAGCTTTCAATTAGAACAGCTCATTCTGCAATTTATTTTATTCTATTTAGATTTCTTTGTTTTACAAATTTTGACAAATTTGCTCAACGTTGAGATGCCAAGGTTTTCCTTTGAATTCTTTTGAATTTCTTTGAGTTGTAAAATTCTGATATTATAATACGATCTGAACAGAAGGACGGATAAAACATTTCTCCCTTGTCATAAAATAAATGGCCAGTGACGGGATATGAAAAGAGAGCAAAGGCATGGATCCCCGACATAAAATAAGCCCACATCAACAAACCGAACCCCTATCTCTCTGTCTCTCTCTCTCTCTCTCTGTGTCTCTCGGTCTCTCTGTCTCTCTGTCTCTCTCTGTGTGTCTCTCGGTCTCTCTGTCTCTCTCTCTCTCTCTCTGTGACCTAGCGTTGACCAGCCCCTGTCACCCACTCACACACCCAGTGGGACGCGCACGTTGAGAATGTCCGGCACTAAAATAACTGGATAAAACAGGAAAAAAATATGCCCCCCCCCCACTCCTTTCAATGTGTTGTCTCTTTCACCTTGGAGATAAAACTTTAATGTGCAGCCTAAGTGCAAAGCATTTACAAGATTCATGTAAAGAAATCTGGGGAAAGAAGGAGCATTTCAATTTCACTTCTTGGCAGCTGTGCGGTTTTCATGTGAATCGTCATAAAGCATCAATAAAAGAAGGCTTTCTGCTGTTATTGGAGAACTCATGGCTCACAGTAAAAATAAGTAAAAAACAAATAAAAATAGCTCTCTCTGCTCTGATAAGTTTATATGCTGAGTGCAATTGGATTAGCTGCCCTAGTTGAATGGCCCATTGGACAGGATTTTTATTTATTTATTTTACATTTCATTACGTTTTAACTTTATTGAGTTTAATTTATTATTTAAAAAGTGTTAAACTCATTTAGAAGTAAATGTT